>JALPQD010000253.1:0-128553 GCA_023101885.1 Typhlomys cinereus
ATAATCCCGGGAACCCAATTCTAGCGATTCAATAGTGAGTTGTCTGATACCAGGAGTGGATCCATTAGGCTGCCCTCTATAGAAGACCTGGCCCTACTCTATCTAAAACAACATGAGGATTCAAGATGGATCAGAGGTTAAGCCTTGCCTTGCAAACAAAAGTCCGAGTTCGGAAAGGGGTCCGAACCCCAAATCCCACTTACCAAATAAAAGATGGGTTGATATAGTGGTGGCATGTAATTATGGCCCTGGGAGAACAGAGTTTGGGAAACCCAGGAAAAAAGCAGTTTATAGCGTTAGGATTATGTCACTGTCACCCTTGGAACCTCACAGGCACACCAAACTCAAATGCCCTCTTGTTACACATCCTGGACCATACATGTTTACATCTCCCACATGGAGGAAAGAGAGGAAACAAGAGAGAGAAAACACAACAATGAGGTCAGCATTGTGACACATGGGAACAATGCCTGTCACCTCTAGCATATTCAGGAGGCTGAGGACAGAGGCATCATGATTTTTGAGCCAGCAGCGGACTACATAGCAAGACTCCATCTCCAAAAAAAGTAGAAATCATCCAATTCCAAACCAAGCACGAGGTTGTTTAACCAAACCAGTCTGACAAGGATGCAAGTAGCAGTTTGGGAATAGGTATAGAAAAATAATAAACAGTAAAGAGAAGCTCCGATGTCGCAGTACACGCCACAACAAGAGCTCAACACAACCAACTGCAGCAGGATGCGAAGGGCAGAACCTCCTGGGACTGGCGTCAGCGGCATCTCCACTTAGGAGTGACCCGAAACGAAAAATAGGTATGCTGACATGCTTCTAGTGGCGTAGGATGGCAATGCTTCTCCACATGCAGGCTGCTCAGACAAAGAAGTGTCGGGTACAGATAAGAGTGGGGGTGGGGAATGTGGGAACAGTGGTCAGTAACTCCAGGAGTTCGGTAAGGTCAGGAGGCCAGTCATGTGATACCGGAAACCATGAGAAGGCCTGGAGCTGCGGGGGAACCCTCTGGAGAAGACTTCCTGAGCTGAGCTGAGGGGTCAGAACTACACCAGGCAGAAGCAGGGGTGGGGATGGGGGGAGCCCAGGAGGGCAAGCTGCTCTAACTATGGTGCTTTAGGCGGAAGCCCCCTCCCATCCGTCCCTTTTCATTCACATAAAACTGGGTTTGTTTCCATTTATCTGCTTGACTTTTTGGCCAAGATGCTGTTAGAAAAACATATTGCTCTAATCTAATCCACGTGTGCATCACTGGGATGGAGTCTAAAAGGAAAGTTCAGGGCCTGAATCCCAGACTAAGAATTTCAGATCCACAGATGCTGCAGGGAAGGGCTCTGGTTTGGGGTGACTCTGGGCACTTTTCAGGGAATGTCTTGAAATCAGTGTTCTGAGTATGGATTCGGGGATGTCAGAAGGAACGGGGACTTCTGTGTAGCATCTGTGGATGATGTCCTGCACCTGTCCGTAGTCAGAATGGACAGTATACCAAGGAGGAGATGGGTGGGGACTGCACTGTGGTTTGACTTCTGATGGACTCCATCTCCCCATTGATCAAAACCAAGGTCTCAACTCTGAGCAACTGACATGAACCAATTGGTCCTGTCACATGGGGAAAGTCTGTCCTTACCATGCAATCTCACTCCAATGCCTGGCCATGCACTGAATGAGGTTTAGAAAAGTGGTCTTACAGTTGTACCTCACTGGTCCCAAATCGACAGAGAACATTTGTTCCTGCCATGTAGCTTGATTTGAATCTAATTATATTTCTTTAGATAAATTGTTTTTACAAATTGGAAAAACTGGAAAGATTCTTCTCTCACACATGTGTTCAGGATAAGCACTAAAACGACAGAACTCTGAGTGAAGATCTGGAACTCTTTCCGTGGCTTCCGGTCTTGATCCAGGAGAACTGGTCTGCTGAAATGACTGCCTGTCCCCAAGTTCATCCTTCTAGAGATGCTCTCTCTTTCTCTCAAGATCTATTCCTCTGCTCTGTGTTGAGTTCCCAAGCAAATGCATATTCAAACTTCCAGCAATGAAGCAATTGATGCCTGGGACCACACCTTCCGTATAAGCAGATTATACCTAGAAGCCCTGTCCTTCATGGCATCTAAAAGTTAATCCCATAGACTACACTGTCAGTTAGATCAGAGCCCATCTAGGTGGGATATCAGAGATTTTGCTGGGAAAGAAGGAATTTGGGAAGAATATGGAAGTTCTTTCTTTTTTGCACGCTCGAGTGTGTTTGTGTGTGTATACATGCATATACAGACATGTGTGCAGGAGGCACTTGAATGTGTGTGTGTTTCGAGACCCATGGTGACATTGGGAATTATTCTGGATTGCTCCATTTTCTTATTGCTCTGTTCTGAAGTTTCCCAGGTTTTAACTTCTAGGGTCAGAATTGCAGACTGCTGCCATCCTTGTCCAGCATTTTTATGTGGGATCTTAGGATCTGAACTTAGGTCCTTTTGCTTTCAAGGCAAAGATTTTAACTCCTGAGCCATCTCCCCAGCCCCTGAAGTACATTTTTATTTATTGTTATTGTTGTGTTTAAAACAGCATCTCATGAAATTCAAGCTAAACTTGAACTTGTAGCTGAGGATGACCTTGAATTCCTGATCCTTCTGTTTCTAGCTCCCAAGTGTTGGGATTCTAGACATGTGTGCCACCATGGCCAGCATTACATCCACTGATGATAGTATTTACTTTTTTGCACAAGAGCGCATGCGTCTGTGTGTGTGTGTGTGTGTGTGTGTGTGTGTGTGTGTGTGTGTGTATAGGAAGATACTATGTGTGCCTGTGGAGGCCCAAGGGTGACTTTGGGAATCATCCTGGATTGTGCTATCTCCTCTTTGCTTTGCCCTGGAATTTCCCAGGCTCCCTCCTTCCAGGACGGAAGTACAGGCTGCCACCATTTCCATCTGACATTTTTTATATGGGATCTAGCATCCAAAGTCAGGACCTACTGCTTTTGAGGCAAAGGCTTAACCCTTGAGCGATCTCTTCATTCCTGATGATGGATTTTAAAAATTTTTTTAAATATTTTATGTATGAGAGAAAGGCAAGAGGGTGACACACATGCATACCATCGTGTAAGGTAGAAGTCAGAGGAATACTTTCAGAAGTCAGTTCTCTCCTTCCATCATGTGGGCTTCAGGACACTTGTCACAAACACAGAGCAATGAAGCCAGCAGGAAACAGAGCGCTGGCTAACCAGTGTGTAGATGTTCGGCCCTGAGTACAGATCACAAGGTGAAGGACTTGGATTCTGCAGCTGAGGAGTGATGGGCAGTAAGAGGAAAGAAGCCTGAGCTGCAACTCCTGGTCCAGGAGTAGAGTTCAGCCAGTACATTCAGATTCTAGCAATCTCATCTGACCCTACACAAAAGCAAAGCACCTTAGCTTAGCTGGAGCTGGCCCAAAACTTGGAGTTATCAGATCAATAGTCTCTACTTCCAGTGACCAATCACAACCGTCTTTCACTATTAACCAAGTTGATGATGGTCACAGATGTGTACTGCATTCTTTACTCATGAGCATCAAGGGTACCACTGGCTGCCTCCATTCCCCTAATGGAAACTTTCTTATGGTTTAACAAGAATTCAACCTGATTTTTTTTTTTTCCAAGAAAGGCTAGGTCTCAAGACACCAGGGTGTACAGTAACCCTGTAATCTTGGGGCTTAATCAAAACATATTCCAACAACCTATTCTGGGTCTCTGAATGAATGTTTATTTTAAAACAATTTGCTATGGCTCTTTTTTATTTTCTTATTTATTTTTTTTAAGGGCTTGGGAAGGGAATTTCTGGAGCCAGACTATTTTCCCTGCCCCTGAGCAGGTCTTTCCACTTTGTCAGACGCTCGGCTCATAATTAACCACAGAGCCGTTTGAGGAGAAACAGAGGACAGGACATGTGACAAAGAGTTAACAGATGTCATTTCCAGTGGCGGCTGGCCCACTGCTGCTGGGTCATTTGTTGGATGGAAGCCGATTCCGCCACTGCCGTAAACACGGTTGTAATAATCATATGCAGGCTGTATTAGCCATAACAGATTGGCGGTATGCCATTCTGTTAAAAACCATTCAAATCTAGTTTCTCTCTCGTCTCAGGGAAGACGACCCCTACCTCCCGATGGCCGTGAATCCTCAGGGACCCCTTCTCCAGGAAGGAAGCAGGTCACATTCCATCCCAGCTAATTCTGTCAAGGTCTGGGGATAACCTGAACTCTACACACACACACACACACACACACACACACACACACACACACACACACGAGTCAGCCAGCCCTGTACCATACCACACCACACCACAGCGCTGCCTTTTTTCCATTTGAAAAATGAAAGAATTAAATTCAAAACAAACAACTTCAATTTAACACCAAACTACAGGATAACCAATCTTAAAAATGTCACAGCGTAATGGATCTTAATACCCATAGAAAACACAAAAAACCAGCCCCATTGTTCCCCAGCCATGCAGAGCAACCTCGCCGAATCTCAGTGAAGGAGAAAGGAGGGAAAAACACCTTATTACTTCCAACCCCTGCGAGCCATTTTGGTCTCCAAAGGTTTCAGGCTGCCGGAGGCCGTGTGTCTGCAGTGTTTCGGGAAATGACTTGCCTTCGCACGAACGCTGCTCTGTTCTGCAGCGAGGCTGCCTGCCCTGGAGCTGCGCCGCTCCATTTCAGGTTAACTCTTCCTTCCCGGGCCTGTCTGCCGCTTGCAGGAGCGAGGCCCAGGGATGCCAGGGCGGAGGCAGGCTGGCCTCCTGCAGGGTAGCTGGGACTGTCACTCAGAGGAGGTAGCAGCCTCTCAAAGGAAGCAGCTCCCGCAGACCATGGGGCTCTCACTGCTGCTCTTTGGAGAACCTGTTCTCAAAGTAAGCTGCAGAGCCACTGTGGTCCAGAACACACAGGCACCAAAGCCGGGGGACAGAGGCAGAGCCTCCTGAGCTAAGATGGAGCCATCTCTGGGGCCTCTCCCGCAGAGGACAGCTCCAGTCTCAGCCACATATCAGGTGACATTCTTCTAGTGAGTAGCAGCATGCTGACAGGGGCTAGCCTGCTACCAGGGCAGACTTTGAACCTGAGGATTTATTTATTTTTAGTGTCACTGAGGGCTGAACTCAAGGCCTCGCTCCACTACCATGCTACGTTGCCAGCTGCTACTGAAAGGTTCCATGTATGTATTCCACAGCTGAGCCCAGCCCCAGCCCCTCACTTTGGAGTCTAGGCAAGTGCTCTACCACACACTCCAGCCCCTTACTAATGGATTCTGGACAAGTGCTGTGCCACTCAGTTAGGCCCCAGCCCCTCACTAGTAGAGTCGACCTAAGTGTCGAACATCTCTAGTTCATATATCTCTAATTACAACTTTAGTTCTTTTTATATTTTTCATTTTGAGACAGTGCCTCACTAAGTTGCCAAGGCAGGCTTAATTTGCTGGCTCTGAACTCCCTATATAACCCTGGCTAACCTAAAACTTGCAATTCTCCCATCTCAGCCTCTGATGTATGTTTATATATGTGAGTATGTTTGCATGTGTGTGTGTGTGTGTGTCTACGCGCGCGTGCGTGTGTGTGGTGCATGTGTGCACATATGCACAGTTGATGTCTGAAGTGTTTTCTTCAGTCACTTTCTATTTATCAAGATGGGGTCTTTCCGTTGAACCCGAGCACACCGATCAGCTAGTCCAGCTAGCCAACTTCCCCCGGGGGATTCCCTGACTTTGCCCTAGTGCTGGGTTCACAGATGGCTACCACACCGGCTATTATGTGGATTCTGGGGATCAGAACTCTGGTCCTCATGCTTTCGAGCTGCAAAGTGCCTTATCCACGAAGCCATTTTGCCCAGATCCCTGCCTGAGGATTTTCATTTCCCCTGGGACGCTGGTCGAGAAAGGGGCCATGACCATGGGTCACGTTGCACATCAGGTCTGTGTTGTACATCAGAGCTGGGAGACAATAGAAAACCACTCGGCGGCGAAGAGGTTAATACAATTCCTAAGTGTTCAGCAATCACTGCAATTTAGTGCCATTTCGATTATTACACAATAAACAGACCATGTTGTCTGGAAGCAAATTTTTATGAGTATCGCTGAAGGGGCTGCAACTTATTTAGCTGCTGAAACTCGAAGGGAAAGAACATTTCCAAACGCTAACGCCACGGATCAGAAATCCAGGTAGCAGAGAAGGGTTATTCGCAGGTCACTGCACCAGCAAGTCCATCTGATGACCTTTAAAATGAGGATATCATTAGCGGGAAATAAAGTTCACCAAAGTGTTCTTTACATGGAACCATTTTAATAACAATATTGTTGTGCTCCAGAGTGAAAGATTTGGGAATTTCTAAGAACACGTTACGTTCGGGGAAGAACATCATGTTAACATGGGTTGGGAATATGTGAACTGTTTTGGCTGCTTGGAATATGCAACACACACACACACACACACACACACATAACCAGCCAAAGCAGCATCATTGGCTACTGCTGTATTTTATATCCTTTAGTTCTGACCCCTCAGCTCAGCTCAGGAAGTCTTCTCCAGAGGGTTCCCCCGCAGCTCCAGGCCTTCTCATGGTTTCCGGTATCACATGACTGGCCTCCTGACCTTACCAGACTCCTGGAGTACTGACCCCTTGTGTCTCCCACATTCCCCACCCCCCACGTCTTATCTGTACCGGACATCTTTGTCTTGAGCAGGCCTGGCATGTGGAGAAGCATGCACATCCTACGGCCACTAGAAGCAGGTCACATACCTATTTTTCGGGTCACTCCTAAGTGGAGATGCCGCTGACGCCATCCCAGGAGGTTCTGCCCAGCACTGCCTGCAGTTGGTTGTGTGATGCTCTTGGTGTGGCGTGTACTGCGACATCGGAGCTCCTTCTCTTTACTGTTATTATTGTTTCTTACTACTTCCCCAAACTCTACTTGCATCCTTGCTCAGACTGGTTTGTAACAACGTGCTTGGTTGGGAGATGGATTGATTTCTACTTTTTTTGAGATGGAGTCTTGCTATGTAGTCCAGGCTGGCCTCAAACTCATGATCCTCCTGTCCTAGCCTCCTGAATGCTGAGGTGACAGGCATGTGTCACCATGTGTCACCATGCCTGACCTCATTGTTGTGTTTTCTCTCTCTTTGTCTTTCCCATGTGGGTAGATGTACATGTATGGTCAGGCATGTGTACAAGAGGGCATTTGAGTTTGTGTGCCTGTGGAGGTCCAAGGGTGACACAGAGAAATAATCCTAGACTGCTAAACTGCTTTTCTCTGGGGTTTCCCAGACTCTGCTTCCCAGGGCCATAATTACAGGCCACCACTATATCCACCCATCATTTTTAAGTGGGATTTGGGTATCCGAACTCAGATCCTTTTGTTTGCAAGGCAAAGGCTTTAACCTCTGAGCCATCTCTGAAGTCCTCATTGTTGTTTTAGATAGGAGTAGGCCAAGGTCTTCTATAGAGGCAGCCTAATGGATCACTCCTGGGTATCAGACAAATACTATTGAAATGCTAGAATTGGGTTCCTGGATTATTGGACATTATGCATATTCACGAAGAATCTCCCCTCCCCAGTTTCACTAAGATATAATCAACAAATAAACATTGTAATTGCATATGGTATAAAGATGAAAAATTAGTCCTGGGCCCACTCACAGCTTTTGTTGTTTCAACCTGCTCCCATGATTCCTTGGGGTAGGATATGGCAATAATCTGAGCTTTGTAGTGTTTTCTAAATACTTGATCAAGGACTACTCACTAAGTAGCTTAAGATCCACGCCGTTGTGTATCGCACAATTTGTAGATCATTTTGTTTTGTAAATACTGTCATGGACTTTGATTAAATGTGTGAGTATGTGACAAAGGGGTGGGAAATGGTCTCTCTTAGGATTAAGTGCATCTGTTCAAAGAACTGAAGAAGTACACACAAACAACAAAGGAACAAGGGATCTTATTCAGAAGCAGTGCAAAAGCGCAGGTTAAATGCTTTGCAGATATTGCTGCGAGAGAGAAGCTGCAGCTAGCTACTTAGGCTAGAGTGCTCAAGAGCTGTGGGGGTTAGTGTTTGGGTTCCGGGAAGAGGAGAAGTTATTTGCTGGGATAGAGGTGACCTTCTGTTTTGACTGACAAGTTTCAGTTATGTAAGCCTTTATTCGCTGCTCATGACCTTTCCCATGATGTATCTGATTTGAATCTTGTGCACGTCTGATCATGCATAAGGCATAAGATGGTAAATAGGGGGTATTCCTTAAAATTCCATCCTAAAGACACAGGTTATCTTATACATGTACCTAAAACCAGTTCCAGCTGGACTGACCCATTTTCCTGTTTCAAGATGTGTTTGGGAGTTTCTAAGGGAGATAGGACCCATTGCATTGTTTGGAAACAGGGTATGTATAGCTCAATGCAGGTAAGGCTTCAGGTTACTAAGCTATCCATAAGCTTAACCTGTCTCACAAGGAGCTTTTGTGGAATCCCTCCTTTTCTATAACTTTCCTTGCTTTTTTCCAATGTACTGTGAGTGCTTCTTTACCAGAAAGCTTCAGCAGTGTTGATTATTCACTCAAATGGCTTCCTCCAAGGGACTGGAATCTTTGCGGTCTCCAGAGAGGAGTTGTGCCTCAACTTGTGCATCTGTCCCAAATGCACAGACCTCATGGGAAGTGGGCACGCAGCATTGGGTAACCAATCTGACTTAGGAATGCCAGGTCATTCTCTATTCTGTCTGGGTCTGGAGTAAGCTTGAGAGGCCAGATATCAAAAGGTCAGAAGATCAGAACCCTTTTGTCAGGCCTCACAGCTCTGGCTGCACAGGGCCCCCTTCAACTCTTCCTCCTTATCCTTCTTGGGATGACAACATAGGAGCGCTTTGTCGACACATGCTGTGAATGAATGAATAAAAGAAGGCTGAAGAGACACAGATTGCTAAGAAACACATTGGACACAACATGGTGGTGTGGGAAACTGGTTGCACAAATGAATGAAAACGAGGGCCATGTGAGAGCCTTTCTGGATAGTGGCCTTGGATGAGGGAGGTCCTTGGGAAGCAAATGTGTCTCTGCTCATGTCCCGCTCTCATTTCCCTGCCAGACCAGAGAATGGGCCCAGGAGATGGGCCCACCTGAATGAAGGCCTAGGGCTAAGAAGTCTGTTGGTATGCTACATGAGCCAACTCCCTTAGGCAGCCAGCTTGCTGCCTATTACAGAGAGGATATGGTGTCAAAGGAAAAGAGTGGCCTCTCGCAGAAAGTTAGGAAGATGGCACCCACTTCCGTGTGAGAGTGTGTGTGTGTGTATGTGTGTAAGCCCAAGGATGAATCATAAATCATCTTCAATTGCTCCTATTTCTTTATTAATTTACTTTGGAGTTTCTCAGACTCTGTCTTCTGGGGTCACTGACATTTCTATCCCGTTTTTTTTTTTTTTTTCCCCGTGGAATTTGGAATCCGAACTCAGATCCTTTTGCTTGAGAAACACAGGCTTTAACCTCTGAGCCACCTCCCCAGCCCCAGTGCCCACTTTCTTAGCAAAACTCTGAGATCAGGACAGAAGGGGACAATCCCTTCTGGCTCAGATGCTGCGATTTTTCAGTTTTTTATATTATGTTTTATTTATTGATTTGTGAGTCAGACCCTTGCTATGCCGCCCAAGCCGGCCTCAAACTCGAGATCCTCCTGCCTCAGGGCTTTGAGTGCCGGGATGACAGATGTGTGCCACCACACCCAGCACCTGAGGCTCTCTAATTCCCTGAGGAGACACAAGAAAAGGCGTGGTCAGCACAAGTCCCCGTCCCCCTCCTCCCTGTGACCCAGTCTGAGAGGGGAGAACACAGGAGTGGAACATCACAGTCCACTGCGGCCCCTGAGCTGCTTTGTGATTATTAAGGTTAGAGAGTACAGGAAAGAGAAAGTAGATTTCTTTTTGAGGAAAAGAAAATGACTTCGATCTATGAGCTGGTGTGGAGACAAGACGAACAGGTGGAAAATTTGGATGTCTGATTGTATTTGTTTAAATTAGGATTCCAGGCCAGGGGTTTTCGGAATCTGAGTTCATATTATTTAAAATGCCAGGGTGCCAAACCTCAAAGCAAGCGTTTGGAGCCCAAGTAAGTGGGAGAAGCAGGAGAGGAGAGTCAGGCGGGCGGCGGGCGGCGGGCGGGGCTGCGATGCGAGCGCTGGAGGCCCTGTGGGCTCGCTCATCTCGCATTCTGCAGCGCTCAGGTGGTGTGGGATCGCTCGCTTGTGAGCGCTTGTTCGCAGCTTATTGCCACGGGTGAGGCGCAGGCCGCCGGCAGCCCACACATTCCAAAGAACTGCCTCGCTGGTGGAAGGCCGGATGGGAGACTAGATGGTCTCTTTTGAGATGTCCTGGAGGCGGAGAGATCTCATCTAACTGCTGCCGCCAACCATGCCCACTTCTAGGGGGCCGTAGCCAGGACCTCTTCCCGGGGTGCTAATACACACTTTTCCTTTATCAACAGTATAGATCCTTTTAAAGATTGTTCTTTCGTTCTTTCTCTCTCCTCTCTTTCACTCTCCTCTCTTTCTCTCTCATGCCTCCCAAATATATGTATGTTCCTATGAAATAATAAAATATTCGCATGCAAAGTGCCAGTACCTCTCCATAAAATTTAAATCATCTCTAGACTACTTGTAGTGTTAACCCAATATAAATGCTTTGTTAATAGCTGTGACAAGAAAAAATATCTATGCCTGCTCAAGTTAGTTTTTAAATTATTTTTAAGGTTTTTAATTAATTTATTTGTTTGAAAGAAAGACAGTGAGGAAGACAGGGAACAGGTACACATGAGGACAACTTTTGGAAATCAGTTCTCTCTTTCCACCATGTGGGCTGTGGGGATCGAACTCAGATCACAGATTTGCATGCAGATACCTTTATCCTCTGAGCCATCTCTCTGGCCTCAGTTTCAGAAATATGTTTGATGTTCAGTTGATTAAATCTACACGTGGAGGACCAGTGAATAAAGAGAAGCAACTGTACATTTGTACATATATAGTGTATGTATCTGTGTGTATATGCATGCATATAGGGTGTGAGTTTTGGTTTGAATCTGAAATGTTCCACAGGCTCATGTTTAGAACCCATTTTGACAGTCCTGGGATGCTTAGAAGGCAGGGCCTGCCCTGCAGATGTAGATCAACAACGGTGGACCTTTGAACATTGTATCAGGCTCTGGTTTCTGCATCAGTCTCTGCTTCCTAGCTTATCCTGATGTGAACATCTACATAATAAAGGCCCTGTCTCAAAACAAGCCAGCAAATGAAAAGCACGACAAAACGCTTATCATTGCCCATTTGCATACCATCCCACCTCTCCTTTCCTTGTTGGTACAAATTTCCATTCAATTTCCCATTCCTTCAGCCTCAAGAACTTCCCGTACCATTTTTTTGAGATGACGGTCTAGAGAGTCTAGTGCTGCTATACCCAGCAAAGGCAACCCTGTCTTCCCTCTGCACTTAAAGACAGCTCTTTCACAAGGCGGTATCAATTCTTATCTTTGTGATCTCTGTTATGTGATGGGGTTTAATTTTTTTATTATAGTGTCCAGGATAGTGACATGCTATATATAGTCTTCTGCTTCTTGTGAATCTTACCTGTTCAGTACTGAGCGATTTAAAAACGAATATCTTCTGAATACTTCAAAGCATATTAGAAAATGATTTTGTGGGCCAGTGACATACTCAGTGAGTAAGAACTTCACTCACAAATCTGGAGGTCTGAGTTTGATCTTCAGAAGCTCACATAGTAGAAGAAGAGAATCAACTTCCAAAAGCCATCCTCCGGGCTGGAGAGATGGCACAGGGGTTAAGACTCTGCCTCACAAGCAGAAGGCTGGGATCCCAGCTGCCACATAAAAACGCTAGGCAAAAATGGCAGCGGCCTGTACTTCTGCCTGTAGTGGGTGGAGGCTGGAAAAATCTCAGAGCAAAGCAAAAAGGAGGTAGAAGCAATCCTGGATGGAAGTCACCCTTGGACCTCCACAGGGACATACAGTGTCATCTCTCTCTCTCTCTCTCTCTCTCTCTCTCTCTCTCTCTCTCTCTCACACACACACACACACACACATGCATACACAAATAATAAATGAATAAATAAAGTTTCAAAAGTTGTCCTCTGACTTCTACCCAAATAAACAATGAATAAATAAGCAAGAAAAATAAAAATAATTTTGTATGTAATTAGAGTATGCTATTTGGGTAATAAACTCACCTTGAACTAATTTTTTAAAATCTGATCACCTTAAAATTTTCCCTTTATTATTGCAGGAGTAGCAAAACTGCAAGAGAAAATCAACAAACCACAATCCAGAACTTCAGAGACTATATCAATCACATAGAACTAGGCCAGCCTAATCTCTCCCCATCCTGGAGCTCAGGGACATTTGCGGAAGAGGGGGCGGTAAGATTGTAAGAGCAAAAGGATGGGAGGAGCAACGATCTGCAAGATTCTCAACAATAGTTGGGGCCAAAGCAATCGTAATGGGACTTTGCATGCCCTGCGCAATGTCCAGCGCGCACTGTTGACCTCATAAAGTCTAGCATCTGTTAAGGGCACGGAGACCCCTGGAGGCAAGGGATTGACAGCCATAGTAGCGATCTTATGCTTAAGGGGAACAAGAGAAAGGGCTTATGGAAATGCCACTGGGTCCTTATATGTCATCGGAGAGGAGGACCCAATGAAGAGTTAGGCGTATACAATAAAGGACTCTCTGGGAATTGGGGGGGAGGCACTGGGGGAAGGGGAGGGGGAGGAGGGGGGAGGGAGGGAACTGGTAAAAAATTTTAAAATGTATAATTAAATTCTTTAATAAAAAAAAAAAAGCTAAAAAAAAAATTTTCCCTTTATTGTCTGTTTTTGGCTGTTTATGACTCTTTGTAATCATCCTGCTTGGGGGTCGCTGAGTTTGTTTTAACAGCCCTGTTTGCTTCCTTCTGCATCTTCTTTCACAGGTGTGATAGTTAATTCTGGGTGTCAACTTCACCACCTGAGACCACCTGAAGAGATTGTCGGGGATCAATACATTTATAATACAAAGACCAGCCCTAGATCTCATTGGAACCTCCACAGATCTCATTGCAACCTCCCAGTAGTAGACCACATAAAAGAAACCATAGAACAGAGGCTGGGGAGAAGAGAGACCCCCCAGGAATCCTCCAGCCTTCAGCCACACCTGCCAGCTTCAGCCACCAGCCATGTCTCCTCCCCCATGAGTCCATTACTCCCCTTTGGAACTGTAAGTTGAATAAATCTCCCTTTCCCCTTAAGTTGTTTGACTTTGGGTGTTCTCCCACAGCAATAGTTAAGAGTAACCATTATAACAAGTCCTCACTACTGATGTTGGCTCATAGGTCACTGATATTCTGTTCATTTTGAAATTCTTTATTTTCATGCTTCAGTTTTCTTCTATTGTGTCTTACACTGCTGTGTCTCTGTGGCAATTACTTACAGATGCCATCTTGACAACGGAAGGTTGAGCCTTTGGGCACCTCTGTGAGAAGTTACTGAGTTAAGGCATGCCCCTGAGAAAGTCTGTGAGAGATTACTTACTGATGCAGGAAGACTCAGCCCACGGTGGGTGGGACCATTCCCTGGGAAGGTAGGTAAGATGAAGAGAGCTAGTTCATACAGTGCACTGCAAGCAAGAAAGTATGTCTCTTTCGCATTGTGTGGATGTAGTGTGGACAGTTTCCTCGGCTCCTGATTGGCATGAACTCTCTTTCCATGCTAATGAAATGCAACTGAGAATCATAAGCTGGTAAAAGCCCCTTGTTCTCCTGAAGTCAACACAGAAGAAACTGCAAAAGTCCCCAAGTTGTCCAAACACATGCATATACCACATATACACACACACACTACCCACATACTTGTACACACTTCACACACACCACAAACACACGGACAAACACATATGCACATAAATGAAATCTTTTTCAAACTTGCTGTTGCAGTTAGCCTGCATGGTTGCTGACAAATCACCATCAAACGGCTTATGGAAACAAAGGGTTTATTTTCTTACAATAGTCCGGTTATAATCTGTAGTCCAGCTTGACTGACAGGAGAGCACGTACCAACACCAGGGCTGAGGGAACTGGCCACACCATCTCTACGTAATGGCTGAGAGAGGGACGATCTTTATTTGCCAGACTAGCATGTCTGGCTAAATATACACAAGGATGCCAATTCTCTCAATCAGCCCTCTGTATTTTATTCCAGGGCCTAATCCCACCCACCATGGGCTGGTTCTTCCCCATCAGCTAGACAATCTCTTGTAAGTTTGCTTTGGACCTAACTCAACCACTAATTCTCTATAAATGTGTCCAGAGCTCAAACCCTCAACTGTCAAGTTGACATCTGTGCCTAACTGTCACTTGCCTATCCTTTTCTGATAGATTCTATTCAATTTATTATCGAATCTAATATTTTAGTATCTCATCTCATCTTACACCCTTACAGGTCTTTTGAATTATCCTTTTTTATGTTTTGCTAGCATATCTTAATCACATATGCTAATGAGTTTCATTATAACATTGCCATTCATATCTATAATGTATTTTGATCATACATTAATCCTATCACTCTTCTCTTCCCCTTTCATTCCCTTCCTTTCCCCAACCAATGTCCCTTCTATTTTCATTGTGTGTGTGTGTGTGTGTGTGTGTGTGTGTGTGTGTGTGTGTAAGTTTCATTAGGGTTGTTTACAGGAGGGTGAGGAAGGGTTTTTATACAGGCACATGGTCATCTTACCAGTGGCTGCATCACTAAAGAAAATGTTGCTTCTTCCCACATTAGCTGTGTGAAATCCACCAGGAAGGGGTGGAGCCCCTTAGTTCCTCCCCTTTCATAACAGAACGTCCACAGGTTTAATCTTGTGCAAATCTTGTGGAGAGCATCAGTCATGCCATGCAAGAAAGTTAGTGCTCTATTCCATCCCACTCCTCCTTTCCTCCGGTTCTTACATTCTTTTTGTCCCTTCTTCCACGATGTTCCCTGAGCCTTGGAAGAGTTTATAAACAAACACCACTTGTGATTGAGCATTCAATATTCATTTATTCTCAGTACTTTGGTCTGTTTTGAGTGTCTACAGACACTTCTAACTTCTGCACAATAAACCTTCTCTAAACAAAGCCAACAGCAGCACTGATCAACCAGACACAAGTGTGCATATTTAGAAGGTAATTCCACAGGCACATTACATTCACTTAGCAAAACAACAGATGTAGTTTCCTCTCTAGAGACTATAACTCCCCAGCCATGGACGTTTGACCAGATTTACAGCACCAGCCATGACTTCTCTCCTGTGGAACAAAGCACTGAATCCAATCAGAAAGAGGTTGGTTAACCACAAAACAGACTTGCCACTATTACATCAGTCACATCTCGCTTTGTAAGATGACTATGTGCCTGTATACAAACCCTCTCTCACAGAGATGGTGGTGGTGTGTGCACGGTTCACAGCTGAGAGACGCTGTTGATGACATTTCTCTTCTAGCAGCTTCCATAGAACCTTTCATAGCTAACAGGGAGGAAACTTCCAAACCAGTTCCTGCTTGTCCTGCAACCAAGGTGGGCGATGTCTTCAGCAACGAGGTCTTGCTATCTAGTTTTGGTTGGGCAGGCAATAGCAGTGACCACAACCTGCATTGTTCTGGAGGCCTTGGGAGCTCGTTGGCCAACAACTTGCAAGAAGTTAGCCTCTATATCATTAGCAATCCTAATTATTTTAAATTTTATGCCATCTTTTATCCTTATAAGTCTTTTGAATCAATCTCTTTTGTATCATTTTATTAGTCTCGACAGCATTAGTAAAAGTTTATTTTGGTGTATGTGTGAGCATGTTCTGTATGGCTGGAGCCTGCACTCACAGACATGAGCATGCCAAAGCACACATGTGGAGGTCTGTGGGCAGCTCTCAGGACCCTGCTCTTACCTTGCACTTTCTTGAGGCAGAGTTTCGTTGTGCAGTGTACTCCAGTCTGGCTGATCCATGAGCTTCCAGCCAAGTCTCCTGTCTCCTCCCATCTCCCCTTTGATATAGGATTACAGAGGGTTGTGTTTCTGTGTCTGGGGACCGAACTAAAATTGTCGGGTTTGTATGGTAAGAGCTTTCTCCTCCAGAGCTATCTCACCAACCCTCTCACTATCCTAACATCCTTAGTTTTATTTTTCCATTATTTATTATTATAAATAATATTATATTATTACATATATTATAAAACATTATTTTATAATGTTTTGAGGGCAGATAATCCTAATTATATTGACTATTTTAAACTAAACATAATCTATAAAAATCATAT
Organism: Typhlomys cinereus; assembly: GCA_023101885.1. NCBI lineage: Eukaryota > Metazoa > Chordata > Mammalia > Rodentia > Platacanthomyidae > Typhlomys > Typhlomys cinereus. The sequence continues at coordinate 16,335 of JALPQD010000253.1, forward strand.
GTCATTGCTTAAAAATACTTACAGAATTATGCCATGACCACATTTCTTTTCTGAGTAAAAATGGAACACACATAGTTCACATTTTTCAATTTTTGAAGTTGAAATGAAAACTATGTATTTACATATATGAAGCTGTAGAAGAATAAAGATAAAATGAAAAACAAAACTGCATATATTTAGGAAACGACACATGATGTTTCAATACACATGCACATGCAATTTTCAAAAGCCTGCTTTTTTTTACACCCTTATTTAAAGTTCTTTTCTGTTTTCAGTATTTTATTTTGCTTTACTTGAGAGAAGGCGAAAGGAAGAGGCACATGTATGTATACCGCGGCGCACAGACGGATGTCCGAGGACAGCTTTCGGAAGTCAATTCTCTCTAGCATGAGGGCTTCCAGGAATCAAACTCAGGTTGCCAGGTTTGTGAGCAGAAGCCTTACCTACTGAGCCATCTAGTTGGACCCTATAGTCCTTTCCAGCTAGTTTTTTTTACATTGAATTTTGGGGTGATACTTCTGTTTCATGTTTTATCTGTTGACTCTCCTTTCTTTTTAAATTATGTAGTGTGTGTGTGTGTGTGTGTGTGTGTGTGTGTGTGCAAAAGTGCACTTAAGTATGTGTGCTTGTGAAGTCCCAAAGGTAATATTGGAAACCATCCTTGGATTGTTTTCCTTTCTTATTGCTTTCTTACTGGGGTTTCCCAGACTCTGCCTTTCAGGGTTGAAATTATAGGAGGACACTATATCTGCCCAGCATTTTTAAGTGGCTTCTGGGGATTTGAACTCAGGTCCTTTTGCTTGTGAGGCAAAGGCTTTAATCACTGCACCATCTCCCTAGCCCTGTTGACTCTCCTTTAGGATGAATTACTTCTTCCTACACATAAAAAAAATAAGCTATTTTTTAGATGAGGTCTTACCACATTACCTAGTTGGTCTCCATTGCTGACCTCCAGCTATCCTTCTGACTCAGCTTCCCAAGTAGCCAGGATTATGCTTGCACCACTTGACTTGTTTTTTTTTTTTTTCAATTATTGGTTTGAGAGAGAGGTGGAGCAGTAAGACTTTTAGAAGTCATTTCTTTCCTTTCACCATGTGGGCTCCAGGGATCAAACTCCAGTCACCAGACTTGTGCACAGGAGCTTTTGTCCTGCTGAGCCATCTCACTGACCCATGCAGCTTTTTCATACATGTGTTTTTTATAGCTGTGAGTTTGTTTTCAGTGGAGATACCTCCTCCTCATGGAAGTACATTCTATGTATTGAGTTATTGTATTGAGTTATTGGAGTACTTCCACAAGTCTTTTTTTTTTCCTTCGCGTGTGTGTGTGTGTGTGTGTGTGTGTGTGTGTGTGTCAGAGCCCATTGTGTGTGCCTGTGGAGTCACTAGTGGGGACTAGTGAGCTGGGCATGCCTGCAATTCCAGCACTCGTGAGGTAGCATTGTCCTTCCTGCACATCAAGTTCAAGGCCAGGCTAGACTAACTGGAACCCTATCACAAAATAAATATATAAGGACTTGGGAGATGTCTGAATTGGTAAAATGCTTGTTGCCTGGAGAAGCATTGAGGAAGACACCTACCATCAATATCTAGTCTCACATGCATGTGCACATGTGGGTACCACATGAACGTGTATACACACAAAAAATATGAAAACTACCTATTCTGTATAGTGAAATGTTCACTAATAAAGAGGGGGAAAAGAGAGGGGAAGAGGATGCTGTTCCGAGAATAACCCTAAAACAAATTGGCTAAGGCAAAAAAAAAAAAAAAAAGAAGAAGAAGAAGAAGAAGAAAAAGGCATGCCTCTCATTGGTTGGACCCTTTTGTTGCTATGCAGACATTCTAGAGAACTTTTAAGGCTCTATGACCTGGCCTGTTACACTGTCCAGCTCTACCACCCAGTCCATGGCTTGTAGGCTGCACAGCCGTCCCCCATATGAAGGACTGCAGCAAACTGCATCCCAGTGGCAAGCCTCCACATGTCTGAACGCATCTGAACAAGCTTGTATACACCGGCATTGCCCAGGGGCTGATCAGATACCCTAAGGTGCTCTAAAGGGTGTGGTGGCATCAGGCAAAGGGAATTTTCCAGCTCCATCTGATTCTGAGGGGGCCTGCATGGCACGCTGTGTCCCCTGCCAAAACGATGTTACACAGAGCATGAGTATGTATTTGTCCAGAGGCCACAGAACAGGCTGCTTCAGACATGACCTGGGGCTGGGGGTGGGGGGACTTGGTCTGCTCCTTCCCCCATCTCGCAACTTGCTTGTCTCTTTCCCTGTTAGAATTTTTCCAGCTGCCAGGAAGTAGACAGCAGCTCCGTCCAGCACAGATGTACATATGAGAGGCCGCTCGTGATCTCCTGGGGTCGTGGTCCCATCTCTGAAGTAATAACAGTCAAGTGGGCAAGGTGACATACGCCCTGTCATCATCCTTAGCCGGCAAACAAGCCCTCAGCTAGTGCCAAGAACTGAGAGCAGAGGTTCCCCCATCCCCCCAGTCTGATGTCTGTTTTGAAGTACTGTGGGCCGTGCCCAGTGGGAGATGCTGATCATATCCCTTTGTGCTTCCCCCATCAGCAGCTCCTCCCACCCACTGCTACACACCAGAGCCTCTGTTATGCTCCTGGAAGAAGAGGAAGGAACGGGAGAGATTCTGAACAGCTGTCCCTGCCAGCTCACAGCCTAGTCAGAAGCCCTCGGTCGAAGGGGTCAACGTTCCGGAAGCCAGAGCACCGCCCCCGGCAATGCTAAAGCAGAGAAGCAACCCCCACACTAGCCAGGCTGCAGCTTCTACTGGCCATGAAGCAACAGACAAGGACCTGTCTCCCCGGTCCCTCACTTGCCCTGCTGACTGTCTATCAAACTTTAAATGCCTCCTTTTCATGCATCTGTTTCTCCCTCGCCTGGTTCCGCAGCCCCTCAGCTCCTTTTGGCCTCCACGTTTACTGGAGATACAGAGCATTCGATAGTGCTGGGATCAAACCCAAGGCCTTGCCCAAACTACGCAGTGTTCTACCAGTGAGCTACAACCCTAGCCCCTTACTGGTGACGTCTAGGCAGACTCTTTACTGCTGAGCTGCACCCCTAACCCCCACTTGTAGAGTCTAGGCAAGTGCTACCACTGAGACACCCTCCTCCAGCCTCTCACTGGTGAACTCTACACAGGTCCTTTAGTGTGGAACCACACATGGAACTCAGGGTATTGAGCAACAACACATGGTGCTGTGAACTGTGCAAGAGGCATAGTCAGATAAAGCAGAGAGCCCCTCCAGAGCATAGAGACAGGCCCCTCAGATTCTAAAGAGAAGTCCCATTCTGCCTACTTTGGGCTCAAAGCCTCGAGTTTCATTTTTTAATTTTGAAGTAATTCTAGAGCCACAGGAAATTGCAAAGAAATGTACAGAAAGGCTCCACACATGCTTCACCCTGATTCCCCTAAAGGTAGCATCTTAAGTAATAATTGTGCAATTTCAACACGCAGAAATGGACAGTTTCATAAAGTTTATTCAAATTGAACTAGTTTGCTATGCATTTGTATGTGAGCGCTGTGCCGTTTTACCAGTCATACAGCATTATGTAATCACCATCCCAACCAAGTGACCCTGCTGTGGTAGGTAGTTGTTAGATACTAACTTGACAACTGAAGGTTGAAATTTTGAGCACATCTGAGATCTGTTTAGTGAAGGCAGGCCCTGAGCAAGACTGTGGAGATTTATCTAATTGATATTGGACGACTCAGTCTGAGATGGTTGGGACCATTCACTAGGCAGGTGGATCAGGTAGTGAAAGCCCTCCTGTTTGGAAACTGGCATGCCTATAGGCAGTCTGAAAAGCAAGGAGTATGTCCCTCAGGACTTTTTGTTTGCATGTGCTGAAGCCAGTTATCCCCACTCCTGGTGTTGGGATGATCTCTTCTGCTATGCTGATGAATGTGACAGGGAATCATAAGCAAGAATAAACCTCTAAGTCGTGTTGGTCCTGTGGTCCTATGAGCAACAGAAGAAAAGTTGGAACACCCACATGGCCCCACTTGCAGAACCTCGCAGATGGCCCTTGATATACATATCCCCTGCTGTCGTTACTCTGCTTACTGCCCATTAATTCACAGCCAAACAGCTTGAAGGAACAAGGGGTTTTATTCTGGCTTATGTTCCTTGTCCAATTTGGCAAGAGAGCTCATACCAACATCAGGGATCAAGGGAACTGACCACATCATACCCACAGGGACCACTGAGAGAGGGACAATCCTCACTTGCCAGACCAACATGTCTGGGCAAGTACTCAGAAGGAGGCCAACTTCCTTAACTGGCGCCCTCCATCGTATTCACCTGTCCAGGGACTAGTCTCACTCCACCAGATAGGGACTGGGTCTTCCCCATCAATCAGACAATCTCTTGCTGGTTTGCTTGAGGTTTAACACAACTGTTAATTTGAGCCCAGAGCTCAAACCTTCGATGTCAGTTGACACCAAGATCTAACTATGACACCTCCCACATTCTGCCTGCCTCCATCTCTAACTCCTAACAACCGCTAACCTATTCTCAATTTCTCTAATTATACTTCATTAATGTCCTACAAATGGACTCATACAGCACAATCTGTTTGAGCTTGCCTTTCGTTTCCAACACAACATCTTACAGGTTCATCAAAATCACTGTGTGTAGGGGCTGGAGAGGTGGCTCAGGGGTTAAGCCTTTGCCTTGCAGGCAGAAGGTCCTGAGTTCGGATCCTAGACCCACGTATGGACCCCGGGTGGAAGTGGGGGCGGCCTGCGTTTCTGGTCCTGGTAGGACAGAGCCTGTGAATCCCGGGGCAGAGTAAACAGGAGGAGGTGGAAGTGGAGGTTGGAGGTTGGAGGTGAAGGTGGAGGCGGAGGCGGTCCATGGTGGTTCCAGAATTTGTCCGTGGTTCTACACACACACACACACTGTACATGCACACTTGAATAAATAAAAAAAATTTTAAAAAATCACTGTGTGTAGCAACAGATCATTTTTTTTAATGGCTGAGGAATATTCCACAATATAGATATACCATAGTTTGCATAATCACCAATCCATTGAAGAATATTTGGGTAGTTTCCTGTTCTGGGTTATTACAAATAATCTATGAACATTTCCGCATTAAAATAAGTTTTTGCTGATCTAGGTTAAATGTCCATCTGGGTAGAATTGCTGGGTCACATATGGTAAGTACTTTCCAAGAAACTGACAAGCCATTTTCTGAAACAAACCAAGCCACTTTACATGTTCTCACCAGCAGTATATGAATGGTCCGGCTTTTCCACATACTCACCAGCATTTGTTGTTATTACTGGGTTTTCTTTAATATTTTTATTTGTTATTTTGCTTGCATGCTCACTTTGTGTGTGTGTGTGTGTGTGTGTGTGAGAGAGAGAGAGAGAGAGAGAGAGAGAGAGAGAGAGAGAGAGAGAGAATATACTGGCTATGCCTGTGAGACCCAAGAGTGATGTTTGGGAATCATCCTGGATTGCTTTACCTCCTCTTAGCTTTGCTCTGGCCTCGCCCCCAGAGCTGACTGTACAGGCCATTGCCACTTCCACCCGGCATTCTTATATGGGATCTGGGATCCAAACTCAGGTCCTTCTGCCTTCCAGGTAGAGACTTAACACCTGAGCCATCTCTCCATCTCTGTTACTGTTACTTATAACTGTAGGCCATTCTGAGGAAGTGAAATGATACCTCATGTGACCTTGCTGTGACTCTCACATGTTGTCCCTGTATGTGTCTCTCCTGCCTCTTCATCCCAGCTTCATACAAAGCATGTGTTTCGCCTCAGTCTTGCTGAGATCCAGCTTGTCCACTTTTCCCTGGACGGGTCATGCTTCAATACCAACGAGTGACTCCTGCTCAGCCCCAGATCCTGTATATCTCCTCCCAACTTTCCTAGATGTGCGCCACTTCACATTTCACATGGATGTCCGCAAGCCATTCTGAGGTGATTTCGTTTGAGGCATGAGATGCTGGCATTGAGCCAGCATGGTGGTATAGTCTTATGTTCAGCCTAGACGATGTCATGAGATCCTGTCTCAAAACAGAATTAGACAAAGATCTGTGTATGTAGCTCAGTGCTAGGACACTTATGCAGCATGCACAAAGCCCTGGGTTTCATTACCAACAACCCACCCACCCACCCACCCAGTTGTCAAACAAATCAGAATGTTCACAGGCTGCAGGACCATTTGGAAAAGGGCACCCACCTCCACATGGAGTTGTTTTTACATCTTTGTCAACTTTGCTGTAGAAACCTAGAACCTTGCATATGCTAGGCAAATGATTTTTCCGCTGAGCCATGCCCCTAGCCCTCACTGGTGGATTCTAGGCAAGTGCTTTACCACTGAGTCACGGCCCTAGCCCTCACTGGTGGATTCTAGGCAAGTGCTCTACCACTGAGCCACACCCCTAGCCCTCACTGGCGGGTTCTAGATAAGTGCTCTATTAGTAAGCTACATCCCCAGCCCAAGCTTTTAGTTTGTACTATGAGACAGTCTCACTCTGCAGCCCAAGCAGACTTTGAACTTGCTTTCCCCCTGCTTCAACCTCCTGTGGCTAGATGACCCCCCCCCCATTCCACATTCAACTGTGCTCGATGTCAACTGGGTTGGGTAGAAGAGCGGAGGACCAGGCAGGGGATGGAGGATGCTGGCCTGGAGAGCAGCTCAGTGCAGGGCAGGAGTGGCTGGACCCTAAAGGGGAGGACAGCTCCTGCCGAGAGTGGCTGGGGGAGCCTCAGATCCAAGCAGGACGAGGAAGACAGCTGAGGTCTTTAAGGAAGGGTAGGGCCATCTATTTTAAGGGTACGGGAGTCATGTTTCTTGCTGGTGGCAGAGGGACACAAATAGAAGCGGGGAAGCTGGACTGTCATGGGGTGCGAGGTTAGAATGGGAAGCCTTGGTGTGAATCTATGCTGTTCTATAAACAGAGATGTGTTGTGTGTGTCCCTGCAAATGGGTATACCCAAGGGCTTTGTGCTGAGGACTTCCTGGGAGAGATGATGCCCCACCAATCATGAGCCGCCATCTCTTGGTGTCTGAACAAGGGTCTCCAGAAAAGCAGACCAGAGTTCCCTGGCCACCTTGGGGATGATACAAAGGGAGCCGGAAATAGCTTGTCCAGGAACGGAGAAGGTGCTCAGAACAGGATAGGGGCGTGTCAAGGGGACTTGACAGTGGAAGTCCAGCCTGGGCTACAGAGTGAGACTCTGTCTCAAACAAACAACAACACTTTTTTGAGATATTCCTGACAAAGGCACATGATGATTTGTTTTTTGTTTTTTTTTAATTTGAGGTGATGGGCTGGGGAGATGGCACAGTGGATAAAGCACTTGCCACGTAGACGTGGAGACTGGAGTTTGGATCCCCAGAACCCACATAAAAGTCAGGCAGGTATGGTAGTTGTTTGTAATTCCAGCACTCAGGAAGGGGAGACAGATTCCCCATGGCAGGCTGGCTGGCTAGCTTAACTCATTGGTGGGCTCTGGGTTCAACTGACTCACCCTACCTTAATAAAAGTTGAGAGCTGGGGCTGGAGAGGTGGCTCAGGGGTTAAGCCTCTGCCTTGCAGGGGGAAGGTCCTGAGTTCGGATCCTAGACCCCATGTATAGACGCCTGCCAGAAGCGGGGGCGGCCTGTGTTTCTGGTCCTGATAGGGCAGAGCTTGTAAATCCCGGGGCAGAGTAAACACGGAGGAGGTGGAGGCGTCCATGGTGGTTTCCGAATTCGTCTGTGGTTCTACACACACACACACACACAATTGAATAAATAGTAAAATGATATAAAAAAAACTTTAAATGATAAAAAAAAAGCTGAGAGCTATCGAGAAAGAAACCCAGCACTGGTTTTAGGGATACATATGTACGTGTATACATGTATACACATACACACACATAAAAATAAAGTTTTAAAAAAACAGATTTAATTTATTGCTGAGATGGAGTCCCCCTGTGCAGCCAGGCTGGTTTTGAACTTGCCTCCCTCCTGCCTCATGCTCCAGCTGTCCAGCTCTAGTGCTAAAGCAAACACTTCAGCAATTGTTGATACCTTCTCACTGCTGAGCACCTACCATGCCATCTGGAGCTTCCCCGAAATCCCTGCACCTACTAAACAGCTCCTCTCTAGCCCCCAACTGCCAGTTCTCCCTGCCAACCCCTACCCCCCCCCGCCAGCCCCTGACCACCACTGATCCTAACCTGCTTCTGCTTTATGTCCCTATGAACTTCTCTAGTCTGCATATTTGATGTCAATGTAATATGTGGGTTTTGCCACCTGGCTTTTAAAGTCTCATATAATTGCAGTGCGTGCGTGCATGTGCGTGCGCACACATGTGTGTGTGTGTGTTTGTGTGGTACAGATAAAGAGGCAGACCTATGCACATGCACACATGTAGTGAGACCTTATAAACTGGCAATCCTCCTGCCCCAGCCTCTTGGGTGCTGGGATTGCAGGTGGACACCACCAGATGTGGTATTGCTATACACGAAATATTTTACAGTCCTCATGTTGCAGCCCCTATTAGTACTTAGTACTCTCTCCTTTTTATGGCTTTTTATGGCTGAATAAATAATATTCTGCTTTATATACATACTGTCCCAATTTTATTTCTCCATGTGCCAGGCAGATGTAAGTGTTAACTTACCAACTGAAGGTTGAGCTCTAAGGATTGATAGTTAAGAAGAATTGATGGTTAAGAAGAATTGATAGTTAAGATGAGCCCTAAGCAAGTTTGTCTAACTGATGAGGAAAAACTTGGACCATGGTGGGGGAAACCATTCCATGAGAGGGTGGACAGGATGTTGGGGAGCTTGCTCTCCTCTCAGCCATCCCTGAGAATATGATATGATCAGTTCCCTCAGTTTTTGAAAGTATGAAGTCTCCTGTCAAGCTGGACTATGAACTCTAGTGAAGAATCACAATATGGAATAAAACTCCCTTGTTCCTCTAGGTTGTTTGGTCGTGAATTTATTGGCAACTTTTGGACAAAGCTGTAATGTCCATTTCCATCCATTGATGGGGACTGGGGTGTTAGGATGTGCACTAGGAGGCCTGGCCGTGTGCCTTGTGATTTCCTAATGTTAATGACTGCAGGATGGTTAAGTAGAGAAATGCCTTCGTCTGTAGGTAACACATACTGAATAAGCATGTGGGAGCTGGTGGAGCATCATGTCTTAACTTACTGTGAAACCAACTCAACACTTGGAAGGTAGAACAGGAGAGTTACAAGTTCAAGATCAGCCTGAGCTACATAGCCAGACCATAAAGAAAGAAAAGAAAGAAAGAAAGAGAGAGAGAGAGAGAGAGAGAAAGAAAGAAAGAAAGAAAGAAAGAGTGAGGAAGAGAAGAGAAAAGAAGAGAAGAGAAGAGAAGAGAAGAGAAGAGAAGAGAAGAGAAGAGAAGAGAAGAGAAGAGAAGAGAAGAAAGAAAAAGCTGAAACCAAAACAAACAAATTGCATGGCAGCTCATCGACATGTACAATTTTATGTTTTTTTATTTATTTTTCTACTTTCACAAGCATATTGTGCATTCATTCCAGCTTCCCTCCCCCATCCCTCACTTCCTTTCATCAATCCCTCCCACTTATGTGTTTTAAGTATCTGTTTAAATAGATTTAAATTGGGCCAGAGAGATGGCTTAGGGTGTTAAGCCTCTGCCTTGGAAACAGAAGATCTTAAGTTCAGATCTCAGATTCCATTTAAAAACTCCAGGCAGAAATGGTGGTGGCCTCCACTTCCAGCCCTAGAAGGCAGAGCCTGGTAAGCCCCAGAGCAAAGCAAACAGGAAGTAGCACAATCTGGATGATTCTCAAAGTCACTCTTGGACCTGCACAGACATACGCAGTGCCCTCTGATACACACATAGAAACACACACACAGAGTCATGCATGCAAAAAAAAAAAAAAAAGTGATAAAATAGATTTAAATTGAAAAAATTAGAATATTTTGTCAGATTACTTCCCTCAAAACTTGTCCATATATCTTCCCAAACCCTTGCTGTTTTCTTTCTCCTGGTCTTTCTCCCTCTTTACTGACTTCTTTTCTGGGAGTTCTTTTCCGGTCTTTCTAAGCACTTGTGACTTTGTTTGTTTTGAGACAGGGTTTCATGTAGTCCAGGATGGCCTAGAACCTACTATGTAGCAGAGGATGATTTGAACTTCTGATCCTCCTTCCTCCATCTTCTGAAAGTTGGGATTGTAGGTATGTGCCACTGTGCCTGTTTTTATGAGGTGCTGGGAATTGAACCCAGGGCTTTAGGCATGCTAAACAACTGCTCTACAATTGAGCCACAGCTTCCTGACTTTGTCTAAATACTCTGAGTTTTCAGAGTTCTGTCCTGACTTCTGTCTAAATACCGGGTGCTTACAGCTCTGTCCTGACTTCTAAATACTGAGTGCTCAGAACTCTGTCCTGGCTTCTATCTAAACACTAAACGTGGGGAAAAGAAAAGAAGCCAGCAGGTGGCATGCTAAAGTGAGTTTCCATGTAATCAACTGGAAGCCAACTCCACTGGGGATGCCTGACAGATGCTGAGACCATCCTCCTGCCATTGCATTGAGAGACAAGATGCTAGGCATCCATGCACGAACTCCGCACTTCCAGGAGCACGGACTTTCTCACGCGCTTTGAGTACAAGTGTTTGATGCTCTGCCCAGGCACATGGATCCAAGAGACCATGAATTGAACTCCCCTAAGCCAAGAACAAAAATAAATCTTTCCCCCCTTTAAGTTCTGCTTTGGTCACGGGGACACAAAGTCTAACATACTGTGTTAATTTCATCTTCCTGGTGCTGAACAAATACAGGACCCAAACAATTTAGGGAAACAAAGGGTTTATTCTTGTTTATGATTCTCTGTTGGTCATCAGCATGGAAGGAAATTTCACACCAACACCAGGAGACGAAGGAATTGGCCATATCACATACACACGAAGATTTGAGAGGTGGCATTCTTTCTCACTTTTTGGCCTGCCTGTATGCAGCCAGCTTGCTTGCTATTGCATCCCACTCCTTGGGCAGTGGTCCCTCCCACTATGAGTTGGATCTTCCCATTAGTTAATCACCTTTCACATGGCTCAAGGACTCTTCTAAGTAACTCCTCACAGATGATGTCCAAAAGCTCAACCCTCCATTGTCAGACTGACACAATTGTGTCTAACTGGCACACACAACTTCCTCACATTCCTTTGCTCTTGATCTTAATGCTGTCACTTCAGCAAGACCTCCTTAGTCAAAGGAAGATGGCGCCCTCCAATAAGGACATGGCAATGAGAAAAAGACCGTGCAGAGAGAAAGCAGAGGGACCCTCCAGGGCTACTGCAGTCAGCCAGTTACTATGGCTAGGCCTGAAGGGGTGATGAGAGAGAGCGATGCTGAAACCCAGGTTGGCCCCATAAGCAAAGTATCCTGCGGGAGCCCAGACTTTTGGAGGCAGGATGAGAGATGTGATTTCATTGCCTTCTGTCTTCCAGTCCTGTGTGTGTGCTTTCCAGCAGCCACCGCGGGTGAGGGAGCCCCTTCCAGCTGTGCACTCCACCAGCACACAATCCAAAATAGCATACTTAACTCCTCTCTGTCTTCCTGCTTCTCCTCCCCCCCTCCCTTTTTTTTCCCCCCTCTTTTGCCTCCTAGGAACACAATCCTGGTTTCATCACTTTATTGCTGCAATCCATGCCTGACCCATACAACTTGAGCCAACACAATTGGCTCACATCCCAGGTTACAGTCCATCACAGCAGCAGGTCACACCACAGCAGAAGTGGAGGAGACCGGTCGCATCACATCCAGCACAAGCAAAAGGTAAGAGCTGAGGCTGTATGCTTGCTTTCTAGCTTGCCAACTGGCCAATAAGCTAACCGGCTCTCTTCATCTTATCCACCTTCCCCAGGACTGTCTCCAATCACCATGGGCTGAGTCTTCCCACTTCAATTGAAACAATCAAGATGATTTCCTACAGGCTTGCTCAGGAACCTTGCTTTAACTAAATAATTCCTCATAGATGTGCCCAGAGGGCCAATCTGCAGTTGTCAAGTTGACAACTGAGAACTGTTAAAAGCACCTAAACAGATATCCCAAGCATAGTGTTTAGTTTTTTCTTTTCAGTTATGAGATTTGAACCCAGAACCTAGCACATGAGCTCATTGAGCTCATTGAACTATGTCCCTAGACCTCTTGAGTACAGTCACTACTTAGCAGTACTATGCAGAAAAATACCTTCACTATACTATGCAGAAAAATGCATTCACATCCTAAATCTGGGAATCTGGGTACATGTCATGGAGTCTAGTGAAGTTAAGGTTCCAGATGGAATGAAGGTTGACCACTTAACCCCAAAATGGGGGAGATTGGTCTGGATTATCTGAATAGGCCCAGTATATAGAAAAGTTAAATAGAGATAGGGAAAGAAGGTGGGGAGAGAAGAAAGGAGGGACAGGAAAGAGATAGTGAGAGAAGAGGGGGAGAGAGAGAAAAGAGAGAGATGAGAGAGAGAGGAAAGAAGAATAGAAAAGATAAGAGAGGAGAGGAGGAGGAAAGGAGATAAGAGGAAAGGAGAGGAGGGAGGGGAAGAAAAGAGAGGAAAGGAGAAGACAGAGAAGGAGGGGGTGAAGATGGAAGAGGAGAAGAGAGGGGATGAGAGAAGAAACAGAGACTCAAGGCTACCACTGCTTTGGCTTGGAGGATGGCGGGAGTGCCACAAGCCCAGGAGTGCGGCTGCCCCCAGAAGCTAAAGATGAGAGCCAGACTTCTTCCCTAGAGTCACTGGAAAACAGTGTGGCTCACTGTCCAGAGACCATTTCAAACCTTCAGCCAACAGAACCACAAGATGAAATGCATATACAATTTGAATTTAGTGCTGTTTTAAGCCACCAGGTAAGTAGCAGTTAGTCACAGCCACCACAGGAGACCGATGTACTGGTCTTAGCTTTGAATGACAGGGACATGGGCTCTGGAACTTGGTGGGGGCTATCCTGCGCCTCCTTGGGTCTGTTCTACATTTTCCTTTTCTGTATAACCGAGATGACTTCAGTTTTGTTTGTTGTGTTGTGAGATAAAGGTCTTCCTGTGTAGCCCAAACTGGCCTCCAACTTGTGATCTGCTAGCTTCAGCCTCTCCAGTACTAGAATGACAGGAGTGTACCACCATGCTAACTTGAGTCTAGACTGCTCCTCCCCCCATGGATGGAGAGAGGCTGGGGCTGGGTATGTGGACTGAACAGACTGAACATGCGTATCCTGCTGATGGCTCAGAGTACCCCAGTGGGCCTCTGTCAGGCCACTGACCCCGATATTATAGACGATGAATATACATGGAAGGGTGACTATATCTCATCAAGTGATTGTATATGAAGAGTTATTTTTCCTATTTTTAGGACCATGGGGTCCACTCTAATTTTCGGTGCATTATAAATAAAATTTGAGAATTTCTTAATGCATAAAGGATTCTTTCTGGGATCTTTGTTCTATGTGTTCCAAACCACGACCCAGCAGTCTGCAAGGTTGTGGGCACAGCAGCTGGGCTGCCTGGATAGACAACCTGAGCCTCCCACATGGCTGCCGGGTAGGGGCCAGAGGTGTGGGTGAGAACAGTGGAGGAGAGGCTGGGACTGGAGGTGGCTGGATGAATTCCCCTCCTGGGCTGTGCTCTCACCCCTTCCCCTACCAGGGCATGGGAACTAGGGGAGGCCTGAGGGGGAAAGGAGGGGAGGCAGCCCGAGTGAGGCGGTGCTGGAAACTTCTCCTTGATGCAAGATTAGCACGGAGGCCAGTTCAGCAGCTCCGGGTGGTGACTGCCAGGGTGAGCACATGCAAACCACCCTCCCGGCTGGTGAGAGTCCAGGCGCCCTGCTCCCTGAGGAGACTGCACCCACACCCACAACCTGCGCGTGGAGGTGGGGGCTTTCCCGGATGTCTGGGGGGCAGCAGGAGAGCCAGAGAGCAGGGGACAGAGGAAGCAGGAAAGCCAGCTTCGAGTTTCCAAGATGCCAGACCGCTCTGGAGGCGCATGCCTGTGCCCACTTCTGCCCTGATCCCAGCTGGTGCTCTCCACCCACCCCCCAACCTCCCTCCGCCCCAAACCCCGCAGGATCCGAGTTTGCGAGGCAGAGGAGGGAGAGGGTTGTGAAGGGAAGCCAGGAGAAGAACAAAGGAAGCTTTGGTGGGGAGGGAGGCACCTTCCACTGAGGCCTCCAGGGCTGGGGAAGTGAGTCATTGGGCCCCCGGGTTGGACCCACCTATGGGGGCTCGGTGGGACTGCAAACGCAGCCCAGCTGGCCAGGCACAGACCCTGGGGTGCGGGGTGGGGGTGCCAGTCTCCTGGCGTCTGTTGGGTGGGGCTTTCCCCAGCTCCCCCTCCCTCAGGACCTGGTGTGCGTCCAGCCCGGGGGCCTTGGCGACAGTCCTGCGCCTCATTAGACAGTGCCAGGCGGGGCTCCTGCCCCGCTGTAGCCGCCGCTGCCCCGGGGCTGTGGGCGTGGTCCCCGGGTTCCATTAATAGAATTCTCTGCAGTGCTTCCCCTGAGGAAGCTAGGCATCAGAGCCACCCGAAGGTAGCGTCCTGCTCTGTTCCAAGGTTCCCCCCACCCCTTCCACTCTGGCCCCCAACTTCTATGCTGAGAAGTTGGAGGATTGGGAGCCGCACGCCCCAGCTTCTTGCACAACCTCCTCCCAATTATTCTCCGTGGAGTGTGTGGCAACCGGGCGAGCATTCCAGGACCTTGTACTTACTCGTACAAATCTGCCTCCTGTTTGTCTGCAGGGCCAGGCGTGTCTCTGTGGGCCCCGGGAAATGGGGGTGTGTTCGCGTCCAAGAGGGCGTGGCTCGCGTCCGCCGCCGGGGCAGCCGCCCAGCCCTGCCCGTGCAGCCTGTTTGCCCCAAACCGCAGCCACTTCGGGAGCTTTGGACAAGATCCAGGACACAGAGGAAGAAGTTTGGTGACATTCTAGACACAACCCTCCAGCAACCCAGCCGGGCTTGGTCCTCAGCAGCTTCAGCCAGGGAAAGGCCAGACTTGATCCTGCTGCGGGCAGGCAAGCGTAGATCCTCCAAAGTCCCTGGTGCCACTTCAATGGCCTGTCCCTGACATCCCCACAGGCCTCTGTTCCTGAAGACTTCTGTTTATATATATTTTTTTGTTTTTGTTTTTGTTCTGTGAGACAAGTTCTCATTCTGTAACCTAGGACTGGCTGACTTCAATCGCTTGGAAATCTGTCTGCCTCAACCTCCCCAAAACTGGGATTTCAGGCCTGAGCCATGTGCCTGGGCCTGGCTTCTAATTTCTATTAAGTGCCCTGCTGACCAGCTGTCGTTCTTCACACATTGGTTTTTGGGTCACAGAAGTTGTCCCTGAAGCCTGGGGGCTTAAAGGACGGCTGTCACTTCTGACTCTTCTAACTAGTAGAAACAAAGACAAAACTTTCAAATGCAACCAACTTAGAGACCACTCCTTTGCATTTGCATTTCCCCGGAGACAAGATGCCTGCCTCTGCCTCTGTCAGGCTAGCTCAGATTTTTAGGGGAGTGTGATTCACCGTGGAAGTCCAAGAGACTGTTAGTAGCACGTGTAAAAGGAACTTGGAGTAATCCATATTTGGGGTCATGTCAGACTTGGAAACTATAACATGCTTTATCTTCTGCATAATATCACAGAATTTCCAATCAATGATCGATAATAGAAGATTCTTGTGGAAAACATGTCTTCTTTTTGCCTCATGGGCAGATGTGTGTGTGTGTGTGTGTGTGCGCGCACACAAGCACCCACAAGAGGATGCTTAATTGACTGTTCCTGTGGAGGTCCAAGGGTGACATCAGAAACCATCCTGGATTGCTCTACCTCTTTCCTGTTTTGCTTTAGGGGTCTTCTCAGGTTCTACCTACCAGGAGCAGAAACTGGTCACTGCCACACCTGCCTGATAGGATCTGGGGCTGCACACTTGGGTTTTTGCTTGTGAGAGAAAGACTTTAACCCAAGGACTATCCCTTTTGATGTCCCTGCAGTAGCTGGCAGAGTCTAGCCAACAACAAACAGTAGTCACACTTCCACTGTGTGGGACGTGTATTCACTAGCCGCCCACACCTGAGAAAGCTTCAATGAAGAAAGATGTATTTGGGCTGTCAGCTGCAGAAGTCTCAGCCCATGGTTATTTGGTCCCAAGGCTTTGGGCCTGTGGTAAGGCAGAGCATCACAATGAAGAGGGAGTGCTGGAGCAGAGCTCTTCACCCTCGTGCCAATGAGCAGGCAGAGAGAGAGGATCAGGAAAGGTCCAGGGATGAGAGCTAACCTTCAAAGTCATGCCCATAGAGCCCCCCTTCCTCCAAGTACCACCTCCCCTTCAGTTAGGCATCCACCAGCGCGTCGATCTGCTGATGAAGTTAGTGCCTTTGTGAGTCTTCTGAGGACCAAGCCTCCAACCAAATGACAGCTTGATGGGAACGCTTCACATTCAGACCATAACAGGCAGTCAGGATATTTGCAGTGGTACAGTGACTCTTTTAAAAACTAATGTTGCGGACTGGGGAGATGGCTCAGGGCTTAAAGCCTTTTGCCTCGAAAGCAAAGGGACTTGAGTTCAGATCCCAGATCCCACTAAAAATGCCAGATGGATATAGCAGCAGTCTGGAATTTCAGCCTGGAAGGTGGAGCCTGGGAAACTCCAGAGTAAAGCAATAAGGAGGTAGAGCAATCCAGAATGATTCCCAATGTCACCCTTGGGCCTCCATAGGCACACACACTCAAGTGTCCTTTTGTACACACACACACACACACACACAGGTACACACACGTACACACACGTACACACACACACAACAACGATAACAACAACAAAAACCAGTGTTCAAGGGCAAGCAACATAACTCAGCTGGTAAGGGGCCTGCTCATAAACCTGGCAATTTGGTTCAATCCTCAAAAGCCCACATGGTAGAAAGGAGGGAACTGACTTCTGAGAATTGTCCTTTATCTCCATGGGTGCACCAAGGCATGCATGTGTACAGGAATCTCTCCCTGATTCCTATACTAAGCAAACAAACAAACAAACAAACAAGCAAATGTCCAAATAGCCAACACCTCATCCACTTTTCCAAATTTAGTTGTATGGCTTGCCCCAACAGCATAAATTCTATCAAATGCATTCTTTTACTGGACTGGGATAGAGATGCAGGAGGCCCCTACCAGTGGACAAACAGCCAGACACCAATGGACAGCCAGGCCCAGCTGCACCATCTTCAGAGTACCCCTGTCCTAACTGTGGCCTCCATTCACTGGCAGTTCTGTTTGGCAAGCTCAACATGGGGCTGTTAGGGAAAGAGGCTCCAGGAAGGCTTCCTAAACCAGATCTAACATTTAGCATAGAGTGGAGGTATCTTCGTTACTTACCTCACTGAGACCAAACTCCTGACAGAATCGACTTAAGGGAGAGAAGTTAGGGGGATCCAGTCTACCACTGGGCATGGCCCGACTTGTTCCTCACATCTAAACAGATCAGAAAGCAAAGAGAGCTTGACTACAGCACTCGACCTTGCCCACCAGGGACCATTCCTCCATTAAGCGTCACCTCCTATGTGTCCCACAATCTTCCCAAACAATACCACTGGCTGGGGATCAAGTGTTCAAATACATGAACCTGTAGGGGACACTTCACAACCAAACCCTAACGGGAGGCACAGGCTGCCCTGGGGTCTCCCTCTACCTGAAAGTTCACAAAGTTGTGAGGGTGAGGCTTGCACCACACAACTGTGGGGTCTTGGGGATGAACTTTCCAGTCAGTCCTTATTTACTGACCCTCAACCTTTTGGGGCTATGTAGTGGTTAGATACATGGGTATCAGCTTGACAACTGAAGGCTGAGCTCTGGACAGCCTGAAGGAAACTGTCTGGCTGACATGGGAAGACCTAGCCCATAATAGGTGGAACCGTTCTCTGGGCAGGTAGATAAAATGGGGACGGGGCTGGTTCGGTGCATTCTTCAGCATACTTTGGCAAGTCTTGCCATTTGGCAAGTGAGGTTTGCCCCTCTTTGGCAATCCCTGTAGATTGTGTGGCCAGTCCCTCAGCTTCTGGTGTTGGCATGAGCTCCCCTGTCAAGCTGGACAAAGAACTATAACCAGACAATCATGAGCCAGAATAAAATCCCTTGTTCCCATAAGTCCTTTGATCATGAATTTATCAGCAACATGTAGAGTAACTGCAACAGGCCATCTTAGGAAACTCCAGTGCTTTTTGGAAAACATCCATGGGTCATCACCCCGAGTCCTCTAGAGGACACTGGGGTCACTAGAAAGGATCATCAAAACGTGCTCCAAGCAGCAAGGAATTCTGGCAGGGATGTCTGTCCCTCTGCCTTTGTGTCCCAGTTGGTGAATTTAGCAGTTTCATCTAAAGACTGTATCCTTGGCCTTCTTCCTCTGATCCAATGAGGTTATGAAATAAGGCAGGGAATTGTCTTGGGCTTCATGTTGAACTTTAGAGCTTTGTTTTCACAGGTGTCCTTGGATACTGATGACAAACCTTGTTTTGTCTAATGAGAAATCTTACACTAATAAAAGCAAGAACAGCTTTTGGTAAATATACGTTAAAATCATTTCATGCCAGGCATAAAGGCACACACATTTTAGAGGCTAAGGGATCATGAGTTTCAAGGCTAATTCTATCTTTTAAAAAAAAAATCATTTCTTTATTCTTACAGGTAATTTTTAAGAATGTCCATGTGTAGATGGTTGAGAAACTTGTGGCAGTGAACAGGCTTGGCAAGTCCAAGCCTCCATATTCCACCCCCCATACTCCTTGGCCCCACAGCTACCATGAGTTGCTTGTGGGGCCCCATCTCCAGATAGGAGCAGGTAGGCCCTGTCAGAATCATCTCCTTTGGGTGGGTGAAGGTGGACAGAGAGCCTAGCTGTGTCCTTGTCACTTGTGACACAAGACCAAGTTATGTAGCTTCCTGAACCTACCTACCTTAAAATAACTGAAGTTATACTCATTAATTTTGATTCTACTCATGTAACACCTGTGTCAAACCCAATATCAGGCTCCAGGCCTGTAGCAACCCTCGCTGGCCATCAGTTTTCCCTCTAGCTCTGTCCAGAGCCCTGCATTGTTTGGAACCAAGTGTTCTGAACATCATGTTGCCAATCAGTGGGGGAAGGTTAGGACCATCTTGGCAAGGAGACAGCTCTGCTGGCAACTTTTTCCCCAAAGTCAGGGACTCAATGAAGTATATTTCTCTAGTTCTCCAAGGCATATTTTCTTCCTCTATTTTGAATTTATTAATATTAGCAGTTTGATCTCTCTCTCTCACACACACACATACACACCACATGCATACACACACACTGTTTGAGTGCATGTGTTATATTAGTTACTTTTCTTGTCATAGCAGCCAAATACCTGATAATATTTGCGATATTTAAATATTAAGCAACTTAAGTGAAGAAGGATTTATTTGGCTTATGGTTCACAGGGCACAGTTCACGATGGCAGCCGGGACAATGGGAGCTAGTGGTGTTAATGGGGATAATTTAATTTCTATTTGGCAGCTAGCACAGTTAGGAACGTTCCTTCCGGTGGGAACCACGCCCACCAGTCCCTCCAGTCTTTACCTCACTTCCGTTGTAGCTCTGGGGCTCTCACTGGCAAAGCCAGACATAAAAGACTGTGGCTCCACTCACCACTTCTCTCTCTCCTTCCTGCTCTCCCACCATGGCGGCTCTGTCCTCTCCTAGTCACGTGCTCTTGGCCGCTCCCTGTTCTCTCTGACCTTAAGCTACCGCCTCTGCTCTGATGCTCTCCCACCTTAAGGCTATGGCTTCCTTCTTACCTCCCTTGGACCAAAGTGTCCAGAAGTTTCTTCTCTTTTCTCTCATCTTCAATAAAATCTTTGCTTTACCTCTCTAAGTGTTCTGGTTTCACTCTTCGGCCCCAGAACACAAGACACCCCCCAAATGTTTGTTAAATGGTTGGTGTTGCCCAAGAAGCAGAGAGCTGAAGTCAGAACCAAAGAAGCCACCACCTTCCAAACACACCCCCTCAGACTTGCATCAACCAATGAGGCAGCATATTCTGTAACTTCCCCAAAGCAGAACCGCTAGCTGGAGATGGAGTGCGTGCATAGATAAGGGCACAATTCACATGCAAATTATAACATATACAAAACAAAATCAAGTACAAAACCCACCACATCCTCAAGAGAGTCCAGGCTAGCATCTGGGATAAGAATGCTGGAGGTCTGTGTTCCTCTGTACTCTAGGTGTTGGGGGACCATGTAGCTCTCACTAGAATCCTCATATCAGGAACCCTGGGATTTAAATGTGAGATCCACACCCAAAGTCCTATTTACAACCTCAGCCAGAGTGCCTTCTGGAAGCTGCCTCAGTGGACTACAAACAAAGCATTGGAGTTGTAAAACATAAAATATCCTTTATTTAAGGAGCACACTCAAGTAATAATTTAAAAAAAAAAAAAACCAACAACACATACCTTACAAGAGATTACTATCTGTGCAGTGCTGAGAGCTGGTGTTGAGCTCATGAGAATGGGGCAGTGGTGTGGTCATCTGCTGTAATCACACTTGACTCTTCTGGCACAAAGGTTTGGTGCTAAATGTTCAGTTGCTTATGATCAGAAAAAACTGGTCAGGAGATTTGTGGAAGAGATGAGACAATAACACTATTTCACCAAAAGATTACAGAAAGGATGTTCATTCCTGGGAGTGGAAAAGTGCTTAAAGGACTGGATAACACACAGCAATGTCTCATGGGGACCAGGAAGATCCCCATGCCTGCGCGTAAGCAAACACTCTATCATTGCGTTATAACCCACTTTCTTTTTAAGACAGGGTCATACTAAGTTGCTTAGGCTGTCCTTGAACTTACTCTGCAGCCCTCTAGACTTGACCTTGTAATCCTCCTGTCTCAGTCTCCCAAGGGATAACAAGCCTATATAAAATCAGTTGTTTTTTAAGTAGTTTATTGGTGTGTGTGTATGTGTGTGTGTGTATGTGTGCACCTGTGAAGGCCCAAGAGTGATTCAGGTATCATTCTAGTTTGCTCTACCTCCTCCCTGCTTAACTTTGCTGTGAAGTTCTCCAGGCTCCACCTTCCAGGATCAGTAGAGGCCACCACCATTTCCTCCCTGTTTCTTTTTATGTGAGATCCTAACATGAACTGAGGTCCTTCTGTTTGTGAAGCAAAGTATGAACCCTTAAGCCATTGCTCCAGCCCCCTCCCCACAAAAAAAAAAAAAATCACATTTCTTATTTGATATAAAAAGTAGGTTGGTTGAAACAGGGTTCATGAAGCCCTGGCTGGCCACTAACTTGACTAGGTAGCTGAGGATGATCTTCAATTCGGATCTTCCTACCTCCACTTCCCAAGTGTGGGGCTTACAGGCAAGGATCACCAAGTCTTGTTGCTGCTGCCACCTCATAAATCAAAGACTAGAAAACACTCAAGACTCTCCACCCATCAGGACCCATGCTGGCTATTGTCAGGAAATCCATACACGTACCCAGTGTCCCATGCTTCCACAAGACTTCCTTCCTCATAAATACACTTTCTCCTATCAGATGCCTGGCTGAGGTCAAATGCAAATGTGCCAACCTTTCAAGCAGAAAGTCCAGTGAGTCTGTCCAGCAAATTAGATCGTGCAGTGGAAAGGCATCTCTGTAACCTCCGAGTGAAGCTGCTGGGCTGTGCTCCCACGCTCTGAGGCAGGTGGGGGCTAGTGGCCTTTGGCAGCCATGTAACAGGGTCCTCATGGGTTTGAACATACAGGGCCCCAGGGGAAAAATACAAAAAGGATTAAAATTGGAGGCTTATGTGACACGTTCAGACTTCTTCCCCTGGAAAGGGACATGCCTAGGTTCAGGTCTCACACTGGCTGCATAGCTTCTGTCCCTTGGCTGGCCTGAGACATGCTTTGTCACCTTCTCATGACATTGTGTGTGTGGAGTGTGGGTGGGTAAGAAGAACACCAAGCTAGGTATAGCACACCAGCGATCCCAGCACTTGGAAGGTAGAAGTTTGAAGCGAGCCTGAGGTATGTAGCAAGTTCTAGTACAGGAACGAAAGGAAGAAAGGAAAGGAAGGAGGGAAGAAAAGGAATAAAAAAAAGAGAAAGAGAAGGAACACATCGAGAAAATCCAGGCATTACGCCTAGTTTCAAAGCTCCGGTCCAAATGCCTCCTGCTTGCTGACCCTGTTCACATCTGGTTAGGGGCTGGGAATCAGAATTCAGAATCTGTGCTGCCGGAGTGGGTAGGGATGGGGGTGCTGGCTTTAGTGAAGAAAAATCTAAATGCAATGCAACAAATGACAGCAAACTTCAGAAACTGCCCCTCCCCCAACTCCCTCCAGCAACTGCTGCCGCCTCCCAGGTCTGAAGCGCAAAAGAACCCAACAGGAACTACACCCCAAACCCTCCCTGCAGAGCCTTAAGTGTAGGGAGGTGATGGCTGCTGCTGCACAGGACTGAATCTTGTTCTTTTGCTTTACAGCATCTTTTATGGAATGAACTGGGAAGGCAATGTGTTTACACAAACACGCGACAATTGTACACCATCTTTACAATATTAAAGGAGTCATATACAAGTCTACAGTAGGCATTATACATACGGGGTAGGTGCCAGCCGGGGCACCCTACCCACCAGTTCTGTGGTCCCCCCACTTAGGAGGCACCATGTGGGGAAATGTGACGAGGCCAGGGTGCCCATCTTTGGGCCCGTCGACTAGGAGGCAGTAGGTCTGTGAGGACCCCTCAGGGCCAGTCCTCACTGGAATTCAGGGTCAAGAGCACTAGGTAAGTTTGGGTCTGGGCCTGACTGTAATACGTTTAATTAAATCCGGTGTGCACGAGTTTGGGAAAATTGGAGCTGGGGACGGCTCCCTGAGCTGGGGACCCAGAGGATGCTGCTGTCAGATGGGTCCTTTGAGATGGGGCCCATTCCTGAGGTAAGGTGTGGTGGCCCCATGCTGGTTGGATGGGCGGAGACTTTTCTAAACGCCCAGATGTGAACGCACACAGTGGATAGGGATAGGGATCGGAAGCCCCCTGGGTATTAGAGATATGCAGCGTGAGTCCTAGGCAGCAGCAATGGTGGATATCTCAGATAAAAGTCACCCCGCCCTCCACTGCCCTCCTCCCAGCTACCCTGCCCTTCGGGACCCTGTTCTCCTGCAACACTGACATCCCCACCTCGGTCCCCAGGGCCCCAGTTCTACAGGCACCTGCGCCCTAATGCTGGTGGCTCATCCACCATGAGGCTTGCCAGGCTTCTGACTGAGAATGGAGCACCAGGAAAAGCAGCCACGGTCCTCGCTGGCCTCGCTGACTTGTGCATTGAGTTTCTTCCATTTTAAATACTGTAGAAAAATAAGCCATCTCGGATGCATGGAGAAGGATGAACAGCTGCTCTGATGCGGGCGACCTGGCAGAGGACACCGCACTGGGCTGAGGGGCCGAGGGGCTGGAGAGCCGGCAGCGGAGCAGCAGCTACAGTATCTCTAGGTCACATCGAAGTCCTTCGGTGGGTACACCTCCGGCATCACACATTCTGCAGCTGTGACAGCTGACGCCCCCTGCGCCAGGCTCCAATTCTCAGCCCCACCTTCAGCTCGATGCCCACGGCTAAGCCTAAACAGGCAGTGCTATTTCCAAGTCCCTGGGGGGCCAAACCCAAGGCTGAGGGGCCTCAAGTGGACCATGAAGCAGGGCCTAGTCCAGCGGCTCTTGCTTTATCCGGACAGCAGTTGGGGTGGGCTGTGGCCGACGTTCCTCCCGGCAAAGTACATACTCGCTGAACTGGGAGGAGTCCACACCACCCCCACAGGACCCTGCCACACTGAAACCCCTCTGCAACAGCCTCTCCAGGACCTGCAGGGAAATGAAAAGAGGTCAGCGGTATCTGGGTGCTGGGAACTTGCCTGACCTGGCCTCGCCTGCTGGATAGCTAGCTGGGTGCTAGGTAGAACAAACTACCTTCTCCAGCTGAGATCTGTCTCTCTCTGTAACAAAGAAAAGTCCCTTATGACACCACCAGCTGAATTCTGTGATGGGATAGGACCCAGCAGGCAGTCAGACCCTGTGGCCCCTCAACTTATCTGATCTGAGTGGACTGCTGATACTCCATCCAGACTATTCCTCTCTGGCCTCAGGGGTGCACAACTTGATATAGAAAAGCAAAAAAAAAAAAAAAAAAAAAAGCCTCAGGGATCCCCTTCTCTGTTCTCTAGGGTGTGACCTACCCCCTCTTCCCCACTCACATAGCCCCAGGCACCCTTTCTCTCAGTCTCTAGCCCCAATAATGAAGAGCCCCTGCCCCTCGCCTCTGGGCAGCCACCTGCTTCCCGGAGCTGAGTCCCAGATGGTTTGAAGCCCGAGGGCTCATCAGCTCAAAGCAGCTCTGGGTGGAAAGAAAGAGGGGGAGTCCTGTTACTGCTTACGTCTCTGCAGGCCTCCGAGGCTTGTGTCTCTGAGAAGTGGGGGCTGGTCGCATATCTTATATCTGTATCTCGCAACTAGCAGAGCTCTAATCTAAAACCTGTAGCCTTCAAGTGGCGGGCAGGACTGTTTTCCCCCACAAGGTTCCTCCTACCTTAACCCCCAAATAGTAAGTTTGTCTCTGGTTCAGGGAGAGGATGTGGGAAATAGGCCTCATTCCTCGGGTCCACCTGGGAAAGTCCAGTCCAAAGGTGTTCTGGCAGCTGGCCATGGCAGCTCACACCTGCACTCCCAGCACCCAGGAAGCTGAGGCAGGAGGCTCTCAAGGTCAAGACTAGCCACGGTACAGGGCAAGACGCTGTCTCAAAACGAAGGGCAATGCCTGGGTGGTTGGTGAAGTCCCTCCCCTAGTCAGCACTGGGAGGGAGGGGCTCCAGGCAGGCCTCTGTCCTGCCTTTCCTGGTGCCTGGCTTAATTTGAATCCAAAGTTAGACTCTAGATGTCAAATGAAGCATACTTGGCTGAAAACACTCTGGGCCATTTTTACAGAACATCCTTTTGGGGAAAAAAAGAAAAGTACGGATCAATTTTTTTAAGCCCATCCCCTAGGCACCATCATTTAATTATGAGCAGGACATAAATTATGCATGGACACATTGTTGCTCTTTCTGTATGGGCTCCACTGACTCAGGCACCTCCCTCCATCTCACTCTCTGCTGCCCCAGGGCCGCGGGGAGGCTCTGGGGAGGCAGGGCGGCCGCCCCCGGCTCTCTCACCTGCACGGAGTTGAGTCGACAGTAGCCGTTGAGTGGAAAGCGGATGACATGCGTAGGGTCTTGGTTCCAGCCTGCGTTGACCGAGTTGCACATGACGTCCCCGGTCTCTGGGAAGACCTCTTCGATGAGAGCTTTCTCACCGCTGAGAGCAATGCGCTCGCCCAGGTCGGGGGTGACACGCACCACCAGACAGTCGCAAGCCCGGCTGCGGCGCCGCTGTTCTTGCTCCTGCTGCCAACGCTCGAGCTCGCGCACCATGGGCTGCAGCTGGTAGTACCGTGCCTCCTCATACAGCAGGTTGAAGTCCTGTAGGCATGCGCGGTGTCAGGGAAGACGGAAGCAGGAAGCGCTACCAACTGGGTCACTCTTTCCACCCCCTGGAAGTGGGAAGTCCCCCATCCCTCTTCTAGAGGAATCATAACTCCCAGAATACAGTGCGGACTGGAATGGTTGTCTTCACTGTACTGATGGACAGATGAGGTTCAGGTTGAGTGTGTCCCAATCATAAGCAAGCTAGGAACAGATTCCCAGGCCTGTCTATCCAGCCTTAAGCATTAAGTGACAATGAGAAGCTTCATAAAAAACATTTGGAATCAGGACTGGGGAAATGGCTCAGAGGTTTAAAGCTTTTGCCTCACAAGCAAAAGGACCTCAGTTTGGAGCTCCAAATCCCACACCAGGTAGATATAGCCTGTATTTCCAGTCCCTGGAAGGTGGAGTCTGAGAAACCTCAAAGCAAAGCAAAAAGGATGTAGAGCAATTCAGGATGATTTCCAGTCACTCTTGGGCCTCCACAGGTACCTTTTGTACACACACACACACACACACACACACACACTCTCCACAGATACCTTTTGTACACACACACACACACACTCCACAGATACCTTTTGTACACACACACACACACATACACACACTCCACAGATACCTTTTGTACACACACTCCACAGATACCTTTTGTACACACACACACACACACTCCACAGATACCTTTTGTACACACACACACACACACTCCACAGATACCTTTTGTACACACACACACACACACACACACACACACACACACACACACACAGACCTGAAGTCTCTAATAGAGGGGTGGGGGCTACACCTATGCCTAGGGACTGACTGCTAACTTGGACACCATCAGGCTGGACACAAGGCAAGCACAGTGCCCATATTTGGCCCAAGGCACAAAGGTTCACATCTAAGCAGACCTGCATGGTGTGTTTTCAGCTTTGTTACTCAACAGCCACAAAGCCTACGAACCTGTGACTGACCTGAGCCTCAGATTCTTCCTCTTTAAAATGGACATAAATGGCCAACTCAGAGAAAAAAAGGAAATGGGAAAAGATACAGGATCTGCTAAGCGCCTGTGCCTGTCCCTGTCCAAGAGGACGTCAAGGTCTCCATCCCTCACCAGACAACCTGACCAATCAAACTGTGTTAGACTCTGACACTGGCCCTGTTGCTCACCCACACCAGACCCATCCGAGCGGCCTGTGCCCAGGACTCCTGCCATTCATCACCAGAGTTCAGTGTGCAAGCTCACCGCCGACTCCGAGGGTCCCTATGTGCTTCTGCTTTCTGACCCCTGCCTTTGGAACCAACCAAATCCATCTTCTGAGCCTTGCGTGAGTCTTGACCTTTCCTGCCTTTCTGAAGACCCCCTCCTAGGCCATTGTTCTTCCAGCTCTTACCAGCTCTATGTCGAATCCTCACGCCTGGCAATGCTGCACACCTAGACTTCCACTCACTGACTTGGGACTGAAGCTGCACACACCCTGACTAGCTCCTGACCCCAACTAATCTGCTCCTGCATCTTCTACAGTCTCTTCCTGAACACACATCCCTGGCTTGCTCCATCCATCATCTCCTCCACGATGTCCCCAGGCCTCCAGCGAGCCTCCCTCGACCTGGGATGTGGCTGCATCTATCCCTGGCCTCCTGACTCCACTCTTCCCACTACTACTGCATCTTTTTCTGTAAAAGACAGACTTGATCATCCTTCCCCCATTCACAGCTCTTCCACAGCACAGGGCAAAGTGTTAAGTGCGGGACCACCCACCAAGATCCACAGAGTGCCTGCGCCTCCCCTCCCACTCTCCACCCACCCATGCTTCACAGGCCCCCAGGCGCACCTCTCCAGTGGTGGGATATAGCAAGCCTTTTGACTCCCCTAGACCCTCACCATGGTCCTCACACCTGTCTGCTCTGTTCCTCTTCCATCACCAACACTATTTCTTTCAAACCCTCCAGGCAAGGTTCCCTAGTCGCGTACAAAATACTTAATTGTGTGCATGTGCGTACACGTGTACACAAAAGGAGACTTGAGTGTGTGTGCCTGTGGAGGCCCAAGGATGACATTAGGAATCACCCTGGATAGCTTTATCTCCTTATGGCTTTGTTCTAGGATTTCCCAGGCTCTGCCTTCCAGGGTTGAAATTGCAGGCTGCCACCATTTCCACCTGACATTTTTACATGGGATCTGGGGATCCAAACTCAGGTCCTTTTGCTTGCAAAGGCTTTAACCCCTGAGCCATCTCCACAATCCTAAATACTCTTGTTTGTCTGCCTGTCTGTGAGTCAATGTTTTACTCTATAGCCTGGGCAGTCCTGAACCTTACCATCTGGCCCAGGCTCTCCTTAAACTTGTAATCTTCCCACCTCGGCCTTCCAGTGCTTGAATTACAGGTGTGAGCCACCATACCTGGCACACTATGAAATTCTGAAGTAGTGGCCCCATGGATAACCTCTATCTTCTCACTCATCTTCCCCCATTCCGAGGCAGGACTATTGGTTTCTTGTGTTTGGCTGTATTTTTACCTCTGGTTCAGCTGCTGCTGTCCAGTAACAGCATGGTCAATGAAGGACAAAAGGGCCCCAAGGTGATTAGTGCTGTCAGTACCTTTGGGAAGCCTCAAAGCAAGGAAGCAAAAAAGACAGGTATTTGCTAGCATGAGTCAAGCCTGAGCTTCCTTCCTCCCATAATTCCTTGGGCCAGGAGGAGTTCAGCACTAAGACAGGACCAGGGGAACCAAAACGGCCACCTGAGACAAGCTCATCCTGAGAGACAAGATAATGCTTTGTTTAAAGGCTGTGGGTACCTGCATCACGGGGTTTCCATCTGCGAACTGCCAATAAGGAACACATGTGGGAACCACTAATTCCTGAACACCAGCACACACCAGTTCTGAAACACGCCTAACATGAACCCAGGGTAAGTGCAAAGACTTAATTGATAACAACCCTGATTTTTTAAAAAAAGCTAAAAAATGTGAGATAGCAAAAAAGGAATTTAGAAAAACTGATTTCGCCTTTGGCTTCATTGGTTAACTTTTACGGTTTCCATGACAACCACGGGTCCATTTATTAAGTCACAGCGTCTCCCCTGTGTAATGCCATAACACGGGCCAGCACAGGGAGAGCCACCGGCTAAGGACTCACCTTGAAGTCATCTGGGAGCAGCAGTTTTGACGTCCTCAGGAAGCTCAGGATATAGCGAAAAATCTCCCCGTCTCGGTCGATAAAATAATGCTGCTTCAGACTGTCCAGGACGATGGGCTCTGTGCCATTGAAAAGGCGGCTTATCCTACAAGAGTCAGGCCAGGGAAGTGTGGGAAAGGAGGGACGCCCATGGGTAACTCAAGACTTGTGCCAACCCCCCCCAACACACACACGGGAGCCAGGCCACCATCACACAGGATGCTGGAGCAGCCATAAGCACATGCCACATGCTTCATCCACATTCATGAGCCACAGTCAGAGACACACACCCACTGACACATGCTACAAGGTCTGGAAAACTATAGCAAGACATGGACAGCCACATAAACTGGTGGTCACGGAGCTGCCCTAGCCGGAGAGACCCACCTGGAAAACACACATTGACCACCCAGCACCTCAGCCTGAAGCCACACACCTGGGAAATATATGTCACTCAGCCAAGACGGTTACTGGAGACACTCACATTTCTCATTCAATCCAAATCAACATAGCACATTCAGCCAACATGCAATGGGTCCCATAATCCCTTTCTGTGCAACACACACACACACCTTAGGCAGATCCAGGCAGACATTAGTTAACACAAGCAACTCAGACATGAAATCATAAATGCCCCACAGCTATTCACTCAGGGAGCTGCAAGGAAGAGACACGTGGGAGGGACAGCGTGCATACAGCGTATACTCACATGCTTGCACGTGTGTGTGTATGCACACACAACACATAAGCAGAACACACTGAATATATAGATGCCCAGATGCCTTCAGTGGACAGACCTGGCATTGGAGGCCTGCACCGGTACTTCATTGATGCATAGATTGATGGACTCCGGTGTAGCTAACCACCCTACAGAGCCCAGAGCTAAGCTACAGATATTTAGGAGCTCCAAAGAGATGTGAGCACAGCCAAGAACATAGCCTGGGAACAGGAGGAAGGTTGGCGGAACCTCCCCTACAAGAGCATTGAGACCTTAGGCAGCAGGTCACCACTGTGCCCAGCTTAGACTTTGCTACGGACACAGTTCCTCTGTGAGCCTGGATGAAGGGAACCATTAGCGCCTTCATTCTACCTGCAATAGCTCACGCCCTTCCAGGGATCATCTTCCCTTCCCCACAGCTGCCTACTCCTCTACCCACTCAAGTCAGCCACTCCCAAAGCCCTGCTCAGTCATAGCTAGGTCTCTCTTCCAGAGTACACAGAGTCCTAGGGACTCCCAAGGCACACCAGCTGGAGGGCCTAATCCCACCTCTTCCTCCTTCCTTTCCCCTCCTGCCTCTCCTTCCCGTACCCTATAATGCCCTTCTCGGGACTTACGCTCTGGTGGCCTGTTCTCACTCTGGGGATATGGCCCATCCCATCCTGGTGGGGCAGTATAAAGGGCAAGGCTGCCTGGTGAATGGGCGTGAACAGGTCAGAGCCTGTGGTGAGGGGTGTGGAAGCTGAGCCGGCAGAACCAGAGCCACAGCTAACAAATACAAGGCCGCAGGGCTCCAGGGACCTGTGCAGGGAGGGGCAGGCCCTAGGGTCCACTCCCAGCCCCAGGCGGCTCTGGTCAGTCAATGGGGCACCCAATACTGGGCCCATCCATCAGGATACATGACCAGCCAACCTTGGAGACTCAGAGCTTCACTGCCCAATGACAATGTTCTTGGGCGAAACGTCCCTGTTGGACAGCCTTGTGGGGTCCACGGCTCGTTTGAGGACTGGCCCAGAAGAACACAGGTATTTGGCTATCAGAGTGAGGGCCAACTGGCATCCATGGAGACATACGTGACCAAGTTGGGCTGCCAGGTGCCATGGTGGTCAGTCGAGGAGCCACACCAGGCTCTGGCAGGAAGAGGTTGAAGCCACATGCACAAGTGAGTCAGCAAATCCTACACCTGAGCCTCCCTGGGCACTCTCCCCACCCTTCCTGGCTACGCTCTGTGTAGCGAGCAACGTGCTGCTTCTGGTTGGGTTCCAAATCGCTCTGACGTCACAGCTGGCTGAGGCTCCTGAGAGTCCTGTCGGTCTAGAGGACTCCCAGTCCACCCACGTCCCAGGGCTGGCTGGGCTCTAGATCTTTCCATGGTTCAGTGTCTGTTCAAGGACATCTGCTCATAGGACAAAGGGGCCTGGATGTAGGTAGGCTGAAGACTGACACGGACAATCTCCGGAGGAGACCCTCAGCTACCTTCAGGTTCTTATGATTGAGCTCCTGTGGTGATTTCCTGGCTCTGTTGGCTCCATGTGTCCTGTGGGAACCGACCCCAGACCACCCTCTGGGACAGGATATGGGGCGAAGGGAGTCAGCTTCCAAAGTCTTCCATGGAGTAAACTGACTAAGTTTACTCTTTGGCCACTGGGACCCACATCGGCCACGTGACCCTGGTGTACAGAGGGTGACAGCACAGTCTTTATAGTTTTACTGCATTTAAAGCTCTGACTCCAATTTCTTGGATAGTTCAGTGCTCACTGTTATTAATTCCGAGGGTCCTAGATATCCTCATGTGCTGCCTCCACACCAGCTTGAGGCTGCTGCCGCTACAAGTAGGACAAGGGGAGGGAAAGACCAGGAGTCCACTCCCAATCTCAGGTCACTGTACTTGGCTCTCCCTGTGTGGATTAAAAGGAACGCCCAGCCAACTCTGATTTGTCAAGAACCAGAGGCTGAGGCCCATGGCTGTGAACACAGGAACTGAAAGAGTGAGCTTCCAGACTCTCAAGACATCTCCCAGGCAAGAACATTGTTTACATGGAGACCTTAGCACTCTTAAGATCCCCACCTGAGGGCTGGAGAGATGGCTCAGGGATTAAGGCTCTGCCTCGAAAGCAGAAGGTCCTGAGTTTGGATCCCAGGTCCTACATAAAAAAATTCTGGATGGAAATGGTGGCAGCCTGCACTTCCGGCCTTGGTGGGCGGAGCCTGGAAATCCCAGAGTGAAGCAAAAAGGGTAGAAGCAATTCAGGATGATTCTCAAAGTTACCCTTGGTTCCCCATAGGTACATACAGTGCCCTCTCTCTCTCACACACACACACACACACACACACACACACACACACACACAGGAAAATACTGAGAGGAACACACAAAGCCCTTTCCAGCACAATTCTGCAGGCCTCCTGTCCAGACCGTCCCCTGGTCACAAGAGTGCCTGGCTTCTTAGGCTGAAGCTTTTAGCCTGGGAGCAGCTCTGTGGAGAACCAGAAGCTATCCAGATGGAATGACAAGTCACCTTAAGCCCTGGTCCTGGTAAAGAATGAAGAAGACCTCCAACCATCTCTGGGGGACACCACGCCAGAGAAGGGCTCCACATGCCATATCACAGGGCCAGATCCTTAGTTCCCCAGAGAGAGGGCAAGCCCCAAGGAGAAGCTGAGTCCTGGAGGTGACACCCGGTAGTCCTCCCCTCTCCAGTTCCTAACAGTCACTCCAGATTAAGAATGAAAAGGGAGGTCCCTCTCCTTGCCCCCAAGACCTGGACTGTGATTGTGCTAAAAAAGCCAACGTCAAATTTCAAGAAACTCTTTTCCAGAGAGGGTTGTGGGCAAAGACTGACTTACAAACATCATCAGCCGATTAAGGAATGATCTATCTCATACTACTCGGGAATGCTGCAGAAGGCAAAACTGAAATTAAATGAGCAGACTCCATCTCCTAGATTAGACAGGGCTCTACAAACTACATATGGGCCAACTGTGGTTAACAGGGCCTCATGGCCCCTGCCCCTTCACAGCCTCAAGTTCTTAAGAGCCCTGTGCCTACTCTCTGTTATCAGATTCTGAACCAGATTTCATCCACTTCCAAGGTTTACTTCTCCAGGGGTCATGCCTGCACCCCATGAGGACTCTGCCTTGCCACCTTCACACACAGCAATCCTCCAGGCACCAACCAACCACCCCTGGTGACCAGGCAAGGCAGCCTGACCCACCAGCTCCCTCAGAGACAAACCTTCAGTGTCTAGGGAATTAATTAACTTCTCTTCTTATTTTAAATGTATGAAAGAGAGGTGATACCCAGCAGCTGTGCCGTCCTACTGTTCAGCCTTTGCAGTTGCTGCCACACCATGCCAGGAGCAAGCAGCGTGGGCTCAGCAAGCAAATGCCCTGTCACCTGTAGGAGATGCTCACAGAAGCTTCGCCTACCTCCTTTAGCCCTGGTTCTGTACCAAAGGGAAAGCTCGGTGTACCCTTGGGGACACGAGACACAAGAACAGGAGAGTTAGCAGCATCCATCACCCTACCTGGGGTAAGTGCCAAGATGGAATCACCTGTATGGAAAGGTAATTCTGAGAAAAGCCAGCAAGTCCCCAGCCAGAGTCCGGGCCACAGACACACTACCAGGCTTTTGAGTTTATGCTCAACCATTGCCACAAATAGTTCCTTCACTGTCCTGTAATTCCTAGCCCACCATGGCAACCTCCAGCCCTAAAGAGAAGGTATTTAGAGTTAAGTAGTAGCCATCCACACAGATGAGGGGGACGAACGCAGCTGATCCTCCATACCCTTTTCCAAGAGTGACAACGAAAGACAGGGTTAACTACCTTGACGGACACATGAGGCCAACCTAGATTTAGCCCCAGTCCAAAGCAGCCTTTTCAATAAGCAATGAAAGTCTCTGTTGGGTTTGACACAGAAAACAGGACCTGCTGAAGCTTGCTAGAAATGCTATGGCTTGCCACCATGTTGGAGGACCACATGCTTACCTGGAGTCGGGGTACTTGGTGAGCGTGGCAAGGCTGCTGGTATACATGTGGCCGCCCACGTCGATATGCACAGGCGCATTGGACTTGGTAAGCTGAGCTGGCAGTGGGATCCCCTGGGCAGCCAGGGGAGACACAGGCGACCGGGTGAGAGACAAACGGGACATATTTCCTCCCTCCTAGAGATGGAAATAAGGCAAGGAGGGAAAAAAAGGAAAAAAAAATTTCTAAATGATCCAGCTACGTGTCCCTTTATTGTGAGTGTGATCACAGATCTAATCAGATCATTTCTGCTTGTGCCTGATCACATATTCAGCTGACAAATTATGGCCACCACTGTAATTAAGTGTATTTACATCATTTTCTTCAAAGTACTAGAGGGGGGGAAAGAAAGATGCTTATTAGCAAAAAGAAATCAAGAAAAAAATTTTTCAAGGTGTCAGCCTCCAGGGGCATAAAACAAACTGCAAAATTCTAATTAAAGGTCGCGGGCTTATGTGTTAGATGTGAAATATCCCCTGACAAACGAATCACCAATTTGTGAATTGGGATTCAGGGGTTTTTTGCAAGTTTGTCTCAGTAACGAGACACCTCTAAATTAGTGACTTCCTCAGCACCTAAGGCGTTGAGTTTTTATACATGTAGTAAATTTCACATCAAATTAAGAGCATTTTCCTTTTGAAAAAAATACATAATCGTACAGCCAGTCAACAGCCATCTCTTAAGTGTCAGGACCCAGAAGACAGGCAGCCAGTGAGCAGGCATCCCGGGAAAAGAGCAAGGGGAGGGGGCATCGGGTGCTGACCCAGCCCACCCTGTAGGCTCACCGCGGTGCCGGCGCTGCCGTGTGTGTGAAGCGAGGACCCACTCGGCCGCTCCTTACGGTGAGGCATCTAGGCTTCCATCCCCGCCCAGAGTATCTGTGGGAGGCAGGGACAAAACCAGAGGGGGCTTAACTCCTCGACAGTGGTGGGTACCCGGTCTCCCTTGGAGTCGGCGATGCTTACAAAGGTGCTGTCTGGGACCCTATACGTACCAGACAGCCCTTCCACTCGAGTAAGTCTTGAGGATACAGCACACACACACACACACACACACACACACACACACACACACACACACACACACACACACGCGCCCTCACACATGTGTTTTCTGGGCAGCCCCACCATGTCTGCTAATTCAGCTAATGACACTACTGCAACATATGCTCACCATTACTGTCCAGCAATGTTTCAGAACAAATCTGATTTCCCTGGTATTTTGGGTTACAGCCGTGTTACCAAGCGTGTCTCCTCTGGCATCAGGGGAGAGAACCTTGTGTGGTGCAGCTCCCCCTTTATGGGCGGGGAGCTCAGGACCTCTTGCTACCTTGTTAAGATACAGCTGGAACAGAGAGGGCAAGAGAGAGGCCTCTGTGCAGAAGACAGGGCGACCGACTGAAGAGGGAGCATCATGGGGAAGCCACTACTCCCCCATGGCTCTTAAAGCAGAGAAAACCTGTCTTTGTTTGCCTAGTCTGCACCTCCCTGCTTCTCCACAGACCCCCAGAATAGTGCTGTCTGCGCCTAATGTATTCCAGACCCCCTCAGGATCACAAGCCCTTGAGGCATCAGGAACTGGCCAGACAGCAATCAGCAAATGGGCTTTCTCCCCTCCTCCCCAGAGCTACTGAGGGGCTCTTCCTGTGTGCCACAGCCACCTGAAATAAGATTGTCCCCTAGTACCCAGAAGCCACCCCAGGGGCATTTTGCAGGCCCAGTGCAAGAGGGATAACGAAGTCCCCTCCACTGGCTGGGGGCTGTCTCAAAAGAGGAAGGGGAGCTGTGCATTGTGAAAACACACACATACACACACACAAACCTGGACTAAGGTTTAACCCTTATAGATCAACTATATGAAATCCTGGGTACCCACAAAATGCTTTTCCCTGGTAAACTCTGGCTTCTAAATCTTCGTCATGAAATTCAGCATTCACATCTTGCAAATGTAAGAAAGGCCCCTTTTCTATAGTGTGTTCTGTATCCAGTGCCTGGACAAGTGCCCTAACCTGAAATTGTTTGGGGTGGAGGTGGGCATTCCTGAGTTCTGGAAAGCTTACAAAAGAAAACCAGGTCATTTATCTCAAGGAAGTTCTGAGAAACCAAAACAGACCTTAGGGATGGATTATCCTGCCCAGAGAGGCTGTGCTGGGGCATGAGTCAGAAGGGGAGACCCAACTGAGGGTCAACAGAACTGGAAGGAATTCTCACAGAAATCCTACCAAAGCACAAAGTGTTCCCTGGTAACAAGCTGTAACTCAAAAGTAACATCAAACACCCATTTCCCAGGCTGCTCCAGCCTGTTTTCACCCAGCAGTCTCTTTCCATAGAAAGCATAACCTGATATTCCTCAGCAAGCCAGAAACTCACCATTGGAAGCCCCAGGCCTTACGCCTTGACCCGAATCTCCAATGCTCTCTCGGACTGCTGCATTTGTGCTGGAACAAGGCTCCTCTCCGGAGATCACTGCTGAGGTCACAAGCAGAAAAGTGTATGCAGTAAGAGACATAAGTTCATTGCACCAACACCACATCCACAACCCACACGCAGGCTGAGGCTCAGGCCTAGCCGCCTGTTGCAGCAGAGACCTGGAAGGGTGTGCAAACTGGCCCAGCACTGACCCGCTTCTTCAAGCTGTGGTGGGAGACCCTGGTCCCGCGCCCACCCGCAGCTGAGCCCCTCCCGCCCGAGCAGGGGGAAGTGAGCAGAATGCCACGCTCATTTACACACAAAATGATTTTGTGTCCCATTGTGCTCGCAGTTGTTCAGCTCTCTGGGGGTGATTAAACTGGCTGAGCTGCGGCAGCTTGAGACGATTTCACTAAATCGCTTCTTCATGAAGTCGCTTCTTTGCTAAGCTGTTATTTTAACCATAAAAGGTAAACAGAAGGCGCCTTCTAAGTTCCCTGCAGCTCTCCGCTCTGGGCGTCTGCCCCTGGGCGACAGTGCCAGGGGCCTGCAGAACTGTCCAGAGGGTGGGCCTCCAGGGAGGCATCAGGGCCACCTGGTGCGCGCCAGCCCTGCCGCCGCGCCCACCGGTCGGTGTGAACTTCGCGGTGGCGGGAGCCGGCTGGACCCAAGCTCCAGCCGGAATGGGGTGGCCAAGACACCCGAAGAGCCCAAGGAGGGGGGGGAGTGCAATGGAGGCGGGGACAAAGTTAAATCAAGAAGCAGACACTTCGAGACCACAGATGGGAAGCTCGCCTAATTAAGGACGTAAAAGCGCTTTTGTTCTCAAAGTTTATTGTTGCCGGGATTTAAAAAAAATTAATTGAAACTAATGCTGTTATTCACTCGTGCAGTTAAATCCCTTCATGCACATTTGAGAGACTAAGTGAAAACTTGGAAGGTTTATCTTTCTGCAGTCGGGGGCTTCAAGAGGGCAAGAAGGCGCTGCATTGGCGCAGGGGTGGGAGGGTACGGGTGTCCACGTCCAGGTCAGGGGGTGCAAATGGAACCCCGCGATCTGGGGGCGGGGACGGGTTTCGGGTCTCAGGGCGGCCCGCTTCCAGCCCCACTCCCAGCTCCTGGGACCACCACCCGCGCGCTCCATCCCCTCCCACTAGGCTTGGGACTCGTGGGGTGGGCGTCAGAGGACGAACATAAGTCCCGTTAGAGACTTTTTTTTCTTTCTCGGATTTGAGCGCCAATCCGGCCCTGTGCGCCCCGAAACCCCAAGCTGAGTGAGCCCGTTTCAGACTCCGGAAACTAGCCCGCTCTGCAGGGCATCCGGCCCGGTACGGGGGACCAGAGTGCGAGTATCGGGACACACAGACACATATATACACACACCGCGCGGCAGGAAGCCTGGAGCCAGATCGAGTGGGGAGGGTCCACCCGCGGCCAGGTCCAGCCCACGTGGGCAGCTCCCCCCCACCCCCGCCCCGCGCTAGGCCTTTGTGCTGGGCGCCCCCGCGCCGCCAACCCCAACGCTCAGCAGAGGGACAAAGCCGCCTCCCCCGCCCAGGTCCCGATCCCGGCCGAGCGACTTTCCCGGCCTCGCAGGCACTTTGGAGACAGGGGTGCGCGGCGCTGAGCGGTGGCCGCCCGCGCTGGGCTTACCTCGGAGCCGGAGCGGCCGATCGGGCTCGGGAGCAGCCCCCGCCCCCCGCAGCCGCCGGTCTCGGGCGCCCGGCGCAGCCTTGTCGCCTTTGCTCGCTGCGCGGGTCGCTCCGGTCTCGTCCTGGAGTTACTTTCTCTCTCGCCCCCAACCCTCCCCCCACCCACCCCTCCCGCCCCGGCCCCCGCTTCGCGCGGCCCCTCGCGGCGCGGCGCGCCGGGGCCTCCCCTCCCCGCCCTCCCCGCACCTCCTCCCCTCCTCGCGGCCGCCGCCGCCGCCTCCTCCTCTTCGCGCCGCTCTCCGGCTGCCCTCCCGTCGCTCCCACCTCCTCTCCTCCCTCCTCTCTCTCTCCAGCGGCCTCCCCCGATTGCTGGAGAGAAAACCAGCCCCCCAAACCCCAGCCCGCAGCCCGTGCCTTGCCGCGGCCCAACCCGGACGCGAAGGGCAGCGATCCGGCTCCAAATTACCCGGCGCGGCGAGCGCGAGCGGGCGCGCGCGGCGACTCCTGGCTCGAGGCTCGACTGCGCCGCGGGGCAGAGGATTAGAGTCGCAATTAGCTCCGCGCGCCCGCGCCCGCCGCGCTCGGTGACAAAAATGCGCCGTTTCTCCTCCTTTCGCCCGGCGATCCCCACCCGCCTCTCTCGGAGCCGGTGCCTTCCCGCCGGAGGCTCGGCCAGGAGCCTCCCGAGAGCGGTGCGCCCAGGTCCCCCGCGCCCTCCGCGGCCCAGCCCCCTGCCCCCCGCCGTCCGGCCACGCGGCGCCCCGGCCTCCTCCGGGCTCGGGGAGGGGGCGGGGGAGAAGCTGATTTTAATCATTGTCATTTCATCTGATGTAATATTTCCCCCGGCGCTTTCAGCTGGGCATAAATTTTCGGCTCCCAAATAAGTAACACAGGGCACGTTTCTCACATTTCTTGACTCCTCGGTTACAAAGAGGAGAGAGCAGCCGCCGCCGCGGCGCCCCGGGCTGAGGGCGGGACTTGGGGGGGGACTGAGCTGGAAGTCGGGCCGCGGCTGGAGCGGAGCCGGGGGGCCAGGACCTTCCCTCCCCGGGTCCGGCCTCCCTCCCGGGGTCCTGCCCCGGCTGCCCCTCTCCGGGGGAGCAGCACCGTCCGTGACGTCTGCGGACACACGGTGGCCGCGGCGGGAGAGGACCCTGGTGGTAGTGGGGGGTCACCCGGCGGGTCGCCTGCGGCCAGACGCGCCATTTCCTCGACGCTCACGGCGTGATGGAGACTGTGGCACCCAAGGCTCTCCCCACCAGCGCGGAGGCCTGCGTCCTGGACTCCTCTCTCTGGTCCCCTACATCGACTGTTCCTTCCTTCTCATGCCCTTGCGCCCCGCCCGTCCCTCCTCCTGGTCTCCTTCTCGACCATTTCCAGACACCTAGGAAACCGAGCAGGGCCGGCGCCCCCGCTTGGTTCCTCGGACGCCCGGGCCAAAGCCAGGCTCTGGCAGGAGGGCGGGTGCTCTCAGGCGGGGAGCAGCACAGGGGTCCCTCTCCGCCAGCTCCGGCCAGGCCTGAGCGCCCTCTAGTGGCTGAACCTTCTGGGGCGGTTCTCAGGGGCCGGACGCCAGCCCCGAGTTGGTGGGAGAGTGATAAAGTTGGGTGTGTGGATGGGTGGGGACCAGTGTCCTTTGATTTAGGGGCCTTGCGTGAAGACAGAGTCCAGAACGGCACTGTTAAAACTTCTCTTCGCAGGGATAAGAAACTTTCCTCCTAAGGGATTTATTTATTTATTTATTTATTATTTATTTATCATCTCAAACTACTGGAGAAGGGAGAAATTTTCTCATTAAAGTTACATCCCTGCAGTTAGTTCAATTACTTGATATATGCAGAAGATGTTGTAAATTTATAGATTTAAATAGCTTACAAAGATGCCGCAGGCCCCATCAGTTAATTTCCTTAATTTATGGATTTTAAGAGGCTCTGAGAACAGAAAGGGGCCCAGGAAGTAGGTCAAGGATCTGTGCTGCAGGGTCTGTGACTGTCCACTCGGCTCACCCGCCCCCTGCTCTGGAGCCCCGGGGGCTTCTAGCTCCCAGCTTTGCCTAAGCAGCACCTCTCTCCTGGACGGCTGGTCATACCCCCAGCCCCACATTGGCTCAGCTTTGTGGCTGACTTTCCTAACTAACCTCTGGGCTCTCTGTAGCACCCACAAACAGAAATCACTTCAGTGCAGAAGAATTTGACACTTAGAAAAATGATCCAAAGTGTCCACGTTCTGTGACCTTCCGGTCTGGACTCACCAGTAGAGGAGGTCTTGTGTGTTGATCCTCAGCCCCAGGGATAGAACCTTCCCATGTCTTTGAAGAGAGGAGAATGAGGGAAATATACACCAGGTATCGTTTAAAAGGGAAGAACTCACCGAAAGCCCACATTTCATGGGCTAGTGGCCCCCAACGCCCCCTTACTTTTCTTCCCATAAGTGGCTCCTGGTGTGCCTTTGTTTTGTGTTCATTATAGGTGAATACATACATATAAATTAATACTTAAACAATTGGTATAAACTCAGTTGTTTTAGGAAGTCACATGGCCATGTGATTAGTATTGGTATTCATGACTTAACATTTCTTTTCCCTCTAGATGAAGTTTCTAAGATTTGCAAGGTACATGTCAAGGACGGGTGTATAAATGGATTTTTATTTATTCACAACTCCAAGACTAATTGCTTCCCTTTGCCTCAAGGCCACGAGATTGGTTTTAATATGACACTTCAAAAGTATTCATAGAACTACAGAGACACTAAGTGTCATTGTTTAGGAGACAAATCTCACCGTGATACAGCTGACCCTGAAAAATAGGATGTTTCACTTGATTTTAAATTCCTGCATGTTTTTAAAAGAGTTTTACTCTATACCAACTATAATAAAAATGCACAATTTAATCAGAATGAGCACTGACCATTTTGAAGGGCCTTTATTTTCTTAATACTACTGAGGACTCTGCTTTCATATTCTTGGGTCCTTTTATCAAAGAACTGAACTTTCTGTGTGTCATTAAGAAGAATACATTTAGGCCATAAATATCTTCAGGTGTTTTAGGAAGTTCCTGGCTAGTGGTGTTTGAGGTGATTATAGCCCTTACCCTGAAAGCAAAGACATGGCCATTTTGACCCCAGATCCCACCTAAAATAGGGAGGCCTGGTGTCCCTGTAAAATACTCTGTAGGTATGGCAGCTGCCTGGAACACCAGCAAGTGGAACCTTGGAACCCCTAGAGAAAGCTGGTTAGCTAGAGTAGCCCTCTAAGCAAGCTCTGGGTTTGATTAGAGACCCAACCTCAAGAATAAGGTGGAAGAGTAGGTCAAAGATGATTCCTGGTGTCAATCTCAGGAGCATGCATATGCATGAGCACCTACATATATGCAAAAGCTAAAACAAATACCCAGGAACTCACCTACCTACTTACACACACACACACACACACACACACACACACACACACACACGTACATCCCCTCACACACGTGTGAAAATGAAAAAGAAAAGTAGTTTCGGGCTGTGGTATGTAATAAAATAGGTTTTTTAATCGAGGATATAGAATTAGGGCTGAAAACCAATTGAAGCATCTTTCATTACTGTAGTCCAGCCAGATTTGATCAACCCCGAAGTCATTATAGATATAGTTCTGTCTGCTTGATCTATGCTGCTCTGTCGATTACCATGCGAGGCACATGGCGGGGTATCCAGTGAGCCGCGCTATGCAAATTTACCTGCTGACTCTGGCATGGCAGTTCCAAGCCAGACTAGAGTATAAGATCCTGTCTAAAGCGACAATGACCACACAACAAACAAACAAAATTTAGGTCACTAATAAGGAAAGTAAAAGGAACCCCTTCTCAGTTTGCCTGCATGTTGCCGATAAATTCATGACTAAATAACTTATGGGATCAAGGAGCTTTTATTTTGATTTATGACTGTCTGGTTGCAGTTCTTAATCAAGCCTGACAAGAAAGCTCACACCAACACCAGGAGCTGAAGGAACTGGTCACACCGTATCCACGGGATTGCTGAAAGGGGGAGCAAATCTCACTTGACAGACAGCAAGTCTGTCTGAGTGTGCCAAAGAATTCCAAAGTAACTGAACCTGTCCCCCCCCACACACACACCATCTTATCCTCCTACCCAGGGAATGATGTCACCCACTGCTGGGTCCTAGGCATTAACAGGTAATCTCTGGCATGTTCACTCAGGGATTGCCTTAACTCTCAGTTTTTCACTGATGTGCCCAAAGTTCAGCCCTCAATCATCAAGTTGACACACCTCAAATAGATGAGATTTTCTCATCCTTCCTTTGGGTCTGCCTTTACTCTTGGAGATCCCCCAAGACACCTGGAGATGAGGATGAGGGAGAAGAGGGGAGGGAAAGGGACATAAGAAGAATCAGGATAAAACCACTGGGTATGTTGACCCATATCTATAACCCTAACATTCAGAAGGAAAAGGCAGAAGGATCAAGGGTTCAAGGTCAGCCTAGGCTGCACAGCAAGACCCTGGCTCTGATATGCCTAGCATAGTAATTCATGCTTGTAATTCTAGCATTTGGGAGCGAGACAGGAAGGTCAGGTGTTCGAGGCCATCCTCAGCTAC
Organism: Typhlomys cinereus; assembly: GCA_023101885.1. Taxonomy (NCBI): domain Eukaryota; kingdom Metazoa; phylum Chordata; class Mammalia; order Rodentia; family Platacanthomyidae; genus Typhlomys; species Typhlomys cinereus. Next base: position 58,443 of record JALPQD010000253.1, read on the forward strand.
ACAGTTACTTGGAGGCTAGCCTGGGCTACATAAGACCCTGTATAAAGTCAACAAACAAATATGGTGGCCCCCACAACCTTCCTTGCTGTTTCCTGTGAGGCTCCATGCCAACTAGACCAGGTTTACCTCCTAGGGTGGAGTTTCTTTCTTAGATACAGGACAAAGTTGGGCTCTGCCTAGGGAGAAGATGGATTTGTGATCAGAACTGGGGATCCCTGAATTTATGAGGTATTGACAAGACCTGAACTGGAAGGAAACTAGATGTCAAACAGTAAAGAAAGCCCTCTTTCCTCCCAATGCCAAGCATGATAGGGGCACGTACCTTTAATTCTAGCTCTAGGGAGGTTGAAGTAGCACCTTCATTAATTCCAGGCCAGCTGGGGCTATGTAGTGAGAAACCCTGTCTTCGAATACTAAAATACTTTTTGAACGTCCCCTAAGCTCATGGGTACCTTCGGGGAAGGGTTAAGACAGCAAAGGCTGCTTCTGCCTTTCACCTACACCCTCAGGAGACACAAGCCCAGGAGGTGGGGGTGGTCTAGCAGAGTGTGGCTACTTCCAGGCAACTGAGCCAGGCCACTGGCCCCAGGCTTCCACCTGGGCTCCTCTCAAGTCTCATTCCACTGTGCTGAGCCGCACCAGTGAATTGCTGAGAGCCTTCGGGTGACCCCCTAGGGTATGGGGTGGGTGGGGGAACGAGGCTGCTCCCTATCAGTAGTAAGTAGGAGAAACAGGTTCATAGTGTTCCAGTCAACCCCCGGTCTTTATTGGGAAGAAAGCTAAGAATTGCCCTAGGACCTGAAATTATTTTCCATGCCACAAATTGGCAAATCTTGGTGTGTATCTGTGTGGGGAGTGAGTGGGGGACAGACTTGGAGAAGGGGGATGCATAAGGTCCTCTACAGCATCTTCCAGTTGGGAGAACACAACTGTAAACGCTGAGTCTTGCCCCTAAATGACTTCACGTGGCTATGAGTCGCCATCTGGTTTGCAGGACACACAGCTGTCCAGATCCCTTTGGGAGTTTTCCCTATGAGAAGAGTTCAGACTGGGAGGAAAATGACCTTTGGTCTCTCGGCCCTGCCCCAGGGCTCCTTTCTAGGACAAAATCCTGGTGCACTGACCATCTTTCCTGTCCTGGGCAATTCTTCCTCCCAGGGTTTGTCCTGTAGGATTGCATGTGAAGAGTGACTGTCCTTGGGCGGCCTTGGGCGCTCTGCCTCCTTGTCCTCCTGTATGACTTGGGAATAGAGAGATGCCTAGCTGCTGGGGCTGCTGGGAGAATTAAACAGAAGGACAGTTAGACCCAGAGAACTCTACTCAACCTAGGATAAGTGCTTGTTCTGGAAGCTTCGACAGCTAGAGGGTTGGGATGTGGCTCAGTGGTGCGCAGTGTCCAGCATGTGCAAAGCCCTGGCTTTCATCTCCAGAACTGAAAATATTGATGATGATGGTAGGGCCCCATTCCGGCCCTTCAACCAACTGTGGTCTAGCTTCTGTTGTATCTCAACCTTCAGGAGGCACAAGGAACTTGAGAAGATTGGGTGGAGCAGTCCCTGGACTTTGAGAGTTGGGGGCTTAAACATTCGTGATAGTATAATTAAGATAAACTTGTATACCTGAAGGTAGAGACTGTAAAATTTGCTTAACATTTAAAGATAAAATAACAAAACTTCAGAAAAAAATGTCCTGTTTGCTTTGGGCTGTCCCCTTGGGGCAGGGCTAGCAAGTGTCCCCAGGGTTTTTATTTACAGCAGACAAAGGGCAGCAGCACAGCTCCAGGGAGAAGCCCTGAGGGGGCCTAGGTCCTGCCATGAAGCCTTTTTTTTCCCCCCAACCCGGAAATACTTTAGTGTCTTTCTAAAGTTTGGAATACTAGAGGAGGAGAGACTTGGTGAAAGGAGACCTGATTTGATGGTTGCATGTGATGTGGCATGTATTGAAATATCACGAAGAACTCCATTAACACGTAAAAAGGAAAGGGGCAGCAAGATGGCATCATAGATAAAAGTGCTTATCATCAGAACCTTGCAACCTGACTTCATCCCTAGAACCTGAGTAAAGGTGGAAGGAATGGAGTCCACAAAGCTGTTTTCTGACCTCCACACATGCACTATGGTCCAGACACACACACACACACACACACACACACACACACACACACTAGAATAAAGTAATGATAAAAATTTAAAAATAGTTATTGTAAACAAATATAACAAAATTCAATACGTGCCTTAAAAGGAAACAAATCCTGGTTCCCTTTCCCAAAGGGAGTGGCTGATAGTTTTGTTCCTAGTGGTGCATACATGATGTGTTCCTGGACATGAAATTGTGTAGACTAACATAGATACACACCTAGTTGTCCAAAGACAGACTCAAAACTCTAAACACTTGTACACAGAAAGACACACATATGCCTAGTAAAAGACATAGAGAGGCACATATATATATACATATATGTTTAGTTGCCCACATACCTACACATATGACAAACACAAGTAGCATGTATGATGTACAACCTATACACAAAGTAATGTTCAGATAATCAGAGAGAGGGGGCTGGAGAGATGGCTCAGGGGTTAAGACTCTGCCTCACAAGCAGAAGGTCCTGAGTTTGAATTCCAGGTCCCATGTAAAAAACGCCAGGGGGAAACTGCTATGACAGCTTGCACTTCCGGCTCTGGTGGGTGGAGCCTGGAAAATCCCAAAACCAAGCAAGAAGGAGGTCGGAGCAATCCAGGATGATTCCCAAAATCACTCTTGGCCCTCCATAGGGACATACAGTGCCCTCTGATACACACACACACACACACACATGAAATAATAAAAAAAAAAAATATTCAGAGAGAAGAACACAGAGCCACATTCCTGAACACCCACAGACACACACTTGTGATTTAAAATATGGCTTTTTAAAAGGCTGGGGACATGACTCAGTGTTTGCCTAGCATGTGAGAGACCTTGAGTTCCATCACCACCCCTGAAAAATAAAATAGGAATTAAACTGTTTATACCCATACTTCCCACAGCCTGTCTTTCCCTCACTTGTATAACTTTTTTTTTTCTCTCTCAGATGCTGGTCAGGTACGCTACTGTTGACCTATAACCCCAGTTCCCCATCTGCCTTGGAGATTTCAAAGTATAGAATAGAACAGATACCTTGAGAGTCATCGCCCAGATGAAACAAATATTACCACTAGACATACTTGTTTTACATTTCTCTTTTAAAATCAAAGGAAATAATAGAAACCAGTTAAAACCCATTCCTTGTTTCCCAGCTGCTGTTCTATCATGGCGGTGGACATTTTCGGATGACCAGATAATATTCATAAGCTTCAGACTTGTACCTAGATGCAAAGTGTGTCTCCTCCGATATCCTGAACTTGCCACTGATTTTTCTCACCTTGCTGGACATGGCCCCTCCCTGCTTCTGCCTTTCATCCCCAGGACTCCCCAGTGCTTGGCGGTCAAGGCAAGCCTCCTTCAGCTTCCCCTCCCCTCCACTTTCTTTCCTTCACCAAGCCCCTCCCTCCTCTTCAATTCCCCTCCCTCCTCCGGTACCTCTAGGCCATGCAAGCCTCAGGCAGGAAGGTATCCCAAGGAAGTTAGCAGGAAAAGGCATCTGGCTCCATATCAAAATAGTACCTCCCCAAGAATTTTTACAGTTGTTTTTGCATTTAGGAATCCGGTCTTTTTAGAATGAACTTTTGCCTATATCTGAAGAGGAAGAAGGAGGAGGAGGAAGAGGAGGAAGAGGAGGAAGAGGAGGAAGAGGAGGGAGAAGAAGAGGAGGATGAGAAAGAAAAGGAACCTATTTTTCAAAATAGTTAGCAAGTCTTAAAGATGAACCAGTAAGTCACACATTTGAGTGGAACTGGGGAGAACTGAAGGCTTCTTATTTTGGCTCTATCCTGGAAAGACTAAGCGAGTACAAATAAGTTGTAAAAAATTAAAACATCCATTCTTTTAGTAATTTGAACTAATTACAAATGAGTCCCTATCACCCTAGCAATCTTGTTTCCTCCTCCTAGGGAAGTTGAGTTTGGGATTTGTGAGAGGTTAAACTGTTGATTGCAGTCTTCCCTTGCCCCTTAGTACCTAGTGAGAGTTGCACCCACCATTGTTTTCTGGTGGACAGAAAAAGCTTCGAACCCTGGTTACCTCAATTCCTCAAAGGGAGGTTTGCAAATCTTGGTTCGGGCAGAGGCTTTAACCTGTGGCTGAACTGGGCTCTGAACTTGCTACCTTAGGCAGCAGCTGTGGGTCCTGCAGGCAGAGCCCCAGAAAGAGACTTGCAGGGCTGGACAGAGGCAAGCCACCTGTGCATGCAGATGCACAAATGCCTCTTGTTTTGCATGGCCTTAGCAGATGAGTAACATTAGTTTGCTATGCATGTCAGTCTATGATTTATAATTATATAATGTTTTCTGTATAATTATACATACTAGGAATGTTATATAAAAACATGAGTGTTTGTTCATATTTTGGCTCAGTGCTAACATTTTGGGCGCCCAGTCCTGGAAGATTAAGGATATTCTACATTGTGAATCTTGAAATATGTTTTTGTTTTGTTCTCTTTTGAGATCAGTTCAAGTGGACCTTGAACTGGTGATTCTCCTGCCTCGACTCCTGGAGCACTGGGCTAGGACCGTGCACCACCAGAGTCTAGTTATCTGAAAGGCATACATTGAGCACGACAGCTGCCAGATCAAATGTCTGGCATGTTCCCACTTTGACAAATACAAGACCCAGCTCATTTTGGAATGCTCCAATTCCTTGGAATGGTGTCCTGGAATGTGGTGACTAGGGGTGAGCTGGTCCTGACCCACTCCCTTCTGTCACCCACGTGGCTCCATCTGCCACTGCTGGGGTCTACTGTATACATGTATGTAAAACCAGCTTTCACGAATTGCAAGCAACCAACACTTGGCTACCTGTTGGGGACTCGGGGTACATGCTGCCACCCACTCTGAAGACATAGGCCCTAACTCAGGAAGAGATCTAAGGTGGTTAGCATGCTTGGGAGAGTTTGGACAGAGTATTCCAGCATCCCAGACCCATGAGGACGTGAACTGCATGTCTTCTTTCCAGGCCAATGCCTCTTCTTTTCCCAGCAGAGTCAAACTCTCCCTGTCATATGTGGAGGTCAGAAGACAACCTTGTGTGTCAAGTTATCGTTCCAAGTACCTTTCCATGTGTACAACTATTTTTCACAGATAGCACAAAAAGAAATTCTATCCTTCCCTAGCATCAGGACTCCTTCTGTGATCGACCTCCCAGTGAGAAAATAGAGAGAGGACTGTACTTCCTGGCTCCTGCCCATTTCCCAGTCCCTCCCATCCTAGAATTCCTTCTGGCTTGTTCTCAATGACTCCCAAACTCTTTTCCCTCAGTCCTCCTTGAGGACTTTCTTTTGGAGGGTGGACTGTTTTGCTTTTACAGAGCTTCATACTGTAGTCCAGGCTGTCCTGGCACATACTATGCATGTTGTACACTACATATGTACGCAGCTCCTGATGAGCCTCCTGCCTCAGCCTCCTGAGTGCTGGGATTGCCAATGTGTACCACCATGCCTGGTTTTCCTGATTTCTTTTTTTAACATGCTGCTTACTGGTTGTATTAGTCAGAGTTCTCTAGAGGAGCAGAACCCATAGAACAAATATATATGAAATGGGAATTTACTGGATTGGCTTACAAGATAAGGTCTTCGGTAGTCTAATAATAGCTCCCAGTTGAGCAGCTGGGAATAGTCCCACGCGCCATGAACTGGGTCTTCCCCCATCAATTAGACAATCTCCTACCAGCTTGCTCAGGGCTCAACTACTAATTCTTCACAAAGTGTAGAGTTCCAGCCTTCAATTGTAAAGTTGACACTTATATATCTAATGAGCACAACAACTGACAGATGTGCAAACTATGCTCCGGCTTTTTTTTTTTTTAACTTCATTTCTTTATTAATTAATTCAGTGTGTGTGTATATCAGAGAGCACATGTTTCGCTCTGGGATTTCCAGAATTGTAGGCCTCCGCCATTTCCTCCTAGTGTCTTTATATGGGACCTGGGAACCGAACTCAGGACCTTCTGCTTTGTGAGACAGAGTCTTCACCTCTGAGCTATTTCTCCAGCCCTTTTTCTTTTTATATATATATTTTTTTTATTCAATTGTGCGTGCGTGTGTGTGCGTGTGTGTGTGTGTGTGTGTGTGTGTGTGTGTGTAGAACCACGGGCAAATTCCAGAACCACCATGGACCGCCTCCACCTCCTCCTTGTTTACTCTGCCCTGGGATTCACAGGCTCCGCCCTACCAGGACCAGAAGCGCAGGCCGCCCCCGCTTCTGGCAGGTGTCTATACATGGGGTCTAGGATCCAAACTCAGGACCTTCCGTCTGCAAGGCAGAGGCTTAACCCCTGAGCCACCTCTCCAGCCCCTTTTCTGTCTTTCACTAGCTGGTCATACCCAGTCTGAAGGAGGAAACCCCTGTATAACACATGAGTTTTGCATATTTTCACAGTAGACCCTTTCTCTTTCCAACAGAGCAAATGGCCAACATCTGAAGCTCTGCCTATTAGAAAGGTTTCACTTTACTGTCATTTTTCAAAGGCACCTCTGAGAGGGAGCTGTAGAGCAAATACTACTGATTGATTCATTGAGACAGGGTCTGGCTATGTAACTCAGTCTGGCCTGGCTCGAAATTCCCTATGTATAGTGTATGTTGGCCTTTAACTTGCTATATATCTCAGAGTGGTCTTGAACACAGAATCCTCCTGCCTCAGTCTCCAGAGTACTAGGTACTCTAGTCTCCAGAGTACTAGGACCACAGATATGTGCTACTCAGACACTATTCACTTCGCATCTTTTTCCATATACCATGATTGCTCAGTTTGTCTACATGCTACTGATAAATTCTTCACAAAACAGTTTAGGGAAATGAGGCATTTTATTCTGGCTCACAAGAGTCAGGTTACATGTCTTAGACCAGCTTGACAGGAGAGCCCACACCAACACAGGAGCCAAGAAAACTGGCTACACTATATCCACAGGGATTGCTCAGGGAAGGGCAAACCTCATTCGCCTGACAGCATGCCTATCCAAGTATGCCAAAGAATGCCAAATCACGGAAACAGCTCTTTCCATTTTATCTTCCTGCCCAGGAAATAGTCCCGCCCACTATGAGCTGGATCTTCCCCCATCAATTAGATAATCTCCTACAGGCTTGCTCAGGGCTTAACTATTAATCCTTCTACAAATGTGTCCAGAGCTCCAGTCTTCAATTGTCAGGTTGACACCTATATGTCTAATAAGCACAACAACTGACAGATGCACAAGCCACACTCTGGCTTTTCTATTTTTCACTAGCTGATCAGACAGTCACAGAACCATAGTCATGGAGTCATAGGAGAGGCCATGAGACAACAGTGATGGATAACAAGGAATTCAGGCCCATGCATGTCACGTGGTTCATGCCAGCCTCTAGATGAACCACTTCTACTTTACAATGGCTGCTGCTGGATTCACTTGATTTTAGATGTGGTAAGTCTGACGGGACCCAGATCACGATGGGACATTGTGGCGTCATTTTCACTTGTCATCTTATAGTCAGATCCTCTGTCTATACCAAGGCCCAGAGCCTGCTTGAAGCTGATTTTTTTAAAAAAAACCTTATTTTATTTATTTATTTTGCGTGTGTGTGTGTGTGTGTGTGTGTGTGTGTGTGTGTGTGCGCGCGTGCATATCAGAGGACACTGCTGTATCCCTGTAGAGGACTGAGGGTGACTTCAGGAATCACTCTGGATTGCTTCTACCTCCTTTTTGCATTGCTCTGTGATTCCTCAGGCTCTGCCCATCTGGGCCAGAGGTGCAGGCTGCTACCCTTTCTGCCTGGAGTTTTGACATGGGACCTGGGATCTGAACTTAGGACTTTCTGCTTGTGAGGCAGAGTCTTAATCCTGAGCCATCTCTCCAGCCCATAGAGCTGATTTTTAAAGGTTTCCAATTTACAAGTGTACTGGTCTTGAGGCAGAACTTTGTAACTGTGGTACTGTTATCAACTTGGCAATTGAAGGCTTTGACTCTGGGCACATTTATAAAGAACCAGTAGTTGCGTTAAGCCCTAAGCAAGACTACAGAAGGTTGCCTAATTGATGGAGGATAGCCCAGTTCAAAGGTGGGTGGGGCCATCCTCTGAGCAGGTGAATAAAATGGAGGAAATTGGTAAGGAGGTTGGCATCCTTCTACAACCTTGGCCAGATATGCTAGTCTAGCAAAGGAAGCTTGTTCCTCTCTCAACTGTCCTGTGGATTTGGTGTGATCAAGTTCCCTTGGCCCTTGGTGTTAGAATGGGCTTTCCTGCTAAACTGGACAAGGAACTACGACCAGACACTCATAAGTCAAAATAAAACCCCTTTTCCCTTCTCAGGTCATGAATTTGTCAGCAACAATGCACAGTAACTGTGGCAGTAACATTATGTATCCCTTGTCATTTTCCCTTTGGGTCTTGGGAGTCTTTCCCCAATGCTGACATCTCGTAGGGTCCTCTGAGTCATTCAGCCCAGGAGTGAGAAGTCCTTGCACTCCAGTCCTGCTCTGGATAGACTCAAAGCTGCTGACCTGTGATCCAGTTTGTTCCTCAATGCAGATGATCCTTTGGGAACCAAAAGCTTGACTCAGGAGGTAGAAGATGACACTGTTTGTCTTTATCTGAGAAGAACTGGCATGTCCCTGACCACAAGTCAGCAATCTCTTGGAGTTTCACTGGGATTTTTCTCTCACCCTTTAGAGTGCTCGGGTCTTAGCCCGACAGTATCCAAGCCAACCTTTGCTCATCCATTCTAACACGTCTGCAGTCATGGTGACAGCAGATGAGAGCAACATGCCTCAATGGCTAGCTGATCCCAGTCTTATTGGACAGACAGCTGGGGAGTTAACAGATGTTATGGCCAGGCCTGTTAACATACACTGTAAGTTCTTCTAGCTGAACACAAACTGTTTTCAGATTGAGACACTCAGATACACACAGTCATTTAACTTGCGTAGGCATGAATTTTTGGTTCTGGGTATGGTGGGGTATTCCTGAAACCCCAACTTAGGAGTCTGAGGCAGGAACATCTCTAGTTTGAAATGAACCTGGGCTACCTAGTAATAGTAAAGAGATTCTAGCTCAAGAAACAAAACCAACCAACCAATCAATCAATCAACAAACATACCATCAATCAAACAAACAAAAACTACTACCACCAGAAAACATAGTACCACATTTGGGCCCAGTAACTGGTTGAATTTGCAGAAGTTCAGACGTTCACTGCCATTCAGGTTCTATCTAGTTTCTATTAAGGGCAAACTAGTCAGTTCAATGGAGGTATGTGTAACAAGCCCTTTACTCTGTATCCTCTCTATTACTTTTGTGACATGGTCTCACTATGTAGCCCAACCTGGACTTGTAGTTTGGCCCCTCCAATGTCAGTCTCCCGAATGCTTGGATTTCAGGCACGTGTCACAATACCCCACCACCAAGAATGAAGGATTTCATTCTTGTCCAACCAGAGTATAACCTTGGCCAGCACACCAATTCAACATGAGAGTTTAACTTTTGTCTTGGCTTGTCCCCCACAGACTCGTGTGTTTGGGAAAGTCACGTCACCTTTAGGAGGTGGAGCCTTGCTAGAGGAATACAGCCATAGGGGTGGGCCTTGCGGTTGTTAGCCCTGCTTTACTTGAGTGAGTGACTCTGCTCTGGAGTTTCTGGCAACAGCTCTCGGCCTCCATCATGTCTGCAGTGACTTAGTCCATGTCTAACTTCTGCCAGCCAGCCATACTTTTCCTGCCATTATAGGCTGTGTCTCCCCTCTGGAACCATAAGCTGAATAAGTCTCCCCTTTTCTACCATTCAGTTGCTTCACTTTGGCCATTCTCTCACAGCAATAGAGAAGAGCTAATCGGTACAACTTTCTTAGGCATTGGGCCATTTTGAGGTTTCCAACTCTCCGTCCCCCCAGCTGCAGATGACAGATGTCAGCTGCTTTGCATGCTGTTGAAGGAGCCCTTGGCTTTCACACTTGGTTCTCACTTCTCCCTTACTGGGCAGGTCTTTGTGGGAGGGGGGGCTTGATACGTTCCAGGCAAATGCTCTACCACCAAGCCACGCACCCAGCCCCTCACTGAAGAGTTCCAAGCAAGTGTGCTACACTGAGCCTCACTCCAGTGGATTGTCAATTGGCTCCATCCCCAGATATATATATATATATAATTTTGAGACCAGGTCTCACTTAGTTGCCCAGACTGACCTTGAATTCCCTATGTAGCTCAGGCTGGTCTGAAACTTTCAACCCTCTGGCCTCAAGCTTTTAAGCAGTTGGGATGGCAGTGGGGTACCACCACTTTTGACTCCCCAGATTTCTTTATAAATGTCGTATTTGGTGGTCTAGTGGTTTTTTTCCTTCTCAAAATCCCCACCAAGCAAGATCACATGCCTGTTTCTCTGCAGAAAGGGCACCTGGCTTCTTCCAACCACTTGATGTATCTTCACACAAAGCTGCCGTGAGCATCTCCACACCTCGCTGTGCCCCCTGCCTGTGGCTTCTATAGGCAGATGTCTGGAGCTGGAACATCTGGATTCATGAATCTCTATAAGGCCGGGACAAGGAATGGATACAGGATCACTTCCTCTTGGGACATAGGGATCAGAAACAACATCCTTGGCTGTGTTTCTGCTGTGGTTCCGGAAAGAACAGAGGAACAGGATCCACAGAGTCCAGAAAGCACACAGCCCAGGCCCTGGGTTCGTCTGTCTAGTCTTGTAAGTTCCCATCCAGCTCAGCTCTCAGTCGAGTCCTCTTCATGTGCCTCTGGGACTCTTGGGATTCTAATGTCTGCTACCAGATGAAACAAGGTCTGATTCTTGCCATTGTTATCGAAAGATGTAACTTTCGTTCCCCGTGTGTGCCACGTGTGCGTGCAAGTGCGAGTGTGTTGCAGTTAATATTCTGCTGCTGTGAGAAAACACTCTGACCCAAACAACTTAAGGGAGGAAAGACTTATTATTTGGTTTACAGTTCTAGAGGCGCTAGAGTACATCTTGGCAGAGAACCTATATCAGAAAACATGTCGAGAAGAGGTGGCCTCTATGACGATATTCAGGAAGCGGAGGCAGGGAGTGCCCCACCCCCAGTGATATACTTCCTCTAGCAAGGCTCCACCTCCTAAATGCTCCATAACCTTCCCAAACATGTACCACCTTCTATGGACCAGTTATTCAAATACATGAGCCCGTGAAGGGCATTTTTGTATTCAAGCCATCACGGAGCGTGTGTGCATGTATTTGTGGTCTGTGGCAAACCCTCAAGTATATTCCACTCTGCAAAGGTGACCCATGCCCCGTGGGAAGCAGAGTTGGTCATATACTAAACATACACACATGGGATCCCACGCATTTGCTGCTGTTGACTGTGACACAGGCTGGCCGTCTGCCTGGCTTGGTCTATAGCAGAGAAGGGGCAGGTACATCTGTGGTTGCATCCTAGGGTCAGACACAGAGCAGAGAGGCTGGAAGGCCCAGCAGGTAGGGTACAGCATACAGGCATAAAGTAGGGAATCCAGAGTAAGTGGGTGGGTGGGGGAATGGCTTTGGGGTCTTTGTAGTTGCCAGGGTATATGGCAGACAGAGAATCAGGCCTATGTTTTTACAGGAACAGAGGGAACTCTGGTGGCCTTTTTGGTGGAATTGGGATCCCTGCACCTTAGGCTCTGATTCTCAGCTGGGAGCACATGAATGCCATCGCCATGTGAAGCCATGTTTAACATGGAACCCGGCACACAACTGTGTCAAAGGAATGTTGTGGACAGAGTGCTTGTGTCCCTTCCTCAGCAGTGACTTATGTTGAAAACTTTACGCCTTCAACCCCGAGGTGACAATACTAGACAGAAGGTGGAACCTTCTAGAAGGGTAAAGTCATGAGGGTAGAGTCCCCCATGAATGGAATCAATGTCCGTATGATAAGCTCCAATAGGAATTCTCCAGTGCCCCAAATGCCACTTGAGGTTACAGCGAGAAGATGGCTTACGTGAGCCAGAGAGTGGCTCTTGCTGGACATTGGACACTTGATCTTAGACTCCAAAACCTTAAGAAATAAATACACACACATCAAACGCCATTTGGTATTTGAGCCTGCCAAGTGGTAACATTGCTGTTACAGCAACATAAACTGATTGAGACAGCCCACTGGGTTCATGTATGCATGTGTTTCTGTAACTTGAACCCAAAGCCTAGCACATTTAGGCAAGCATTCTACCATTAATCTATACCCTCAGCCCATTTGTTTTTGCAAGTGCATATGCATGTGTATGAGCACGAGTGTGTGTATGTGTATACAAGAGTTTTACCTGTGGAGACTTCAGAGTAACATCAGGAATCATCCTGGCTTGGTCTACCTCTTTATTGCTTTGCTCTGGGCTTCCCAGGCTCTGCCCTCCAGGGCCTGAAGTACAGACTGCTGCCATTTCTGCCAGGCATTTTTAAACAGGATCTAGGGATCTGAACTCAAGTCTATTTGCTTGTGAGGCAAAAGTTTTAACGCTTGAGCCATCTCTCCAGCCCCAGCCCTCATTTTACTGTTGCTTTTGGAGACAAGGTCTTGCCAAGTTGCCCAGGCCAACCTTGAACTCAGGATCCTCCTGCCTTGAACCCAGGTAGCTGGGATGACAGGTCTGTGCCTACAGACCTGGCGCATGCTCAGTTTTGACCCTTCTGAATGTGGAAACTGAGGTATGGGTGCTTCTCAAAGCTCTTGGATGGTTCCCTAGTTGGCCACACAGAGCCCTATTTCCTTATTAGGACCTAGTGAAGTTACTGGGGACCTTTTGCTCCCTGCTCCCCTCTTTCCCTGCATCCAGGTTAGCATCCAGATGAGGGAGCCCAAAGCCACAGTGGTCAAGGTATGTGTTGTGTGTGTGTATGGAGGCTTTTGATATCAGGCCCCATCCTTAATTACTCTCCACTTTTATCGTGTTGAAACAGGGTCTCTCACCGACCCCAAATGCCTTGGTTTGTATGTGAGTCATCCTCCACAGAATCATGTGTTTAAACCCTTAGCTGTCAATGTTTGGTAAGGTCATGTCACCTTTAGGAGGCAGAGTCTTGCTGGAGGAAGGCATGTCACAGAGGGAGGCAGAGGAAGGCACGGCACAGGGGGAGGCCTTGAGGTTTGGTAGCTCAGTCCTGCTTCCTCTCATTTGCTCTTGCTTCCTCTGTCTCCCGATGTCTGCTGTAATCTCAACCAGCCTTGCTCCCTCCACCTCTGTAACAACAGTCTCCTGACAGAGCCTTCCTGCTTCTGCCCCCGGCATGCCTCCCCTCTAAAACCACAAGCCAAATCTATCTCCCGTTCTCCCCTGTATTGCTTGCATGCTGCGTGTTGTATCACAGCAGCAGGAAGAAGAGCAACTACAAACAGGAGTTCAGTCAGTCAGCTAGCCAGGAAGCCTCTTGCCTCCATCTCCCCAGCATTGGGATTACGGATGACATCACTACACCTGGTATTCCGCTGAGACTCCGTATATTACAAGCAGTTCACCCACTGAACTACTCACCCCCCTTCACATTTTATGTGCCTTATGATATGACATGTCAGTCTTTGGGTCCAGCAGTCCCAGTCACTGCATTCCATGGGCCACCCTGAGCTCTGCCCCTTGGTCACCTTCCAGTGGCCCCATCCATTCCTCACTGACGCCTTGAGGCCTGCCGCCCGGGCTGCCAATCCAGAGAACTAACCTCTGAAAAATGATAGTGGGCCCTTATTCGTGTGTCATTAATTCTCCTGCGACTGAGGCCTTTCCCCCAGGGTGGGCGCGGGGCCAGGTGACAGATTGCACCTGCTCGGCCTCTGGAGGACTTTGACCAGTGGGAGGCATCGGCAGAAATTTCCCGGGTGAAATGCCATGTGGAGATTAATGATGTGCATGGCTTGTGTGCAGCAGGCCCCCGGCACCCAAGGGACCCCGGGCTCTCCCCCACCACCCAGCTCTGCCGGGCCCCTTCCCAGATCAGAGTGGTTTGCCTGAGTCTCTTGCCTTGGCTTGGATCTCAGGATCACCCAGGCACGGTTGTCTGAGCTTCATGCCTGAAACCTCTAACACAAATAATTTTCAATTTGCCTGGGAGTTTCAATCGCACAATCCAATGTTAAATAATAGATTAGATGCCTCGGGGAGAGAAACAGGATTTAAGAAGAAGAAATAAATAAAAGGCAAAGTAAAATTCAGCACATGAGGTTGGAGAGTTAAAGCTAGTAGCTTCAGTGCCTGGCCTGGATTTGCCCGCCCTGCCCCCACCACAGTGCCATCCACACATGTCCCCAAGAGCAGGCTGGCCTCAACTCTAGGTGCCAGATCTTTCATAGCCTCCTTTACACACCTTTTTTTGGGTCCTGTGCCCCAAGGAAAGGCCAGACTTGTAGCCCTAGCAACTGCCATCCATCCAGGCAGACCATCTGACCAGATGCCCCCACACAATGTCCTAGGCAGCTACAGGCTGGAGCAGGTGACCGGCAGATCAAGGGCACGTGAGTGAGGGGAAGCAGGTGGGATCTGATAGATCTAGTGGAGTGGGGTTCAGAGGGAGTGAAGAGAGGTGGTTATGAGTGGCATCTGTCCACTGAGGAGAGAGCTCCATTTGCTTGGTCAAAGGTTCGCATCTCCCACCTCTCCATCTGCATCTTGATTCTTCCTTCTGTCCGTCCCTTCTTCCTTCCCTCCCTCCCTCCCTTTTTTCCTTCCTTCCTTCCTTCCTTCCTTCCTTCCTTCCTTCCTTCCTTCCTTCCTTCCTTCCTTCCTTCCTTTCTTCCTTCCTTCCTTCCCTCCTTCCTTCCTCTCTTCCCTCACTTCCTTCCTCCTTCCTTCCCTCCCTCCCTCCCTCCCTCTGTCCCTCCCTCCCTCCCTCCTTCCTTCCTTCCTTCCCTCCCTTCCTCTGTCTATCTCTCTTGGTTTGACTCTCTCTCTAATTTTATTTATTTACTAATTTTTCTTTTTTTTTGGAGGTAGGACCTCACATAGCCCATGCTGGTCCAGAGCTTACAATATAGCAAAGCTGGCCTTAAACTCCCCATACTTCTGGCTCGACTTCTCAAGTGCTGGTATTACAGGCACGTACCACTGCTACCAGTTTGGTCTGAAACTTTCTAAATGGCTCAGGTGGGCCCCAAACTTGCGATCCTCCTGCCTCAGCCTTTCAAATGCCGAGGCTGCAAGTCGGTCCCACCTTTATGTGTGACTTTGGGCTGACATTGTCAGTGCCCTTCCTCCTTCTGTTACACATGCTCAGGAGAACCTTCAGGATGGCATGTTGGGGACCCCAGGCATTTATCACAGACCTCTAGGAAGCACTCGAGTCTGAGAATCTCCCTGTTTCCCTACCAAGCTTGTATTTGCTTTGTGATCATTTGGATTCATAATCTGCTCTTGACAGACTTCTTCCCCACTAGAGCAGCATGGAGACCACCAGTGTTCTAGTGGATGGGAACCTGGACACAGGAGCAAACTGCCAGGCTCCCAGACATGAAACAGTCATTTCATAGCTGTGTGGTCTCTGGGGAATTGTTCAGCCTGTCTGTATCTCAACTTCTGTCTTTGTAAAACAAACAAACAAACAAACAAACAATCAGGGAGGATATGAGTGCTCTATGCCTATCTTATAGGGTAGCGATGAGAAGAAAATAAGACTCCATACAGATCCATGCAGAGAAGCTGGCACAAGCCAGGAAACACTGCAGTGAGCTTTTTTTTTTTTCTTTTTCTTTTCCTTTGGTACTGAGATTTGAACCTGGGGCCTCAAGCTTGCTAGGCAAGTTTTAATACTGAGTCATGGCCCTAGTTCACACTGTGGATTCTTAGCAAGTGTCTGCCACTTGGCCATGTCTCAGCTCCTCCGTGGTGGATTCTGGGTCAGTGCTCTACCACTGAACTATACCCCCAGCCCTAGCTAGCTAGTGTTCTTTTGAGATAGAGTCTCACTTTATAGCCCGTGCTGGTCTGTAACTCATCATGTAGCCTAGGCGTGCCTTCAAACTCTAAACAATCCTTCCACCTTGACTGATCTTCTGAGATTTAGGATTTCAGATGTGAACCACCATACCGGGCCTCCACTATTTCTTATGGCTTCTAGACCCATGGCCAGAAAGGACGATGACTTATGCTGAGAGGACCACCGAAGAGGGAAAATAACAGTGTCCATAATTGTGATGATGCCCAGGACTATAGGAGCAAGACCTTGTCTCAATAAACCGGGAAGGCATGAAGAGAGGGAGAGAGAAAGGAGGAAGGGAGGGAGGAAGGTAGAGATGGAGGGGAAGGATTCTAAACACCCTTAGGAAGCAAAGCAAAAAGTGGAATGCAATGTTGGTGCTGGGATGGTGGGCTGAGGTGGGGATCCTGGGAGTGGAGGTGCTGGAGGTGGGGGAACCGTGAGGCTCAGCTGGGACAGAGAAGCTGCGGCTGCTGATGCATCTGTGGGCTAGGCAGCTGGCCATCGGGGTGGGGCAGGGCTAGAGACAGCTGGAGGTGTAAGTTGGGAACTCAAGCTGAAGGGTGGAGCTGAGCTCCTGCAAGTGTGTGCAGGTAGATGGGGCAGCCAGATTCAGAATAGTGGGGGCTGCTGAGGACGCTCTGCCAGCCCTTGAGGTGGGTGGCAGGATGGGAAAGTAGACAGCAGGGGATGATGGGAGCTCAGAGGAAGAGGAGGTGGAGGAAGCCAGCCAGCCAGGTGAGCTTTGCTGGGAGAAACAGGACAGAAACGAGGCCAGCCTTGAGATGGTCTGAAGCACTCTTAGGTAGCACAGACTTCTTCAAACTCACGATTCCTCTGCCCCTACCTCTTGAGTGATGGGATTACATTTGTGAGCTACCATGCTTGCCTTTTTTTTTTTTTTTTTTTTAAATTTTTTTATTATTATTATTATCTATTCAACTGTGTGCATATGCGTATGTATGTGCGCGTGCGCGGCTGTTTGTGTGTGTGTCTGTGTATGTGTAGAACCACGGACGAATTCGCGAACCACCATGGGCGCCTCCACCTCCTTCTGCCCCGGGATTCACAGGCTCCGCCCTACCAGGACCAGAAGCGCAGGCCGCCCCCGCTTCCGCCTGGCGTCTATACGTGGGATCTGGGATATACGTGGGATCTGGGATCCGAACTCAGGACCTTCTGCCTGCAAGGCGGAGGCTTAACCCCTGAGCCACCTCTCCAGCCCCTTTTTTTTTTTTTTAAAAGATGGAATCTAGCAAAGGAAGGGGGCAAAGCCTGGGTGGTTTCCCAGGAGACAGGAATAGGGTTAGTAGTATTTGGGAACAGATGGGGAAGCAGAACTCAGAGCAAAAAGTACTTACATTTGACATAAGACCGAGTGGCTTTCTGGTTCTTTTTGGGTATCTGAATGTAGTAAGAGGGGATGCCCTCAGCTATTTGTGTGTCTGTGTACATCCTTGTGTGTTTGTATAATGTGTGGAGGTTGGCTTTATGAATGTCCCTGTGCTCCTGGGTCTGTGTATGTGTGTTGGACTTCATGAAGTGTGTGTGCCCATGTGTCTGATCTGGGTATATTTGTGAGAACAGGTGTGTGTGGGTGTGTGTGTGAGTGTGTCTGCTCATGTATATGAATATACTTGGGTGTGGGTGTGCTGATAAGTCAAAGAAAAGTCTTTGATAAGTCTTGGAGAGTGGAAAATATTCCCCTACATAGGTTGATGGCCTTGGGCTCGTGTGAAGACTGAGATGTGTTGGGGTATTGGGGAAATTGGTACTAGGATAGTTAGCCAGGTGCTGCCTTGTGGGCGGACCGGGGACGCATCTCTTTCCTATCTTTGGGGACCCACCGCTCCAGCCACCCAGGTGTGCGCAGTCAGAGTGTTGTTGCCACCTGGTGGCTAAGCCAGGAATAGCAAGCATTTTCTGGGGAGTAAGGACTTAGCCCCACCTGGTGGTTTAAAGAGGTGGTTCAGCACGCCTGAAGAACTCAAACGCTTGGGCGACCATGGGTGGGTTGCATGGGCACAGAGGAAGGAGATCCAACCAGACTGCTCAGGATAGAACTGCAGTTCCAGCTCAACCTTTCTGTGCCGAAGTCCCCTCACCTGTAGAACAGAGTAAGGCACACGGGGACAGAGTGGCTGCAGCAGCTACGTGCGCGGCTGAGGAACTCCTGACTCGGGTGGCACGAAGGACCCCATCAGGGTATCTAAGCCCTAAGACAAGCCTTTGATTGTTTTCTCTTGTCCTTAGTTTTAAGACCTCTGGCTTCCTCCCTACTCCACTCCCTCAGGTGGGAGAGGGGCTGGTGTATCTCCCCCAGTGACCTGTGCCCATCCCAGCCCTGATCTTAGTCTACGCAAAATCTTCTGGGCTATGACTCAGGAGCCCTTCCATCAGAGCGGCCTCACCCATGGCTGCAGGGGCTCCCCAGGGGCTCCCCAGGGGTTCCCCCACAGTACCTGCTTCTTTCTCTTTTTTTTAATTTTATTTGTTTATTATTTATTCAACTGTGCGTGTATGCGTGTGTGTGTGTATGTATGTGTGTGTGTGTGTGTGTGTGTGTGTGTGTGTGTGTGTGTACGTGTGTGTAGAACCACGGACGAATTCGGGAACCACCGTGGACCGTCTCCACCTCCTCCTTGTTTACTCTGCCCCGGGATTCACAAGCTCCGCCCTACCAGGACCAGAAACGCAGGCCGCCCCCGCTTCCGCCCGGCGTCTATACGTGGGGTCTAGATCCGAACTCAGGACCTTCTGCCTGCAAGGCAGAGGCTTAACCCCTGAGCCACCTCTCCAGCCCCCCTGCTTCTTTCTTACCTAGTAGTCACCGTGCTCACTTCTTAGGGGGTTCTGAGTGTTTTTTGGGCTGGTTCCATTCCTAGCTCTTGCCCAGGCTATTCCTGGACTCTTGTGGGTCAATACTGAGTCCCTTGTGCCAGTTCTGGGTCCCTCATATGTGTATCAGGAATGAATGGAGGGAGGTTCTGGAAGGAAGTTTCCTTGATTTTTGGGAGAAGAAAGGGCCCAGGCCTAGACTCTCTACAGACTTCTGTGTGAGGGTGGGGAGGTACTATGTACTGTGACTTCCTCTCTCAAGCGCTTGGACAGTCTATCCACAAGGGAGGAGAGGCTTGTCCTGTCTGAGATCAGCAGTGCTGGCTCACCTATGTGCACATTTCTGGATTAAACGTTATTTCCTCAGATACTTGAGGCTCTTGGGATTTTTTGAGCCCTAGGTGGGACTCTGGCTATGGGACAACTGTTGTCTTCTCTATCCAGACAATAGCATCTCTACCCAGGGAGAATCAGCCACTCCAAGACAAAGACTTAGTAAGGTCCCATGTGGGGGGGGCCACAGTGGAAGATGGCATCCATGGTTAGGCAATTATTCTTTGAACTTGGTGGCTTACTTAATGCTGAAGAGCTATCTGTGGCCCCTACCTAGGTCTCTAATCAGTTGCTCCTCTCCTCCACACAGTGATCAGAAGGCACTGACAAATGGGCCGGTCTGGGGAAAATAAATACAAGATGGTTCCAGAGAGGAAGGAGGGCCAGACTGTCCTTGTCATGGGTGCCTATGGTCCCACCACAGACACGAGTAAGCACACGCCCAGACACACACACACCACCCAGACATAATTTCTCATAGAGACAGACAGATAGACAGATGGACAGACAGATAGACACACATCATGCAGACATAGGTACCATGGACATGCACATATACACACACTCACATATCACCCATATATAGGTACCCATAGAGACATACAGACAAATAGACGTATGGATAGGCACATGTACATCAATAAGACAGGTACCCATGGAGACAGACAGATAGAAGGAAACACACACACACACACACACACACACACACACACATACATACACACACATCACCTATACACAGGCATCTGTTATGGTTTGAAATGTGAGTTGTCCCCTTCAGGCTCATATATTTGAATCTTTAGTTGTTTGGGAAAGTCATGGTATCTTTAGGAGGTAGAGCCTTGTTGGAGAAGGGCAGTTACAGGGGGTGGGCTTTGAGTTTGGTTAGCCCTGCCCTGCTCTTGATCTTGTAGCAGCAGCTCTCAGCCTTCAAGATGTCTGCAGTGACTTAGGCTTCCTCTAGCTTTTGCCGCCAGCCATGCCTTTTCTGCCATGAAGGACTGTATCTCCCCTCTGGAACTGTAAGCTGAATAAATCTTCTTTTTCTCCCTTAAGTTGCTTGATTTTGGGCATTGTCTCACAGCAACAGAAAAGAATAATCCATACAGAAATTGGTACTAAGAAGCGGGGCATTGCTATGAGATTAAGAGCATCTGGTATCAAAATGCAAAGTTTTTTGAAGTTGAGAGGAATTGATACTAGAGGAATGGGGGTGTTGCTGTGTGAGACTAAGAGAATCCTGTGCCAAAAAGTAAAGTTGTTCGTAAAGTGAGAAAAGTTGGTACCCAAAAGTAGAGAAGTGATATGACTTGTAAGCCTTCAGAAATGTTTGTTGGAAGAAATATGGAAAACTTTGGGATTTTGTGCTGCTGTGAAAGCCTTTGTATCTTGGAGACATTCCAAAAGGGCCATTCTAGTGAGAGCTTGGAAGAAAGTAATGCTGTGAGAGATGTGGGAAGTAGAAACCCAGCTTGTGATAGTCCAGAGAGGAGCAGAGACTGTGCTGGAAACTTGACAAGTGGTAAATGGAGCCATGTATTGGCAGAGAGTTTAGTGAAGTTTGCCTTGTTCTGAAAGTTTGCCTGAAGTTAAATTTGAGTGTTTGGCAGAAGTTTCAAGGTTAGTGTGGCATGGCTACTTTATA
Source organism: Typhlomys cinereus (assembly GCA_023101885.1). Classification (NCBI taxonomy): domain Eukaryota; kingdom Metazoa; phylum Chordata; class Mammalia; order Rodentia; family Platacanthomyidae; genus Typhlomys; species Typhlomys cinereus. Next base: position 79,269 of record JALPQD010000253.1, read on the forward strand.
GTGCTTTTGTTCAGAGTTATAGCAAAAAAAGAATAAGAAACCAGGCAAAAAGAAGCAAAAACCATAAAGTTGGATGGAAAATGTGAAGCAAGCCTACAGAGAGGGCAGATATCGAAAGGGTGGTTATTGTTAAAGAGATTAGCTCAATTAATGAATCAAAACCCACTGTTCATTTGAATAATAGGAGAGGCTGCACCTTGGGGGCAAGATCTTCAGGGAAGGATCCCACTCATAGGAATGCAATTTTTTTCAGAAGGAAAGAGCTGGAGGTCAGAGTTCCAAGGGTATTCCTTGTTCCTCTAAAGGAAAGGCCCGAGATAGATATTTGCATACAGTCAGCATGGAGAAGCTTAATCAGCTGTGATTCAAGAGGCCAATCTTCACCTGGAAGTTTATAGCAGAACTTGGCAACATCAACCACATGGTTCTGGTTTCAGAGGCAGTGTGGCAGGAAACCTGAAGTTTAGAGGCCCAAGAAGGGCAGTTCGTGGTTACCATTGAGAAGTGAAGAAGTTAGAGATGCCAGAGTCAATGTGAGACGTCTGCGAAGGAGAGCTGTATATCATGGGAGGAGCCACCCCCAGAGAGTGTTTTGTTCTATAGGAAGCTGAGCTAGAGGATTGGAACTGAAGCCCTTTGGAACTGAGATAATTTCAACAAGAAGTTCATCTGTTGGTTTTCAGTCTTGTTATGACCAATCTTTCCTGAATATGCCCCTATTCCTCTCTTTTGGAATGGGAATGTTTATTCTGCACCATTGTATATTGGAAGTATATGACTTGTCTTTTGACTTTTTCAGGAGACTTTAGACTTTTGGACTGTGTTGGGACTACTGATGTAGTCTATGGGACTTTTAAAGTTGGATGAATATTGAGGAACAATGAGCCTGTGGGGGCCAGGGGTAGAGTGTCATGGTTTGAAATGTGATTGTCCCCCTCAGGCTCATGTATTTGAATCTTTAGTTGTTTGGGAAAGTCATGGCACTTTTAAGAGGTGGAGTCTTGCTGTAGGAAGACAGTTACAGGGGGTGGGCTTTGAGCTTGGTTACCCCTGCCCTGTGTGAGTGAATGAATCTGCTCTTGAGCTTGCAGCAGCAGCTCTCAGCCTCCAAGACTTAGACCTCCTCCAGCTTCTGCCAACAGCCATGATCAGGGACACTTTTTCTATATCATGAGCTCAGTTTCTTTGTGAGCACCAGAGCCCAGGGGCTACTATTTATGGGTGGTGGTGATAGTTGTGGTCAGTCAGGCCTCTCCTGCCCCTCTCACATGTACCTAGAACTGGCCCTAACTCAGGAGGGTGTCGTCCTCCTTGGTTCTTTGAACCTCTACCTTCTGTCTTCTTTGAGTCCCAAGACCCTTAGTCCCTGGCCCACAGGCTCCTCCCTGCCCTCTGGGTCTCTTCTGTCAGATGGTCTGCTCACTTCCAGCTGGAACCGAGGGAAGCCTCCTGCTCAGGGCTCCTGGATGATTGTGGCCCGTTCCATCATGAATGGATATGACAGTAGTCAGTCTCAGGTGCTTGTCCCACCCAAGGAAGGTTCCAGAGCTCACAGTGGAGGCAGAATGGGACATGGAGCAGCTTTAGCTGGATTCCAATAGCGTGCCTCTACCTCCCCTCCCTGCTAGGGACCCAGTACTGATGCTTCTTGGAGGTGCAGCTACATCTCTCTTGCCAGTAGGAACAGCTTACGAGCAATCTCCCAGGAGGGACTCCATGAACGAACCTAGAGGACACCTGTCCATCACACACACACACACACACACACACACACACACACACACACACACACAGAGCTTCTCTTCCATTACAAAATTGAATTGGAATACAATCTCTGTCACATCCAGACTCTAAGCTTCAAGGAGCATTTCCGCTGCTCTTTCGCCAGTGTCTCCTTGGCTCCTGACAATTTCAGAACCATGTGTGGCATGAAGCTTCTGGGAGAAAAGTCACCTTTGTGGCCTGCCTCCTGCTCCCTCGTCACCCAGGACAGGAAATCTGGCAGCCAGGAGCCAGGTTTGTCAGTGAATGGCGCCAAGGCATGGTCAGGGTCAGTGGTGTGCAGAGAATAGCTCTAAGCCAATGTGTTGCTTAGGCTAAAATGACGAAAGTAACTCCACTGTTTCAATTAGTGTGAGCTGTACTGTTCCCAGACTTCATTGTCCTTGCTAACCACACCTGAGCTATTTCACCCAACCACCTGTAATTCAAGGAAGCATATCAATCATGCTTACGAGAATGTAAGATTAGTTTTTTCCTTAACTATATCTTTCGATACCCTGTCAGCTAACTTATTATGCAATTATAGCATTTGGCTTTATTAACCCTTTCTCTCTCCATCTCCTGAGTTGAGAGTTCTTTCTGGAGTGAGCCAGCTCCCGACCGCTGGCACTAAACAGACTCTTTGTCTATGTGTGGGTGTTTTTCTGTTACTCACATGGGTACAAGACAAGCAATAATGGCAGAAGCCACATCCACTGAGAGCTGTGTGCGGGGCCCTGTGTGTGGTCCCATGGCAGCACTAGTGAGCAGTTAGTAGACAGCTTGTCCCTGAGATGACCAGCAACTGTACATGGGTTACATGCATGTGCATATGTATGTTTACACATGAACGAACACACATGTGTACAGGTGTTCATGCATGTGAGTATAGGTGTGTGTGGAGGCTTAAAGACAATCCTCAATTGGCTTTCTACCTAATTGTTTTGAGACTGGGACTCAAAACTTAGAGCTTGCCGATAAGGCTAGTTAGATATACAGGTGTCAACTTAACTGAAAGCTGAGCTCTGAGCACATTTGTAAAGAACGAATGAAGGCAAGCCCTGGGCAAGCCTGCAGGAGATTGCTTGATTGATGTGCGAAGACCCAGTCCATAGTGGGTGTCATGGTTTGAAATGTGTCCCCCACAGTCTCATGTGTTTGGCAAGGTCATGGCACCTTGAGAGGTGGAGCCTTGCTGGAGGAAGGCAGTCACAAGGAGTGGGCCTTGAGATGAATTAGTCCCACTCTACCTCCAGGAGAAGTTTGCCTTTGCAGCAAGTAGTCTGCAGCTCTCAGCTTCCGAGATGTCTGCAGTGACTTAGCCTCCTCCAGCTTTGGCCAGCCAGCCATGCCATCTCTGCTTTGAGAGACTGTACTTTCCCTCTGGAACCGTAAGCTGAATAAACCTTCCTTTCTCCTTTAAGTTGATTGACTTTGGGTGCTCTCTCACAGCAATAGTTAAGAGTAACCGTTACAGTGGGTGTGATCGTTCCCTGGGCAGGTAGATAAGATAAGGGAAGGTGGTTCAGTAAATTGGTATTTCTCAGCATAGTTGGCAGTCTTACTGTCTGGCAAGTGAAGTCTGCCCCTCTCTCAGCAATGCCTACAATGATGATATGGTGGATATGGTGTGGCCAGTGCCCTCACCGCCTGGTGTTGGCATGAACTCTCCTGCCAAACTGGACTAAGAACTGTAACTGAGAATCATAAGAAAGAATAAAACCTCTTATTCCCCCAAGCGCTTTGGTTGTGAACTTATTGACAACATGCAGACAGACTGTAATATCTAGTTTGCTATCTTGTTCTGGGGATTCCCAGTGTCCACCTTCCCAAGCTAGAGTTACAGGTGGGCTGTCACAGCTACCCAGAATTTTACGTGGGATCTAGGGCTCTGAACTCCAGTTCTTTTGATTGTGCATCAGGTGCTTTAACTTCTGAGTCATGTCCCCAGCCCACTCTGTGGGACAGGTCTGCTTCCTTCCACACAGGTTTCCTCTAGCAGGGCTGGGCAGGTGCCCGCCTTGGGCAGGGAGGAAAAAACTTCAGAAACCTGGACTACATAGCAAGAGCCTGTTTCAAAAACAAAACAGAAACGATGCCACCAACACGATGAACAAAATAAGATACCTGCTCTTTAAAACAAAAACCAGCAACTCCAGAACATGTTTCCACAGCACTACACAGTAGACATGACTGATCTCAAAACCATGTGCTTTATTCAGAGCCTGGGTCATAGAAAAGCTGCAACCACACGGTTTGGTACAAGGCAAATGCTAAGGGACTCTAAGACATCCCTTACCACTAGGGCCCACATCGCTCGGGCCTCAGACTTCCCTGGTCATCATCATAACTCTAAGCTGAGTCCTTGGGGATCTATCTGAGCCTGCAGCATGTTCCTTAGCCTTAGTGGAGAAATGGGTGTGGGAACAAAGGGTCAAGGCTCCCACCCAAGGCTTGGGGCTCTGTCCCCCACCATGAATGCCTGCTGCACCCCCTTGGCCATAGCAACTCGCGTCTTGAAAGCTCCATGACTCTAGGTAAAGCTCAGCTGGAGGAACCATGGAGGGTGGGACACACTTGCACACACAGGCAACGAGGCCTGGCAAAGCCTCACTCCCCGGCCAGCAGGCTCCACCCCTCAGTACAAGTCCGCAAAGGGCTTCGAGTAGTTGAACATCAGATAGTCCATGTAGTAGAAGTCATAAGTTCGCTGCCGCTGCAGGGCGGACAGCTGGGCGAAGTACTGGTGGGTGATCCTCGTTGTGGTCCGAGCCTCCTGTGAGTGTCTGTCCTTGAACCTCGGGAAGGTGAGGTTCTTGGGTGCGTGGATGAGGTTCAGGAAGAAGTTGGCATCGTCCTCCATGCTTTCAAACTTTCCCACAAAGTCATAGTCGATGAGGCAGGGGCTACACAGTCGGCTGACATGGTCCCAGTGGATGTCCATGCCCACGGGACGATGCACGTCCAAAAGATACTGGACAAACTCTGGGAACTGTACCCCTGAGCCCGACCGCAGTGCCTCCCTCGAGGCATTGGCTCGGTACCGGGCCAGGATGGCCTTGCCAAAGACGGGGTGATAGTAGCTGTTCGGGTGCTCAAACTTGTCACGGAAGGCAGAGACCAGCCTCTCAAAGGGTTCCCTGACGAACAGCATCTTGGTGTAGGTGCTGAGGCGGTGGGCAATGCCCTGGCGGTCGAAAGTGTCCAGCCGCTTGAGGGCACTGCCATAGTGGACGGTATTGTGCTGGATGTCCACCGTGGATGAGGCCAGACCAGCCAGCACCATGAGTACCCGCTTCCAGTTGGAGCAGCCTGCCTTGGGCACCTCGCAGTACAGCACGCGGTGACGGTCCTCCACGAAGATCCGGGACACGTGGCGGGAGGAGACTGGCCTGCGGCTGCTGCTGGCCCTGTACTTGGCACAGGCCTCGTGCATCACACGCTTGCGCTCCTGCTGGGTCTGGTGCAGGCTGATCCAGCGACTGTCCAGGACGCGGGGCTGAGGCTGGACAAAGGTCTCAGATGAACCGTTGGCTCGGATGGTCACTGCAGCCGGCATCTTCTTGATGAGTAGCCGCCTCTGGCGCTGCTGGAGTCGCAGAGGGGATCCCTTCCTAGGGTGGGGTTGAGGCTGCGCAGGCACCTGCAGGTGGGGAGGCAGGCTGGGCAAGTCTCGGGTGACCCTCTGTGTGTGCACCCTCAAGTCGCCATCCTGGGACAAGAAGAGAGGTAGTTAGGGTGGACAGGACAGCTGGGTATAGAGCTGATACAAAACAGGGGGTTCTGCACTCTCTGTGACTTGAGTTTTCCCCCAGGTGTGATCTTTTATTCTAAGACCCATTCCCATACTACGTGGAGGGCAGAGACCCCGAGGTACAATATTGTTTCTACCACAAGATGGCGCAGCCCTCCCAGGAATTCTGCCTGGCTAGGGTTGGCTGTGGAAGTCAGCGTCCTGCAGGAGCGGAGCTCAGATTTACAGCGTCTATTAGCACAGTCCAAAGGAGCTATCCAACAGGAGAGGAAATTCATGGATCCAAAGCTCTGGACTTTGTCCCCAAGGCCCCTGGAAAGGACCGGACACATTTTTCTTTCCAAGAATGGCTTCACGTCGAGCTTCAAAATGTCTTCCCTGCCCTCTTCAACTTTTCCCCAGGTGGTGCGTGCAGCCATTTATCTGACTCTCCGAACTTACATGCTGGGGTTGCTGGGGTCTGATGCTGAACTTTATTCCTGAAAAGCAGCAGAGGAGGAAAGAGAGGAAAGTGTTAAGCCTGGAAGGAAGTGCCACGTGTTTCCCCAGGACCTGACTAGGGGCTCCTGCCTGTGGACCCCCTCAGGACAGGAGTTTGGGGTGAGCTCCAGAAAGAGAAAGTTCTGGGGAGGTAGAGGAGGAGAGTTTGATTGTGCAGTGACCCTATCCCCTAGCCACATGGAAAGTGGGGTTACAGCAAATATGTGGTTCACTGGTTGCCAGCTGATGCTGATTTCTCTGCATCTTACCGCCTCACATGAAGGTCTGAAGAGGTACCTGTCCAGGTGGATTTCCGCACCTGCCCAGTGCAAACACACAGGGCTTCCTCGAGCCACCCTCCATCCTGCCGTGCCATTAAGTCACAGAGAGAGAAAACTTCAGGAAGCTCTGTCCAGCCTCTTGCCACATCCCTAGTTCTGATCCAGGTGGTGTCTCCCTATTTAGAAAATGGCATCTTTGTTTTGTGCATTTGCACATACTAGGCTGGAGAAAGTAATGCACTCCACCCACTCTGGGATTGTCCCTCATCTTAGCATTCAGTTCATGGTTAACCTTATTTGGCTGTGTAAGATGATTGTGTCTTGGACCACCCTGGTCTCCTCCAGAGGAGTTAGTAGATGCCAGGCATGGGTGAGTGGTGACTTGGTGAAGGTGAAGTCTCTGGCTGGGTTTCTTTGCTCTCATGGTGACAAAGCAGCTTAAGGGCAGAGGGTTTTGTTTGGGCTGTGGCTTCAGAGGATACGGTCCATGGGCTTGGGCCCCATGATGGGGAACTGTGTGGTAGAGGACAGTCATTCACAACTGACTAGTTAGCAAAGAGCGAGACAAGAGGACACCCTCTAGGTGCCCTTCCCCCATGAGGGGCATCTATAGCAACTATTTCCTTAAGCTAGCTCCCACTGCCCAAGGTTCCCCCAAAACCTCTCCAAATAGTGCCACCCACTGAGAATCACATCCCCAACTCTGGAATCTTGTATTTATTACTTTTCCTGCCACTGGGAGAAAATGCCTGGGAGAAGCAACTTATGAAAATTTTATTTATTTATTATTTATTAATTTATTAATGAGAGACAGGGAGGAGAGAGAACTGTGTGTGCCCATGGAGGCCCAAGGGTAACTTGGGGAATCATCTTGGATTATTTTCTCTCCTGTTTGCACTGCTTTGCGGTTCCCCAGACTCTGCCTTCTGGAACCAGAAGTGCGGGTCACCTGGCAATTTTACATGGGAGGTGAGGCAGAGTCTTAACCTCTGAGCCATCTCTCCAGCTCAGCTTTATTCTTTTGCAGGGAAAAGGGTTGTGCTTTTTGGGGACAAAAGAGTGTGTGTCTATCTTTGAAACACTCGTTCTAGAGACAGAGGGGAAGCTCCCCATGGAAGAGGTATGAGTAGTGGGTGCCAGGCTTAGGCTGCTCCCCCCATGTTCCCTGTCAATTTCAGAGTCCCTTCCTTTCCTCGCCAACCAGGCCCTCTTCTTCCTCCCATCGCCAGCATGAACTTCCAGTGCTCATTTCTCTCTGACTGGGGGGTCCTCTTCTGCCACCAACGATGACAGATCTCTTCACCAGGAGGGACCCACCACAGTCATTCCATTTCCCTCCACACCACCGGGTTTCCTTAATTATTTTCTTCTGGTGACGGCAGCTGGCTCTGCTAAATCACCTCTCCCCCTCCGAGTCTCAGATACGGGGATTTACTCTGCTTGTCACTCCTGTCAACTTGTCAAGGTGTGACAGTGCTTATTTATATTCCTTTTCTGGAGCAAGTGAGTCGTGCTAGATTTGGCCAAGAGCAGGGCCAGGGAACCACTTGCAAAAGGCGGCCTGTCACTCAGTGAAGTCGGGCTGTGGCTGCTAGAGCTGTGAGTTCTGCACCCTTCCACCTGTGCAGAGGGGATGGGGGGGGTCCTGTTATGTGCACAGTGCTTCCCAATCTCATAGAGTTCCCACAGAAGGTTGGCTCCAGGTCTCTAAGGACACAGGCTGGAGGGAAACTTCCTCCCAGACACAGCCTGGGCCTGGACGAGTCTCCTTGTCTCTTGGCTATGTTTGCACGCAAAGCCAACCTCACCGCCATTGTCCCCTTGGAAAAGAGAAGTTGTTTTGTGGATAATAATGGATAATGAGGACATGGCTCACATGAAGCCTATGGATGTATCAACCTTAAACTTAAGGCAGCTCATAGATAAATACATCCTCGATATCCCACAGCCACTTTTGAAGAAAGGCAGAAGCATAAAGGATCTTGTGTTCAGTTTTTCATGCAGGAACTGGCTTTCTGGCACAGGAAATAGCTTTCTTTTTTAAATTATTATTATTTACTATGTATTCAATTGTGTGCGTGTGTGTGTGTGTGTGTGTGTGTGTGTGTGTGTAGAACCACGGGCGAATTCGGGAACCACCATGGACGCCTCCATCTCCTGTTTACTCTGCCCCGGGATTCACAGGACCAGAAACGCAGGCCGCCCCCGCTTCCGCCCGGCGTCTATATGTGGGGTCTAGGATCCAAACTCAGGACCTTCTGCCTGCAAGGCAGAGGCTGAACCCCTGAGCCACCTCTCCAGCCCCAGGAAATGGCTTTTCTATGCACTACTCAGATAGAGACTGAGGCAAGCACCAGCCCAGCTCAGGGCAAGCCAAGGTTGGAACCTACAGTGTCCTGACGCTGGGGGCTCATTTCAGGACCTTGGAGAACTCCATGACTATATCCTGGGAAGGACTAAGCGTCTCCTGTCTCTGCCTAACGCCAGAGTACCACTGATCATTGATGTGGGAGACTTAAGCGGAGGGGGAAGGGGGGAGGTGGGGAGTGGGGGTGTGGGGGTGTTTTCTTCATTATTAATACGACCTTTCATTCTCCCAATCTTTCCAAATAATCATACAATGTAGATAAAGATGGTGAGCTTAACTGGGCACAATGGAGCCGGGGCAGGAAGATCTCTCATTGAAGGCCAGCCTGGACTACAGAGAGTTCAAGCGAAGCCTGAGTTACACAGGGAAGCCTTGCTTAACAAATTCAACATCTGGGAATATAAACCAGTGGTGGAACATCTACTTAGAACCTATCCATGAGCAGCTAGGGGTGTGGCTCAGTGGTAGAGCACCTGCCTAGAATCCACCAGTGAGGTACTGGGGGTGTGGCTCAGTAGTAGAGTGCTTGCCTAACATATGCAAGGCCCTGGATTCTAACCCCAGCATGGCAGAACAGCAACAGGCAGCTGAGTTGTGATCCCTAGCAATGCGTGTGTTGCCACACCCCTTCCACTCATCCGTACCCCTGATAAGACAACTTCAAGGGTTAGTTACACACTTGCTCTGCTTTTAGTGTCTGGATTACCTGTCCACTGCACCCAACAGCATGTTAAACATCTGTAGGTGAGCTCCATCCCTCTGCACAGCAGGAAATAAACAACCACTTTTTTCCTTCTGGACGGATGACATTGGCAGAAACACATGCGATACGAGAAGGGTGAGCGTCAGCGAGAATAAACAAGCCGTGAGTTATGGGGGCTGCCAAAACGTGTTCCATGCTGTGAACTCTTCATTGGCTGACGTTTTTCTTCTTGGTGCTTGGCTGAAAAGCCTTCTGGTTACCTGCTAAGGGAGGCGCAAGCTAATGAGGTGTGCCAGGGCCAGGCTCTTTTCTGTTCCTGCAGGGTTGGGCATACAACCCAGGGGCTTGTGCATATGTTAGGCAAGTGCTCTGCTTCTGAGCCCTTCCTTCCTTCCTTCCTTCCTTCCTTCCTTCCTTCCTTCCTTCCTTCCTTCCTTCCTTCCTTCCTTCCTTCCTTCCTTCCCTCCCTCCCTCCCTCCCTCCCTCCCTCCCTCCCTCCCTCCCTCCCTCCCTCCTTCCTTCCTTCCTTCCTTCCTTCCTTCCTTCCTTCCTTCCTTCCGTTTGGCCCACTGAGTTTCATTTAGGTTGTCTCCATGGAGCGCTTTCAGGAGCATGGACGATATATCAGTGGGTATATCATTGAAGAAAGTAGCTCTCTTTCCTGCAGCCATCATGAACTTTCAGTCACCCCTCAGGGAGGGGTGGTACCCCAGGCAGACTTTCCCCTTCCATGATGAAATATCAACAGGCCACTTCTCATGTAGGTTTTGTGGAAATGAACGCAGCTGCAGGGAGTTCTTGGGTGCAGTAGCCTCTCCACGTCCAGGAGATACTTCTTGGCAGTGCCCCTCTCTACCCTTGAATTCTCACATTCTTACTGACTGACTCCTTGGGTCAATTTCTCAATAATTGAGTGGTGAGATTTGAATCTATGATTGAGTACAGTAGAAGGCTGTCTCTTGTTGAACTCCTCCAGAGACATAAAGAGTGCTGTTGGATGTATACAGACACCCCAATCCCTGATGCTCAGGATATCTTGGGGGAGGCAGCTGGATGTCCAGAGTACCTAGGGGGAGGCAGCTGGGATCCACGCTTTCCATCAGGTAGTGTAGACACGCAGCATCAATGGGGTTAAAACGAAGAAGACCCAGGTGTCTAGAAAGGTCTGAATGTGCCACATATGTCCAGGTGGGTCACTTTATGAGCTGCCCAAGTCTCAGCCCCAGGCTCTGGTGGACAGTGGTAAAGAGGGTCCTGCCACTCTGGACACAGTGGACCAGGGAAATAGAGCCCAGGTCTATCCTTGGTTCTTGGATCCTTGGAATTGCCTGTGGAGTGTTTCACTTCCATCCCCTGGAACTTCTGGTGACTGAGGGCGTCTCATATCTGTCCTCTCTGTCCCTTCATGTGTCCAATGGGCCAGGGAAGTCCCTACGCTGGTGGGCCAGGGGGTTGGCTGCTCCACACCACTCTTGTTGGTCTGGGCCATGTGAGATACTGTAAGCAAAGCCAAGCTGCAGACTGCATCGTCTATTTTGGCCCTGCCAAGCCCAAATTAGACCCCTCCCATGTCCCGTATTCTGGTGGCTTCTGCCAGGTGACTGCTTTGCCCACTGGGCCAGGGACAAAACTTGAGGGAGCTTCCAAGCCCTACACAACATGGAAGGTCTCTGAATGAGGAGAGATTCTTAAAGAGTTCTTTCATACATTGACAGCTGACAGACTGAAATCCGACAGAACAGGCTGGCAGGTAGAAAAGGGCTGATGCTCTGGCTCAAACTCAACAGTCAGTTGGAAAGAATGCCTTCTTCTTCTAAGAACCATAGTCATTACTGCCATCCACTGATCAGGCAAGGCTCGCCCACTTCATGATACACTCTTTTGTGCCCCTGTTGTCTAAGGATTTAAATACCTTCACTCAACCTTCAGACCGGTATTTGGCCAAATCATTGCATCCCATGGAGTAGCTCATTTATCTGTTTTCCCTACATGGCAGTCCTAGTTTGATAACAATTTTGTCACAATCCAATTCCAAAGTTTGGAGGTCGGAAAAGATCCTCCCTACCTCTTTCAGCTTCTGGCAACTCACCCTCGGGGCAGGGGGTCCCTAGTTTGTGGCAATGTAAGTTCAGTCGTTGCCTGTCTTTCCATGGTTGTCTCCCCTTTTTACCTTTTCCCTTTTCTTGTAAGGCATACTGAAACAGAGATGGTCTTCCTTTGATTGTATAAGGTCAGAGTTATGGGAACTGGGGGTGAGAACTTTAGTGTCTGGGGGGACAGCACACTATTCAATCAGAGCAGGTGCCGATGTGATTTCAGAAGTCTGCAGAGCCTTGAGTGTAAGGTAGACAGTTCTTTGCAGTCAGGGGTGAAGCTATGGTTCTTCTCAAGGGTTCTGTTGGCATTCAGTATTCTTAGGGGTGGGGCCTTGCCATGTTTACCTGTGGTAGATGAGAACAATGCCTGCCATATGGCAGGACTCAATAAATGCTAGTGCTAAGACTGATACTGCCGGACCATGGGCCATGCTAAATGTGGATAGGTGTTGAAGCTTCACCCGCAGGGACAGGCCTGGGTCTGAGAAGTCAGCCCTGGAAGAGGTCGGGGAGAGGAAAATGCAAACAAGAACGGCCCACGTCAATGGGTCTGTGGATCTCCACTCATGGCTGGGCAGCTATGAAACCCTGTTCTCCAATTGACTTTGGACTCATGCATCCCCACCCTAACTGGCCGCATCCTGTTGCCACCTGTGGTGGTTAGACTGGGTTTCTGTTCCCGCAGGGGTGAGGGTGGGCTTGGTGGGGGTAGGTTTGTCATGGACACCCTCTTCTGTCTCTCTTCTCACCAGATCCACTGCTCCCATAGGCCCCTGACTGCCTCCAACTGAACTGCTACCTACATCTGGGCAGATCATTAATGCATGCAGATTAGATGCAAAACGGAAGACCCATGCGCTTAGCAATTAGAGGGCAGCCTGGGCTCCAGGCATTGAATCTGGATAAAAGAAAAATCCTCACGTGTGTTCACAGGAAAACTCAACTTATCAAATCTCCGTCAGCTTTTCAGGGCGCAGCCCGGAGACTAGCCTTGGTTACAGTTATGCCCACACGGCTGAATGGGTGGGGGAGGGTCTAGACAGGGAGCTGGCTCTAGGACACAGTCGTTAGCTGCTCCTGGACCTGAAGGTGGCTCTGTGGTCAGTGTATGGACTTCAGAGGAGTCAGAAGTCAGCCGGCCTTGGATGACAGGGCAGCGGATGTCCCTGCATTGACCCAGAGCTTTGGTTCCTGCTGGGCGGGACTCTAACCCAACAGTCAGATGAGGGTTTGCCTCTGATTTCTGAATGCCCATGACTGATGGAGCACAGTTTGTTCAGAAAGTGGTTTATTTGGCTCCTGGTCCTGGGACTCAAGCCCAAGAATGAGGTCCTGGCATCCATCCAGTGGGCATCTCTCTGAGGTGTCAAAACATGGCCAAAGACTATAATGTGGCAAGGGGGTATAAGCTAGAAAACTCAGGTCTCTGCCTCCTCCTTCCCCCGCCCTACCCTCCTATTCCTCTTCCACTTTTCACTATGCTTGTGTTGAACCCTGGGCCACATGCATGGCTGACAAGCATTCTCTGTATCACATGTCCTAGCCCCTCATTGGGAATTCTGGACAAGAGGTCTACCAGTGAACCATGCCCCTGACTCCTCCCTTGTGAGCTCTCTGAGTGTATGCGTGAGAGAGAGAGAGAGAGAGAGAGAGAGAGAGAGAGAGAGAGAGAGAGAGGGGGAGGTGGGCAGCCAGCGGCTGACATTGGGTGCTTACCTCAATTGTTCTCCACCTTAGATCTGAGACAGTCTTTCCCTGAATAACTCGGTGATATGGCCAGGCTGTCTAGCTAATGAGCTCCAGGGATCTGCCTGTGTTCCTTTCCCAGTGCTGGGATTACAGGGTGTGCACTACTGCATCCAACTTTTTGTGTGGATGCTGAAGTTCCAAGCTCAAGTCCTCATCCTTGGGTGCAAGCGCTTTACCTAGTCAGCCATCTCTCCAGCCCCATCACTGGTAAAGTCTAGGCATTTTATCACTGGCCTATACCCAACCCCTTACTGGTAGATTCAGGGCACATGTTCTACCATCGAGGCATACCTTGGCTGGTCCACTCTTTCTGTTTTAAAGTCACTTGTTCCAACACAGAGATCCAACCTATGACCTCATCTAACTGCAATTATCTCTCAAGCACTATCATCATATGCATCTGGCAGTTAAAGTTTTTAACACATGCACTTGGATACACTGAAACCATGGAGGAGGTATACAGTGACCCCCATACCTCTTGGCTCAGCCCAGAATAGGATTTCTTCTCTTGCCTCAGTCACAGCTACTGGGTCATTAGAGACAGGGCTTGGCTGTACAGTCTAGGCTGGCTTTTAGCTCATGATGTTCCTACTTATCTCCTGAGCGTTGGAATAACATGTGTTACAATTAGGCTCATGTACTTGAATCCTTAACTGATGTTGATGCTCGGAAGGGTCTCAACACCTTTAGGAGGTGTAACCTTCTTGGAGGAAGGGATGTCACGAGGCCTTGAGGTTTAGTAGCCCCACCCTACTTGCAGTTTGCTCTGGCTTACTCCGCCTCCACGATGGCTGCTGTGACCGGAGCCACCTCCAGTGTCTACCGCAACACCTGGGGATGAATTACAGCTTTTAACAAGGGGTCAGAAAGATGGATGAGCAACATCAAGAGACGCGAGATCAGGCAAAAGGGAGAGAGGGAGAAGAAATGAAAGGAGACGAGAGGAAGAGGGAGAGAGAGAGAGGGAGAGGGAGGGGGGGCTCCTTCATCAGCCTCGCCAGCTTTACTTCCTTATCTGTAGAATGGGTTGCAACATTCACCAGGTACCGGGAGATTTGGTGACCCTACTGGTTGGAAGCTGCCAATTCCCGGTGTTCCAGCGCCCTGGGCCCTCTCACAGCAGCTGCATTCCTGGGCTCAGCTCCGGCAGCAGCAGTGTGAGAGCTCAGGGAAGCCAGGAGGGGAAGGAAGCAAGCAGGGAGCTTCCTGTTTCTGGCTGATGGACACTTGATGGCTCTGATTCTACTTGTTTTGTTTAGTGATTCTGTTCCCTGCCTCCGTGATTAGGATGCACGATTCAACTGGGTGGTTCCCTGTCAGCTCAGACTTGGCTGTGAATTCCCCCAGAGCTGTCAAAGACTTGCAAGTGAGAGCTGCCTGTCAGTCAACCAGCTGGCCAGTGAGCCAGTCAGGTCTTGGAAACGCAACAGCTGTCCTGCCAGCCCTGCACCCATACACCCTCTAGCTCATCACTTGGTGAGGAAGGGGAGTCCTCAGCACATCACCCCTCTATGTGCTCCACTAATCTATAGAAAAGGGTCCTTAACTCTTGCTTCCTTTGTTTATAGTCTATGGGCAATTTCCACTTTGTCCCAGGTGAGTGCGTGTGTGCGTGTGTGTGTGCGTGTGTGTGTGTGTGTGTGTGTGTGTAAGGCACAGCACATAGACCACAGATGGTACTATGACTTGCATGTGTGCATGTTGATGGAATTGGGTTGATATGCCATATGATCGGATGTACCATGTATGCTAAAGTGACACACCAAAGTGCACATCTGTGCTGTGCATTGCGTGGTTTCTATTTTGTGACATAGTGTGTGCTGAGTGTGAAATATATGTGTCCACATTCCTGGGTTGTCTCTTACATGCCTTATCTTTTCTTCAGAGATTCTTGTGTGTGTGTGTGTGTGTGTGTGTGTGTGTGTGTGTGTGTGTGTGTGTTGGCATGATTAGAAGAGGGCACTTGAGTAAGTGTGCCTGTGAAAATCCAAGGGTGACATCAGCAATCATCCTGGATTGTTCTATCTCTTATTGCTTTGCTCTGGGGATTCCAAGGCTCCCCTTCCAGGGCTGGAATTGCAGGCTGCAGCCTCATCCACCCAGCATTTTTCCATGGGATCCGAGGGTCCGAACTTAAATCCTTTTGCTTGTGAGGCAAAGGCTTTAACGCTCCGAGCCATCTCGCCAGCCCTCCTTCAGGTATTCTCGAAAGCGTACTTCTGGAAGGACGAGTGGAGGGCACTGGATGTTACAGAGGACGAGCAAGAATGAGCTTCTCGAGGTCAGCCAGCAGTGTTCACTATCTCTACGGGCCACACAAGGACCCCCATGAGTCAGCCGCTCCTCTGCCTAGACCCCGCCGCAGCAGAACATGATGCCTCGTCTCTATCCACTCAATGGTGGCCGAGCACCTGGGTGGGCCGGGCTGTGGGCTGGTGCTGGTGACGGTGTCTTAGCCAGGAGGGGGACAGTCAAAGCCTGTGCGCTCTTGGAGCACAGTCCAGGCAAGGAGCTGAGGCAGGGGGCAGTGATCCCGTGTGCACCTAAATGCTTCAGGCCACAGCAGACAAGGCCAGCCAGCTCGGGACGTCGGTTGACATTTCCCAGAGGGGCTGACAGTAGCTGGTCCCTGTGAAAAGTTAGTTTGTAGATGTCAACTTGACAGTTGAGAACTGAGCCTTAAGATACCCCTACAAAAATTATTTCATTAAGGGAAGGCTTTGAACAAGACTAAGATACCCCTACAAAAATTATTTCATTAAGGGAAGGCTTTGAACAAGACTACAGGAGATTATCTAAGAGATATGGGAAAATTCCTGGGCGGGGGGAGAGAGAGAGAGAGAAAGAGAGAGAGAGAGAGAGCGAGAGAGCAAGCGCTGGAATTTGGGCAGGCTGGAAAGGGGGAAAGCGAGCTCCTCTCTTAGCTATTCCTGAAGCCATGGTGTGCTCGGTTCCCTTGGCTCTGGGTGCTGGCGTAGCTCTCCTGCCGTGATGGACTGTGGGCATGAATAAAAGCCCCTTGCTGGTTTCTGTTGCTCACATTTCCACTGGCACTGAAGAGAACCTGGGGCAGTCACTGGGAGCGAATCAGGATGTTCCTGGCACAGCCTGGTGTCTCTGCCCCATAACAGCAAAGCTCTGGAAACAAAGGGAAAGTTGCAAAGGCCACCGGGGTCCAGCGGGCAGGTCTTCCGGTCCTGCCAAAGGTACTGAACTTCGCCTCCCAGGGTTGCTGTGAACGGCCAGGGCTGTGGGATCATTTGAGGTTCACAGTACTGTGGGATGCAGAGTGAAAGACAGCAGCAGCACCCCTCCAGTGGCCCTGCCATCACCCACGCAAGAGACGCCCGAGGACCGGGTGACAGAGGCCATGGGAGAAGAGGGAAGAATGCTTCGGAAGCAGCTGGCAGCTCCGTAGTGTGCTGGTGAGTGTTTAACTGCTGGCGGCTTGGTAGCGGGGTGGGAAGGAACCTGACTGAGGAGCAGGCCGATCTCTACATTGTAAATAGCCCCACTGTGTGACCCTGTTGTTGTGAACATACAGCCAGGCCCGCCTAGGCTGGTGCCAGCCAGCTCCTGCTCACATCAGCCTCTGCAGGGCATGGGGGCTAGGGGCAAAGAAGGACAATTTCTGTTGTGAGTTGGTGCCTTTCTAGGGAGAGGGAGCAGGTCCCAGTTGAGTTTGGGGGGTGCTTCTAGATTTCCCAAGTGTAGACATCTAGAGGACAGGCGTTTAAGGGGGGCGGGGAGGAGAAGGGATGAACCAAGCCTCGTCTGGGAAGCAGGACAGACATGTTCAGTCTGCTTTTCTCAGGGACTGAAAGGCAGGTGTGGGACCAGAACGTCCCAGGTGGGGGAGCAGGGCTGGGAAAACAGGGAAGAGACACTGGGTTTGGCCCTTGGAGTCACAGCTTCACAGTGTGGTGGGTCAAATGAGGTGGAGAGAGCCAGGTAGGGTGGCACACACTGTGATCCCAGCACTCAGAAAGTAGAGACAAGGTCTGCAGAGGTGGTTCAGTGCTTGAAGCCTTTGCCTCTCTGAGTTTGGATTCCTAGACTCGGTATAAGAAAACTCTGGGTGGATATGGCAGCAGCCTGTAATTCTGACTCTGGGAGGCAAACCTGGGAAACCCCAGAGAAAAGCAATAAGGTGGAAGAGCAATCCAGGATGACTCTCAATCTTACCCTTGGCACGTTCTTTCTTTCTTTCTTTCTTTCTTTCTTTCTTTCTTTCTTTCTTTCTTTCTTTCTTTCTTTCTTTCTTTCTTTCTTTCTTTCTTCTCTCGCTCTCTCTCGTCTCTCTCTCTACTCGGTCCCCTCCCCCTCCCTCCCTTCCCTTCCTTCTTTCTCTCCCTCCCTCCCTCCTTTCCTTCCTTCTCTCTCTCTGTTCCTTCCTTCCTTTCTCTCTCTTTTTTTCTCATCCACTCTCATTCTTGCTCTCTTTCTCAATCAAATACCCTCTTTACACACTGCCACATACACATGTACACAAATACACAAACATAGGCAAAACACACATACACATGCAGAAGAAAAGATGAAACAAGATGGGATGATGCAATGATGTCCTGTTGGAGATGGGTACCTAGTGACCACCCTCCAGCCATCTCTGCAAGAAGGGACCAGTTTGGACTAAATAATGGTGACCTCTCAACAAGGCAACAGGCAGGAACCTGAGCCCCGGGGAGGGAAGGCGGTCTGTTTGCCAGCATAGACGCCAGCACGAGTGGGCCCAGCTCCAGGTGGTCACCCCAGGGGCAGACATGCGCACGGGCTCCTTCAATAGTCATCGGCAGCCACTGGGGCAGCTTCATTACCATGTGGCCCAACTGACTGCGAGATAATGACCGGCGCAGCTCCGCGGCCTCTGAACGTGTCGTTCTGGCTCCAGCGTCAATTACTGAGCTGGCCTGTGGCTGTCAGGCCTGTCACAGCTTCTGCCTGTGACACCCAGAAGAGCCATAAAAGTAAATCCACCTCAGTGGATATTTCTTTGAAATGTACCCCACATCCCCCAAAGACCACTGTGCTCTGAGGGAGGCACTTGAGCCCCTTCCCCACAGGAGAGGGTCGTCCAGCGGCTGTCCAGTGGGGGTAGATGCCCTGATCCTTTAAGGCTGTGCCCTGGTGGCCAATGCTGTCTACTGATAGTGTGCAGAGGGACCCAGCAGAGTGAATAGATAGCTACAGATCTGGGTTCCCCCATATCCAATATCCTCTAGCACTCAGAAAACACTGGAGACCCCTGAATTCTGGGAGTTTTACCATGTGCCTGGGAATGGAATAGACTTCCCACAACCCGGACTGCAAGGGTAAAGCACTGTGGGAGGCTGTAGGATGTGGGGAAGGAGTCATGAAGCGATGCCTAGATAAGGTCTGTATAACCATAGTCCACATTTGAAAGGAAGGGGAATCTCCCAGGCAGAGCCTTGGACTTGGAGACAGGTGTATCCAGGGGCTGGGGCAAGAGCAGCACAGCAGGCCTCTGGCTTAAAGATCTGGGTGCGGCATAAGGCCCTGAGCAGACATGGACCATAGACTCGGCAGTGACTGGCTATAGGACACCACTTTCCCTGCACACCCGGCGGACAGCTCACTTTGTTCCCTTTACATGGGCTACTCCTTGCTCTGCTCAGGTCAGACCCTGGATGCAGCAGAGCACTTACGATCTGTGCGGCCAAGTGGACTGGGTCCAATGAGCCCAAACCCTCTCCGAAGGTAAGGACAGCCATCCTCGCAGTGGAGATAGGTGTACACACACACACACACACACACACACACACACACACACACACACACACACTAGACGAACACAGATACAGACACACACACACAAAGACACAGACACACAGACACACAGAGCGCAGCACATACATCTGACCCTACAGGTCCCAGGTACTGTAGCATCCAATCTGGGGGAGGTGACGGGGTCCCAGATTGTAAAGCTGAGGGAAAGGAGGGGGCAAAGAGGTTACCAAGAGCTGCATGTTCAAAAGTCACTCGGGGGCGTCTCAGGAGCAGCCTGGGGTGAGTAAGAGGAGGAGATGGGGACTGGATCAGGATTGACCTTAGAATGTGGGGGAGGGGTAGTGGGATATGAGTTCAGGAGGGGGTAAGGGAGAGTAGATTTGCTGAATCACCAAATAGTAGAACTCAGTGGGTCAGGGGTAAGAAGGGGTGAGGGTGAAGGAAATGTGGGGGGGAGGTGCCTCAACATGCTGCTAGACCTTCGCCAAGTGAGTCGTTCTGGGGAGAGAGTGGAGGGCAGAGCAAGCAATGAAGACTGACATGGGGTCACCTTCAACCTGCACTGCAGACCAGAGTAGAACACACAAAGGACTTGCAGACAGAAAAGGTAAAGTGTGTATGCAAACACTGTGCATCAACCAGTTCTGGGCTCCACATCTCAGGTTGTGTGTGTGTGTGTGTGTGTGTGTGTGTGTGTGTGTGTGCACAAGAGGACATAGGACATGGGAGTGTGTGCCTGTGGAAATGCACGGGTGACATCAGGAATCATCCTGGATTGCTCTGCCTCCTTATTGCTTTGCTCTGGGGTTTCCCAGGCTCTGCCTTCCAGGGCCAGAATTACCGGTCACTACCATATTCATCTTGCATTTTTTTTTCATCTTGCATTTTTATGTAGTGCCTGGGATCCAAACTCAGGTCCTTTTGCCAAAGATTTTAGCCCCTAAGCATCTTCTGGTGTCTTCTCTTCCTTTTCTTCTTCCACCTACTCCTCTTCTTTCTCTTCCTCTTATTCCTCTTCCTTCTTGAGAGAGGGTCTTGCTATGTAGCCCAGGCTGGCCTGGAACTCACCATGCAGTCCAGGTGGCCTCTAGCTCACTGCGGTCCTTCTATCTCAGCCCCCTGGTGCTAGGATTACAGACATCAGTCACCCCACCCAACTCATACCTCAGTCTTGGAGGCAGCAGAGAAACAGACAACTCAAACCTCTGGGTCCCAAGCACAAGAACATGAACTCGAACTAACATTATCATCCAGAATTTTCATACTTATTACATGTCCTTCAAATTTGGAAGGGCCACTGGGTCTCTTGAAAGCATGTTTTGAAGCCTCCAAATATTCTTTGTCCTCTGCATTCCGCTAGGCTTCGAACCCCTGGATACAACACCAGGTTTCTCTGTATAAACAGAGTCTGCTCCCCGTGTGATGTAGGTGCCTGCGGTCACTGCGAAAAGGCAGTTAAAGATACTCTGAGCTGTCCTCCTGCCTCTTTTGAAATCTAAGTATTGCAACTGCTCTGGGGACAGAGCAAGCCAGCCATAGGCACAGGGGTGGCCCTTCACTGCTCCCAGCTGCATGAATTTCCAGAAAAAGGAAGACTCCAGGGTAGGTGACCAAGCAGAGCTTTGGGACCTTTTTTATGGCCGTAACAAGTGCTATTCCAGAAAACATAAGTGGCCTGGTTAGTGTCTTTGGCCTTCCATGGGTAGATGTGATGGAGGTGAGAGGCGGTCCTCATAGGCGTGGGCAGGGCCCGCCACTCTAGAATTAATGATTCAAGAGCTGTACGACCCACCGAGGCAACTTCTGCAGATTAAACGTCATGCCTTCTAATGACTTGATTTATATCCAGAGGTTTACAGCTCCAAACAAAATATTGTGATGATGGCAATAAATCATGCCAAGGATGCTTACAGGCGAGACTAGCATGTTTTCTGTTTGTTTGGGAGCTGACTGTGGAGGGAGGGGTTGCTGGGTAACGGATGTGTGTGTGTGTGTGTGGGGGTGATCCTGGGTGAGCACAGGACATAGGTGGACGCAGGTGGCAGGTAGTTTCATTGGGGCATTAGAAGGTTTCGAATGCCTGAGGCTTCTGAGAGAAGGGATTTGGGAGCATGCTATGGAGAAGTCAGGAAGGTGAGCTCTGTGTGTGTGTGGAGGGGGGAGAGGGTAGCTTGTGGTGATGGGATTGCTGACTTTCAGTCTTGTGCCCTGGCTGTATCCTCAAGTGAGAGATGCAAAGAGGCTTGGGTGGCTCTGCAGGGACATGCTCCTTGGAAGAATGACAGGCTGCAGACAGGGCGCCCTTGGGCTGCCCTCTCTCTCAGATGATTGACAGAGCATGTGTCTCTGAAACCAAGACCCTCTCTGCAGAGCAGAGCTCAGAGGAATGGAGATCAACCTCAAGGCTTGCTCCATGACAGATGTGGACAGGGCCCAGACAACTCTGGCCAGAAGTCTAGGATAGCATCAATCTCCTCATTGGTAAATCTAATCCTGTTCCTGGCACCAAAACAGAGGGAAAGGGATGGGAGGAGGTGAAACGGGTCCAGCTGCAGGCCAAGGCTGACTCACCCATGCACAGCACAGCAACTGTCAAGTATCCTTTGAAGAGCCCCCAAACCCTCAAAATATTGAAATAAAGACAGTGTGCACGTAAGAAGTCATGGTCCAGGGTGACTCAGGAGTTAGCCCCCTGGGAGAAGGAAGGTGGTATATTATAAGGCATGTGTGCATCTGAATGTACCCCACAGGCTCATGTTTGGGGAACCTGTTCCCTGGTTGGTGGTTCTGCAACTTTTAGAAGGTGTGCTCCGACTGGCTTTTGGGGGTTTTAATATGCATCCTTGGTTCTGGGTGGCTCTTTCTGCTTTCTGGGCCATCATGATGTGAAAGCCACTGCCTTATGCTTCTGCTGCCATAGGTTGAACTGCTCCACCGTGCCTTCCCCACTCTGCCAGACTGAAATCTCCTGGAGCTACCAGCCAGAATAAATCCTCCCATAAGCTGTTTCTGTGAGATCTTTTTCACAGCACAGCAATGAAAAAATAATTAATGCAACATGGGCCCAGTCCTGGCTCTGAATGCCTTTAACTGGAAGGCATGGGTACAGAAATGGAGGTGTGGTGAAATTCATGCGTCACACAGGGTCTTCCACGTGGGATGCAGGGAAGTTGCCATGGAAGAGAGATGCATGTGGGTAGTACGTTGAGGGTAGGTAGAGTTGATGGGAACCATGTGGGGAGGACAGTGGATGTGAAGGTGTGTGGAACATATGTGTGCATGAATGACGTATGTGGATGTGGTGATGGAAAGTGGAAAGTGGTGACGGTAGGGGTGTGGTGATGGAAAGTGGGTGGTGTTGGAGATCTTAAGGAAAGGATTTAAGATGGCGCTGGATGGGTGGGCAGCAGAAAACTGGATGGAGCAGGGGTCAGAGAGATGTGGGGCTTAGCTATATAGCCACTGGCTGAAGGTGCAGTGTCTGCCACCCCGTGGGACAGAGCAGCAGGAAGCCTACAGATGTTTGGGCACAGCACATGGTGCAGGGACACTAGTGGCTCCAAAGGTGAGGGTTCACCCCCCCCTCCACTGACTGGCACGAGTCCTTAGTATGTATATGTTCCTGCCTTCTGGAAGGGGCATTGCTTTTCATTTTTTCTCCCCAAACAACACTGAAGACAAAGTTTCCACCCAACTCTGATTAAAACAGGTCAAAAATATATAAAGAGAGAGAGAGAAAGAGAGAGAGAGAGGAGAGAGAAGCATTGTTTGCTTTATGAAGTCTGGCAAATTTTGATAATGAAACCTTCAGAACCTAGCATCCGGAAACCTTTCTAATTCCAGGCAGATAAGGGATAATGCTAACGTATTTCAACTTCAGAAGCAAAAATAACCTTTTATCACCTACTTTAACAATGTTGCTGGCGAAATATGTTAGGAGAATATAAAATGCTATTTAAATGATAAAATACGCTGTCTTGGATGGCAAGGGCTTTAATTGCCACGATCAGAGTCCAAACACACTCTCTTGCCAGCCCTGACAGACGCGGCTAATGACAGGGTGTCCGTAACGAGCAACAGAGGCGCAAAGGGTCATCCTCGACGTCTGTCGCCTCCCTGGGGACCCGTTCCAGAGCGACAGCTGTCTGGACTCGGCAGTGTTCATCAGCATCCTTGCCTTATGAAGTATGAATCGCTTCAGATATTAATATTAATTGGCCAACACATTAATATTAATCAGTTAATATATACTTCCCATGACAACAAGAGATAAAGGAGTCTTATTATGTGGCGGGTCGGGGAACACGGAATATCTAAGTGGATTTCCTCAGGACGCAAGTACAAAGAACGCTAAGCCTCTTAGGCATGTGTCTCTGTAGAGACGGAAGCTGGGGCTCACACACAGGCAAAGTAACAAGCAGAGAGGGCCCCACAGGAGTTGAGAATTCTTCTCCCCCAGTTGGCAGGAGGCACTGTGATTAGCATGGGGAGGGCTCCAGATTCCTTTCTCCCATGGTTCAAGTGGCTTCTGCAGAAATCCCAGCAACCAACCAGGTGGGAACTCTTCACTACTCACAGAGGGAATAGGATGCACCTGCCCTCCACCCACCTGTCCCAGTCCTGGGGGTGGGGAAATATTGATTCTGCGATTGTTCATTTAAGACCTGGTATGACCGAGCCTGGCACAGTGACACAGGGCAGGGTAAAACAAAACAGTGCTGGCTTTGGTAGATTTTACAATGCCTATTCGTCGGAGGGTGTTGGGGGGCTTCAGTTCATCCACATTGCTGGCTTGATGGGCGGAACAGCTGAAATCTGCAGCAAACACGACTCTGTCATTAGTCAACCCTGTCTCCCAGTGCCTGGGAGAATGTGCTGGGCAGGGAGAGGATAGGATGGGAATGGAGGGGGCGGGGTACAACACAGAATCACATCAGGTCTCCTATCACCTGAGTCACACAGTCAGAATGAGTTTAGGGTCTTGCCTTTGGCCAACCCGCGCGGGGATGGTCGGGTTGGCAGTGTGGGGCATGGAGGTGGAGGACTGCCTCCACGCCTGTTGGCTTGCCCATCGCTTCCCCAAGCAAACACGCATCTCAGCACAATTAACATTTTAAGCACTAATTATTTCACTTGGGTGTCTAAGTCTGAGGCTCCTTCAATTTCAATTTAATTGAAGAAAAATGGTCATCAGTTACTGAACAGCAGGAGGGCGGTTTCCACGCTTCCTTAACACAGAGGGGGCAGAACCACGCTGCAGATGAGCTCTGCCGCAGCAGCTGGGTGGCCGGGATTAGTGCTGGCGCAGTGGGTGGGGCGAGAAGGCCTTAGGCACCCTGCCCCACATCCGTCCCTAACATCTGCTGGGAAGGCTTTCCGGCCACGTTAATGAATTGTCTTCTTGTCTTTTCCATTTGGCTTCATTTTCTGCAACTGCATCTGCAAGACAACCAACTGCAAGAGGAAATGGGATTTCTTATGGGAAAGGAGAACTTACGACTTCTCCATCACTTCTCCTCAAACTCGATGACAATCTGAGCCCGTAATAATGAAATCTCGGGGCCTCCCCTCCTGCTGTCCTCCCCAGGAGTACAGAAGCCACCCATAGAGGAGAAGCCCTGTCTCAGAGACATCCCACCTCCTGGTTCTCCCCTGCTTTGATGCCCATGGTCTCCTGGGAGAACCCCAAGGCTTTGGTGCTCACAATTATGGAAAGCTAAAAAGAATGTTTTATCTTTTAAAATATTTTATTTGTGTATGTGTGTGTGTGTGTGTGTATGTGTGTGTGTGTGTGTGTGTGTGAGAGAGAGAGAGAGACAGAGAGAGAGAGAGAGAGAGAGAGAGAGAGAGAGAATATGTGCAAACCATGCCATGGTGTACCGGTGCAGGAGGACAAATTTTAGAAGTTAATTCTCTCCTTACACCATGTGTGCAGGCTTCTGTGGATTGACAGGTCCCAGGTTTTTGAGTAGGCACCCACTGAACTATCTTACCACCCCCAGAATATTCTGCTTTACTTTGTCTCACCTTCTATTGGTCCTATATATAGAATCTACCTTGGCCCATTGATGGCAAGATGGCCCCTGTTGCTAGTGGGGGTGTAGGGACTGCTCTCTTTTTTGGCAGCCTTTGGGGATGGTCTAACCTGCACCCTGGGGGCTGGGCAGTGTGGGTCAGGGTGGTCTGCAACAGAAGGAAGAGTAATGATTTTGAGGCTCTACTTCTGTATGATCCTGTATGACTCCAGCCCCAGAGGAGGGAAAAGCAAGAAAGGTTATGGTTTGGGCAAAGGAGCTCTGAGCCCTGGGCAAATTGAACTGAACTACCACACTATCAGGATAAGTCTCCAGGTCCAGGAGAACATCCTTCCATCCCCACTGTCTCTCCCCTAGCCATGCCCTTGGTGACTCCTGTCACCCCATCCTGCCACATGTCCCTCAAACCCCAGACCTCCTTCCTGTCCTCCTCAGGGAGAGGTGCTGCTTTCTCAGGGTCCTTTCAGGCCTAAGCTCTCTGGCCTGTCTTTGAGTATTTTGGTCCCCAAAGCACAGCAGCTTCCCAGCTTGCAGAGGCCCCTCCCCCTCACAGAGCTCAGACGCCTCAGTTTGTGAACAGATTAAAGACTTTTCCATTTTGCTCCATTCCATCTTTTTTTCAGGCCACCCAAAGGCAAGAAGAAACAAGATGCTTCCACAGCCTCCAGCAAATGCCTCATCTCGAATGTACCCATGAAAGCAACTTCAAAGCTCACAAGATTCTGTTAAGAATTTTCTTTTCTTGGTCACGAAGTATTTTGTTCATGCAAAAGGAAATATGTAACATGTAACATTTATACTACAAAGAATAATAAGAGGGCTGAAGATGTAGCTCAGTGATAGAGCACTTGTCTAGCAAGCTGGAGGCTCTGGGTTCCAGCCACAGCACTGAAAACAATTGCAACAGTAACATTAACACAAACAACCAGAGATTCGCTGCCAATTAAAGAAACAGACATCTATCAATATCATTGAAATTCTCTCCATGTTCCCTTTGAGGGACATCTCTCTTGCATCTGCCAGGGGTAAACTTGTATCAGATCTATCAGTCTATCTGTCTGTCTATCTGTATCTATCTCTATATATCTCTGTCCATCTGTATTTATCTACCTATCTGTCTGTCTGTCTGTCTGTCTCAGTATGCTTTTTGCTGCTGTGAGGCAACACTCAAACACAACTAGCTTAAGGGGCAAAAAGAGAAATGTATTTGGCTTATGGTTTCAGAGAGCAGATAGTCCATTATGATGGAAAAGGTGATAGAAGCTAGAGGCAGCCTAGGACATGTCCATCCTGGAGACTGAGAAAGCAAGTTGCAGACTGCTAGAGCAAACTACTAATGGAATCAGGATGGGGCTAACCAACCTCCAGGCCCACTCCCTGTGATGTGCCTTCCTATAGCAAGGTTCCACCTCCTAAATTTGCCATGACATTCCCAAATAATGCAAATACATTACCCCATCTATCTATTTCTCAATAGTTTCTTACAGCCAAGGTAGACCTCAAACTCTGCTATGCGCCAAGGATGACATTGAACTTCTGATCCTGCTGCTTCTACTTCCTGAGTTGAGGGATTTCAGGCATGGGCCACCACACCAGTGCTAGGGAAGGACTCTGCCAACTGAGTTACATCCTCTATCTCTCATTCTTTTAGTTTTCAACTTATTTTTTTCCATGTGTTTATACCTCTATGTAACTTATGGATTTTTTTTCAACCTAGAAACTTAGAATTGGATTCAGTAGAAATAGTTACACCACAGTAATTGGCAAATGGAAAACCACCAACTTTCTTTTCTCTCCACCCACCTCCAGTGGGTTGACCAGCATAGAATGGTGGCTGGCCACCTCCAAGGAGGAACGTCTATAAGAGGAGGCTGCTGTCAGCAGAGGTCAAATCTGTGATTAAAGATACAACTGTGAACTTTAGGCCTCCATCCATACTCCTGGAGATGGGGGGGCAGATATACTCACCTGCTAAAGTCTACCTGGTGAAGACTCTGTAGCTTCTGCAATAGTAAGTTATAGTTGGGTCCAGATCAGAAGTGACCCCACAAATCTGCCCCCTCATTTTTTATTCTGTGGCATGCAATATTTACAGGCCATTCCCCAGAGTCAAACACATGCTTACCAGAGCTCTTCCCAACCTGAAATTATTTATGGCTTGGCATTCAGGGAGGAAAAGCAATTTTCTCAACATGTCTGATGTCATGATATATAGTTCGCTTGACATGCATGTGCCAAAATGGATTGCTATGCAGGCCTGCCCCTCAATGACTACTACCCTGAACTAAAAAGAGGAGAATTAATATTGCTCAGTGGGTGCATCTAGTCAAAATGCTTGGAGTATTTTATGGAAAAACAAGCACCTTGGAAGGAATATGAGAACACCCCAGTTATTGGAGGGGATGGTTGTTTCCTTAGGGTCTTTTGCTATGAGATGCTGGAGCCAAGGGAAGATTTTCCCTCCAGAGTCAACAGAGCCCATCTATACCTCCTGGATGAATGCAGTGGGTTCAGCTCACATCTACCAGAATTTCACTCTCTGGGTCCAAGTTGGGGTGACAAGCTGAAAGAACAAGTCTATCAATAGGCAAATAGATAGATGATTTGTGGCCTACCCATACAATGAAGTACTCCTTGTCCATAAAAACAAATGACATGGATAATCAACATGGCAATCTCACAATCAATGTGCTGAGAAGAACAAGCCAGATGCAAAAGGATCCAAACTGGAGGATCTCGCCGATAGAAAATTCTAGAACAGGGATGGGGAGATAGTTCAAGGGTTAAGACTCTGCCTCACAAGCAAAAGGTCTTGAGTTCAGATCCAAGATTCCACATTAAAAAAAAAAAAAAAACCAGGTGGAAACAGCAGTTGCCTGCACTTCCAACTAGTGGGCAGAGCCTGGGAAATCCCAGAGCAAAGCAACAAAGAGGTAGAAGCAATCCAGGATGATTCTCAAAGTTGCTTTTGGTCCTCCACAGGATCACACAGTGCTCTCTGACACATACACACAAGTAAATAAATAAATATTAAAAAAGAGAAAATTCTAGGACAGGCAAAACTAATTTCTAGCGATGAAATCAGATGAGTGTATGCCTGGGGGTAAAGATTGGAACTTGGGTGAACAGAGGACATGGGAAAATGGTCTAGAATGAGGAAGAGATTGTCTCGTGTCTCTGTTGGAATAGTGGTATCTGTTTGTTAAAACTCACAATGCATGTGTTTTCCTGTATATTATATATATATATAAGATATATTATACCTTAATTAAATTGACAGAAAATTGTGTGATCATATTTTAGAATTCTAAAGTACTGAGTTTTATTTAAAAATGCTATTTTAGGTTTGTAGAAATCTTGCTTGGATCTTAGAAACCAAATGGCAACTCTTGGAAGGGAAAGACTTTTATAAAACTGAAAAGGGAAGTAAACAATTCAATGATACCAGCTACAGTTCATTTTCAATGATCTTCAAATATAAAAAGCAATTTGGAAACCCTGAGTCCAACTAAGTGCCAGACACTTGTCCCAAGTGCATGGAAGGCCATGGTGGGTAATTCTGGAGTCTGGGATGAAGAGTATGAAAAAGCTGGGACCAGTCAAGATGGTGGCAGCCGTCCAGGCAGCTCACAGTTGAGTCTCCCTCCAGAGATCACTCTGAGCTGTAGAATGTTTCCTCACCCTGGGCTCCTTGCCTCCAGCTGCTGTGTAAGAGGAGTATGCACGTTCAGCCTCCTTACATCTGTGGTGTTCTTCCAGCTCCAGTGCTCCAAGTGAGAGCTGGCTCCTCCCTCCATCCACTCCAGCTTCCTTCCCTTTCCCCACAGGGTGACTCTGAGGGCCCCCCTTGCCCTCCACATTCTGACTTTCCATCCTGACCCCACACAACTTCTTGTCCATCCTCAGAGTCTTTCCTTAGTGGTCTAAGAACGTGGCAGATAGGATGAAAGGGAGGGATGAATCATCTTCAGACTGGACATCAAAGAGGATCCCAGAATAGAGGATAGATGAAGTTCAGAAAGAGACAAGAGGACTGGAGAGATGGTTTGTGGCAGGAAAGGGTGTGGGGTGTGAAACCTTTGTCTCAAAAGCAAAAAGACCTAAATTTGGGTCCCAGATACCACGTGAAAACTCTGAGTTGAAATGGTGGTGGTCAGTAATTCTGGTCCTGGAAGGTGGAGCCTGGAAAAATACAAAGCAAAACAATATGGAGGTAGAATAATCCAGGGTGATTCTCAATGTAACCTTTGGACCTCCAAAAGCACACACAGTACCCTTTTATATATGCACATGACACACCCACACCTACATATGCAAAAAACAAAAGAGGCAAGAAGCAGTGATGAACCTGATAAAATGTTTAGTGCAGATGGGTGAAGCCAGCATACCAGTGTAAGGAAATGCTTTAGAGAGTACAAAAGTGCACATGAGGGTTGAAAAAAATAGATGAATGGTAACTTGGGATCAATGAGTTGGCTTGTAACAGCCTCTTTGGCAGCCTATAAAGAAATTCTTGGCTGGACCTAGGGGCACAATTCTTCCATCCCAAGTACTCAGGAGACTGAGGTAGGAAGTGTGCACATTCAAGATCTGGCCTGGGACACCAAGCAAGTTAAAAGCCAACATGGTCTTTTAGAGGGACCAAATAACAGGAATAAATCAAATAACAAGAAAAAACAGTGCTGAGGATGTAGTTCAATAGGAGAGCCCCTGCCTAGAATCCATAAGTGAGAGGCTGGGGCATGACTTAGTGGCGAGTACTTTCCTAGAATAGACCAATGAGAGGCTGGGGCTTGGCTCAGTAGATGGGTCCTTGCCTAGAATCCACCAGTGCTGGCAATATAACACAGTGGTAAAGTACTTGTCCAGCATATGAGTGACCCTAGGCTTAATTCTCAATTGGAGAGAGAGGGAAAGAGAAAGAAAGGGGAGACAGACAGAGAGAGAGAGAGAGAGAGAGAGAGAGAGAGAGAGAGGATTTTCTCTGAAATAAGACATCTGGATTGATGTATGGACAGGTCTTAAGTTCCCAGATGTTCCTGAACCCTCTGCGTTTCAGAAGCATCCCCCACACACACATACAATACAAGCTGGTGGTCACTCTTTAGCAGAAGACATTGCATAGATCTCCGTCAAACAAGACAATAGATCCCCTTACGACCTACCCGTGTCTCTTCCCTGCAGACCAGGAACTGTAGTTACATCACAACACAGTGGAAAAAGTGCCAAGGGAAGAAAGGGATAATGCCCTGAGAGAGGTGAAGGGCACAGGTAATGAGCCCTGGCAGAAGCCAGAGAGCATACGCAGAATCCGATGCTACAGGTACTGGGCAAGGAAACAAATCATAAGATGGAAGAATAATTCATAGGGGCACATTCTCCCAGGATATTGGCTATAAGCATGTAATGAGGGCCTCAGAAAACATGTCAGTAGATCAGTTATTAGAAATATGGGGTGGGGAATCATAGAAGCAGCAATGATTATGTTGCTCTTGCAGATAATAGAGACATGAGCTCACAAAGGTGATCATGTCACAGCAGGTCTGCCGTGTACTATGAAAGGCTAGAAAACCCATCACTGAGAATTGTGGGAGGTCTGGCAGTATTCCCTCTTCTGAAGCAAAAGAGGAAGCAGTGGAGAGAAGTGGTAGCATCTATGAGTCTAAGGCTGAATGTCAAAGTGGACATTACCGACCTAGACTTCCTGATTGACAGAGAACAACAGGTCCTGGAACAGAGGAAGCCAGGTGGTGGGTCTTGGCCCTCAAAACCAAAACGTTCATACACATCCCTACAGCAGCCAAAAGGCTGACCCAAAGGCACCTGTGAGATGGCTGATAGAATGTGGCCTCCCCAAGGGCAAGAGAGCCAAGTGATTTAACAAGGCCAGGAACCATGCTTAAAAGGAAGAGATGCCCAGGAGGCAGAAGGAAAATGTCCTGATATAAAGGCATGAGCAACTGACTGATTTCCAGATCCAGAACTTGACAATCGATGGTGAAATCAGAGCCCAAGAAGATCTTCATGCCATATGCATGGTGACACTTCCCAATCCCTCCCCAGTGATCTGCAGATGACCACTTATTGAGATTTGTGGTCATAGGAGAAAGAGGAACACTCAAATGGCCCCAGACTTTGAGTCCAAATTGAAATTTATACCCAGAGACTTGGCTCTTGGGGACCCCTGTTAAGGTAAGGCAGCAAGTGTCCTTAGTCTGACTCATGTTGGATTCACAGATCTCTGCCTGGGGGTCGCTTCACCCTCATCACTGGAGGTATCATCAGAATGGATGCTGTGATAACTGGTAGGACTCCCAGACCCTTGAACCTGTGGGATATGATCCATCATAGTAGGAAGTACCCACTGAAGCCTTTGAAGGTGCCCCTTTCTGCCTGAGCCCAAATATTAAATTAAACTTGACTTTACTCCTTGGATCAATAGTACTTCTATACCAGTTACTCTCTCTGTTGCTGTGAGACAACACTCAAATTCAAGCAATTCAAGGGGAGAAAAGGGAGAATTATTTGGCTTATAGTTCCAGAAGGGCAATACATTCCATTATGGCAGAAAAGACATGGTGGCATCAGCAACTGAAGGAGGCTTAAGTTACATCCATCCTGGAGGCTGAGAGAACTAGCTGCAAACTGCAAAAGCAGAAGCAGGATGGGGCTAACCAATCTCAAGGCCTGTTCTCTATGACTCACCTCCCTCCAGCAAGACTCCAGCTCCCAAAGGTGGCCATGACCTTTTCAAACATTAACAACAGCTAAGGATTCAAACACATGAGATTGTGGGGGACAACTCACATTTCAAACCATGACAATTGGTAGGGTAGTACTACTCCAAAGAAAACCATTAAACTTCTTGGGATTCATTCATCTCTCCCCTACCAAAGAGAATGGGCCCCTTGGAAACACCACAATCTTACCAAGTTGTAGCCCCAACTGTGTCACATGTGATATCTTTGCTAGGGAAGATATGTGTGACTTTGGATATGTGGTGTGTGATCACGAAGTGAACAACCAAGGTCTTTCCCATCCTTGTCAAGAAAGAAGAGCATAAATATTTCACAATGTCTTGGAACAGAAATGACATTTATATGTTGCTCTAGTGTTGCTTTACTTTTGGTGTTTGGAGACAGAGTTTGGCTATGTAGGTCTTGTTGACTCTGAACTCTCAATTCCTCCATGTCAACTTTCCGAGTAGCAGAATTATAAGAATGTGACATGCCCACTTCACTGGTTGACTTAATCAGAT
This sequence comes from Typhlomys cinereus, assembly GCA_023101885.1. Lineage (NCBI taxonomy): Eukaryota > Metazoa > Chordata > Mammalia > Rodentia > Platacanthomyidae > Typhlomys > Typhlomys cinereus. The sequence continues at coordinate 111,502 of JALPQD010000253.1, forward strand.
TATCTTTTAAAAAGATAGGGTCTCATGTAACTCAGGTTGACCTGAACTTGATATGTAGCTGAGGATGACCTTCCAAGAGTTGTGATTACAGGAGTGTACTACCATGCCGGTTTGTATGGTTTGGGGGGGTCAAACCCAGCGCTTCATATAGTTGAGGCAAGCATTCTATCAACTTAGCCACATTGCCAGTCCCTCACCAGTTCCTCAGTGAACCCTCTCTGCCTCAGAGTCTGCTGGCCTAGAGAATCCAAAGTGCAGAGCGTGAGATGGAAGCCACATCCAGCCCAGGAGTTAGGTTAAGGTGACTTAGACAGGTGTGGCGGATGGCAAAAAGGCTGTTTCTGGCTGAGGTATAAGTTCAGAACAAAAGTAATTGACAAGATGCTCAAAATATCAGGCCAGCTACCACAGACAGGACTGAGTCCAAGGCCCCAGCTCACCAAGGGGAAATAAGGAGGCTGGTTTCAGGACCACGGACAGCTCTCCACATTGTCATTCCTCCCTCCCCCACTTCTTGATCCCTGGCGTAGGAAACCTCTGGAAAGGTACTTTTTGGAAGTATGTCTGTATTCCCTGTCCTTGCCACTGCTTCTGAGAATGACCCGAGCTGCCACAGGCAGCTAAGGTTCTCCTTAGTGGACATTATTGGAACCTTTGACCATTTCTTTTGAGAGATATCCAGAGACTACATGTCAGAGATAAGACAGCCTATTTTCCTCTTACATCTGGCACCAAGGAGTATTATTGATAGGAGAGATCAAAGGTAGGTTTTGCCCAGATCAATAGGTACATGTCAACTCTTGGGAATGTGTCGGGGTGGATGGAATAAGTTGTGAATTCCATTCACCGCAAAAGCAGCTGTATAATAAATTAACGCACCCGTGCCTTTGTAGCTGTAAGTACCACACGAGCTCTCGTGCTGTGAAGCAAAGAGTAAACGGATGACGTACTGTCTAATTATTAACTAGCTCCAAGTGCACAGAATAAAGCAACTGTGTTAAGCAGCAGGATGAGCAACTGCAGGCACTGGGTGTTTGTGAATGATCAGATAGCTGGGGGAGGAAGACAAAGGACCTCTCAGCCATGATGGAAGTGGAGGGGTGGAGGGAAGGATTCTTGCTTTCATGGTTTCTGGGGGATGAGCAAAATCAGAGAAGGCTGTCCGGTTAACCTTCCTCTGCTTGCTAATGCTCCATCTTGTGGGAGTAGAAAGAAGAGGAGATGAGGTTGTTGGGACCATTAGTTCAAAGGAGCCTCTAAATCTCCGTGAACTTACATTTTCCCTCCTGCATTCCCTTTCTCTCTCTGAAGAGTGGAAATGAAGCCATGTGTCAAGACAGCTCATAACTGCATGGTCAGTGGGTTTCTGAAAGAGGGCAAGCCTGGGGATAGAAGCATTGCCAATGCTAGGGAGCCTTTCAGAGGATGGAGGAAAAAGGACATCACCATCCTACTGAATCCTGGCAATTTCCTCACCTCTTGCCAGGAAACAGTCTGTACGCATGTTAAGTAAGAACTTGCATCCCATCTCCGCAGTTGTCAGAAGAGAGCTAATATTTATAACGGAATCATAGCACAAGGGCTCCTTGATGGCTTTCTGCTTCATTTAGGCTCAATTACTCTGCTTCTAAGACGACGGCAGCTTCGAAGCAACATGGAAATGTGTTTAATTAATCTCGCTCTACCTAAGATGACCTAACATGTGGCATTTTGCCCAAAGCCCAGGAATGGCAATGGAGGAGGTGGTGGAGGGGTTCCAAGGACTGCAGATTCCTGGTATCTTGTGCCTCTATGAGTATTTTGCTTTTTCTAATGAATGACTCTATGAAGAACAGAGGTTGAATGCCATGGACATTTTTCCAGGCAAAAGCTTCCTAGGTCTTTTACCTTGGTCAGTTTATGACCCTCTGTGCCCTGACCCAGACCAATGATAAACATGATGTCACAGAAACCCCAAATCAGCCCGAGGAAGTTTGAAACAGAGACATGATATATTTATCTAGTGCGATGTTCTAGCTGCATGTCACATTCTCATCAAGAATGGGAAAAGGGTAATTGGATTTAAATGTCAAGATGTTCCCTAGTGTAGGGTGGAAGGCACAGATCTATTTTCTCAGCTACATTTTTTTGTCTTATGATAATGAAACTCCAACCACTTGTTGCTGAAAAGATGGGAGGAAATTTGTAAGGACTTGAGGGTAAATGCTGAGTCACAGTCCAAGGAGGTGAATGGCGAGCAAGTATGGGGAAGCCCATGCAAGGAGGTATGGGAGGAAGAGCAAAAAGCCTAGAGCTTGGCAAGAAGAGTCAGTGAGGCAGAGGACAGACTGGAGAAAGGCCCACGGGAGAGCTGACTGGGTCGCCCGTCCTGGAAAGATGGCCCTACTTCAGAGAAGATTCCTCCCATCCCTGGGGCAGTTGATGGCCTTCTGAGAAATCTGTTTTGTGGCATTTATTTCTAGATCAAAATAATAATAATAATAAAACAGGGCTGAGGAGATGCCTCAGGGGTTAAAATCTTTGCCTCACAAGCAAAAAGAACCTGAGTTCAGATTCCCAAATCCCACATAAAAAAATGTCAGATGGAAAATGGTGATGGTCTGCAAATCTGGCCCTGGAAGATAGAACCTGGGAAACATCAAAGCAAAGCAGTGAGGAGGTAGAACAACCCAGAATGATTCTGGATGACGCTCTTGGGCCCCCACAGGCACACACATTCAACTACCCTCTTGAACACACACACACACACACACACACACACACACACACACACACACACACACACTTTAGGATTATAATAAAACCTCAGCAGGCTCCTGTGTTTGAACACTTGGTCACCTGCAGGTGGCGCTGCAAGGTTGGGGAATCTCTGGGATGGGAATGGGCTGGGCATGGTTCACTGGGGACTGACCTTACTTCCTCATCTTCCAAGATGTGAGAAAGGGGTGCTACAAGCTCCCACTGCAGTAAGACCAGGCTGCTCCAGCAGCCACGCCTTCCCTATTATAAAGGACTGATATCTCTTGAACAATGAGCCAAAATAAATCCTTCCTCAATGAAGTTGCTTCTGTCAGGTATTTTGTCATGGCGACACGGGAAGTAACTAATTCAAGGACCTAGCCGCAAGGGAGGTGACCTGTGCGCTCCTCTGTCTCAGCTCTAATCATGCCCCCTGCCAGCCACCAGAGCAGCCAATTTCCAGTGCAGCTCCGAATGTGTAACTCGATGACTCTGTATTCAGTCGCGGGAGACAGTGACATGTGACACATTCATTCCTGAATGATGGCGATGAAGACTCTACATGACCCACGCTCCCACAGTTTGGGGTATGTGTTGGTGCTGGAGCATCTTTGCAGGAGCAGGGCAAGAGTCTGGAACAGGCCACTTCCCAGCTATCCCAAGGGCAACAGACCACCCAGTGGGTGACCACCCCAATTGGTCTGGCAGGCATGCATCCAGTCCAAGTTCTAGCGGACATCTAGTATGCCTCAGGGGGTTCCTTCTCAGTGAAAGCTGAGCCACCCTTCCACAGGGAGGGAAGAACTCCTCTAAAATAACCAACAGGTGCAAACCAGAGACCATCACCAAAAACATCCAGGAGCCGTACTGACAGCCATGAGAAGAGCTACTGGTCCACCCTTCTATTCTAAGAGAAAGGTCAGGAAAGAGCAACATGCATGATTCTGGGGTGTAGCCACGGTCACGAGTGGCGGGGTGCTCATGCGTTGAGGCTACAGTGGGAGTCAAGCAGGGACCCTGTGCCGGCATTAGGTCTGGGGTGATCTGTTCCTGCCTAGCTCTCCACATCTGACTACGAAGCCCTCTCTTGCTCTTTGGGTGTCTGTTCAGGAAGTGCAACTAGCCTGAAAGAGGAAAACAAATTATGCAACCTCAATGAATTCTAGAATCCCCTCCACTGAGCTGGTCCCCCAGGATAGACTGTCTCCTTTCCAACCCTAGGCAGAGGGTCCACAGCAGAGGCATGAGGCAAGATGTGCTTGCAACAGAGGGCCAGAGTTTTACTCCTAGCCCTCCTCCTGGTGTCTCCATCTTGGTCACTACAAATCATTGGTTTTGTTGGGCTCAGGACACCTGTGACTTCTCAGCAGGGAGCAGTTGGGGATGTTGCCAAGTGGATGGACGGATAGTACTGTAAAAAACAAGCATCCTTAATTAGAAACATGAGCAAAGGATACTCCACTCAATTACAGGTGCAATTACAAGATTTTGTAACTGCTATGAGAGAGAGAGAGAGAGAGAGAGAGAGAACCCCTGAATGCAGATGAAGTAAGAGATCTTAGAGGCAAACATACCACCCTCTCCCATCTATAATCTGAGCTACCAAGGGTACAACCGATACCTTCCCCATCACTCTCCCTATTTCCCCTTCAGTTGGATCACCTGCTCTGCCCATGAGGTGCTTTAAACTTCCTCTCATGGATGCGCCCTATCACCCCCTGCTATGAGCAAGGTCAAGTCTCCAGGAGAGGGAGACGGTGAGTAGAGAAGGCCCAGAGCCTCCGGTTCCCCTTGATTCCATTGCAGGGATGATCGCCAGAGGCTGGGGTTTTCTGATCTGGAGCCAGGCCTGGCACTGCTGGCTGCCAGCAAGCACATGCCTTTGAAAGGATGCCTCTGCTCCCCTGGGCTGGGGACTTCCCTGCCTGATGTTTCCCACACAGCCTCAGGGTTTGCCCAGGTCACAGCATGGAGGGCTCTCCCACACTCTGCTTATCTTTTGTTTGGCTTGCTGCAGAGGGCAAAAGATGTTTCAGGGATCAAGCTGGGAATGAGTCATGGACCCCAACAGACCTCCTTAAATCTGCCTGCAGGTCCCATCTGCCGCCCCAACCTCAGGCTTGGAGGAACTTGCTACAGCTTGAAATGGTAATGTGTTCCCCGTGTACAATGCTCAGTGTCCAGCTTGCGGTGCTGTTTTGAGGGCTGTGAAGCTGTTAGCAGGTGGGAACATACTGAAAGTAGTAGTGGGCTTATGAAAATGATTCCTGGCCTCGGTTCTGCTTCCGTTCTGCCACCACGTGAAGAAGCCTCAGTGGCGACACGTTCCCACTGCCAGTACCTTCTCTACTATGATGGACTGAAATATCCCTGAAACTGTGAGTCAGAACAAATCTTTCCTCCTGTAAGTTGTTTCTGTCAATTATTTTATCATAGCAGTGGGAAAAGTAACTTACAAAGTTCTTAAGGTCAATGAGAGTTCCCAGTGGGAAAGCACCCCTAAGATCAGGAAAGTGGGTCTCCATCCCATCGACCCTTCCCCTCCATGAGCTCCTACAGGTGAGCTCCTACATGGAAGAGCATTTCTCCTGGGAGTTAAGAGCCTGGGGCCTGGTGTCCTCCTGTCTTCTCCACCTCATCAGAGGTACAACAGTCAATCATGCTGTGTGAGTCCCAGCCACCATCTTCCCACACAGAAAGGAGCGTGGTTTTGGACAGTCATTGGGCCAGCAACCCAAGTTCACAATTAATTGTGTGTATGACTCCAGGGTCCCGGATGGGGCTTGTAAACAAAAAGCAACACACAGAGGATATCTGGGACTCTTTGAGACTTTTTTCTTAATCTGAAACTAAAGCCAGCAATGATCACTCTGGTATATCCATCCTGTGTATAAACCAGGTGTGATGGTGTATGTTGAAATAGGAGGATCCTTAGTTAAAGGCCAGCTTGGGCTACATAGTGATATCTTTTCAAGGAACAGAAGGAACAAGAAGAGGAAGAGGAAGAAGAGGAGGAAGAGAGTGCAGAGGAGGGAGAATCAGAGAGCGGAAAACTGAGAACATAAATGTGGGCATAACAAAAGAAAAAAATAATTACAGTGATAGAAAAATGTGTCTGGAAGTAAGGTGAAAGTTGTGCTTTCAACCATGGTGCAGTGAATTGGATGATGTATCAGAGACTTAGTCTTCAGCCTCTGATGCTGCTGGGAGGTAGTGGAATCCTTTAAGGTTCAGTGGAGAAAGTTAGGTAATGTGGATCCTTTCCACTCTCTTATTGTTTTCTAGCCTATCAGGTAAGGAAATCGTACTATGCTCCCTGCCTTGATGCTCAGTCTCACCACAGTCCCTAAAAGCAATAAACTGAGACCTCTGAAACTATAAGCCCAAAGAGATCTTTCCTCCTTATAAGTTGATCGTCTCTGGTATTCTGCTACAGCAATGGGAAGCCCACAGACACACTTGGCAATGGGCTGTGGTGTGATCAAGAATTTCAAAGCAGTCTACAGCTCTCGGCTTCCAAGATGTCTGCGGTGACTTAGCCTCCTCCAGCTTTGGCCAGCCAGCCATGCCACCTCTGCTTTGAGAGACTGTCCCTTCCCTCTGGAACCGTAAGCTGAATAAACCTCCCTTTCTCCCTTAAGTTGATTGACTTTGGGTGTTCTCTCACAGCAATAGTTAAGAGTAACTGATACAGAAATTGGTACTGGGTAGTGGGGTATTGCTGTGAGATTAAAAACGGCAGGTACCACAACGTGAAATTGTTTGTGAAGCTGAGAGAAGTTGGTACCCAAAAGTATGGCCAATGCTGTGATGTGGCTAGTGTGCCTTTGGAACTGTTTGTTGGGAGAAATATGGAGAACTTTGGGACTTTGTGCTGGGAAAGTCTTTGCATCTTGGCGGTTGGGCCAAAGGGGACTTTCTCGTGAGAGCTCAGAGGAGAGCAATGCTGTGAGAGACACAGACAGTGGAAGCCCAGCTTGTGATGGTCCAGAGGGGAACAGAGACTGTGTTTGCAACTGGACGAGTGATACATGGAGCCATGTGTTGGTCGAGAGTTTAGTGAAGTTTTGCCCGTGTCCTGAAAGTTTGCCTGAAATTAAGTTGGAGTGTTTGGCGGAGGAAATTTCAAAGCAATGTAGTCTTGACAATGTGATATGGCTACTTTTTAGTTGTCTTCAGAGTTATGAAAAAGAGCAAAGAATCAGACAGGAAGAAGCAAAAACTGTAAGATCCAATGATGAAAAATACAATGGCAAACTTAAAGAGTTGAACCAGGAAGAAGCAGAGAACAAAATGGCTGTTGAAGAGATTAGCTCCATTTGAAATTTGAATAATAGGAGAGGCCTTAGCTTGAGGGCAAGATCCTCAAGGAAGGCTCCCACTCATAAGAATGCAAATTCTTTCTGAAGACTGGAGCTAAAGGGTGGAGTTCCAAAGCAAGAGTTGGTTTCTCTTACCAAGCAACTGCTCAGGAGTGAAAGAGATGGTCAACATAGAGAACAGAATCAGCTATGATTCAAGGGGGCCAGTCTTGGCAAAGTCGTCCACGTGGTTCTGGTTTTAGAGACATCAGTGATGCAAGAGGGAGGAGATCATGGAGTCCTCCTCCAAGATTTCAAAAATTGGCAGAATCCAGGCATCATGAGGCAAGAAGCCTGCAGTTTAGAGGCCCAAGAAGGGCAGTTTGTGCTATGGAGTTAAAGCCTGGTTTGCCATTGAGAAGTAAAGATGTTAGAGATTCCAGATACAATGTGGGACACCTGCCAAGGAGAGCTGTATACCCTGGGAGGAGTCAGCTCAAGAGACCAACGTATTCTATGGGCAGGTGCAGTGGAAGGGTGGAACCAAAGCCCTTTGGAACTGAGATGATTTCAACAAGAGGCTCACCTGTTGGACTTGGAGCTACAAGATTTGGAGTTTGTCCTGCTGGTTTTCGGTCTTGTTATAGACTGATCTTTCCTGGATATGCCCCCATTCCTTCCTTTTGGAATGGGAATGTTTATTCTGTGCCATTGTATGTTAGAAGTATGTAACTTGTATTTTGATTTACAGGAGGCTTTGGACTGTTGGGACTACCATTATAGTCTATGAAGACTTTTAAAGTTGGACTGAGTATGGTTTGCATAATGAGATGGCAATGAGCCTGTGGAGGCCAGGGGTGGAATGTCATGGTTTGAAATGTGTCCCCCACAGTCTCATGTGTTTGGCAAGGTCATGGCACCTTGAGAGGTGGAGCCTTGCTGGAGGAAGGCAATCACAAGGGGTGGGCCTTGAGGTGGATTAGTCCCACCCTTCCACCAGGAGAAGTCAGCTTTTTGCTGCAAGCAGTCTACAGCTCTCGGCTTCCAAGATGTCTGCAGTGACTTAGCCTCCTCCAGCTTTGGCCAGCCAGCCATGCCGCCTCTGCTTTGAGAGACTGTCCCTTCCCTCTGAATAAACCTCCCTTTCTTCCTTTAAAAAAAAAAAAAAAAAAGAATTTCTCCCTTGGTACCTGACGCAGAACTGCAGTGGGATGACTCATGGTGTGCATGAGATGCTGCTCATGGCACACGCCTAGAGAGCCTCAGCATGGAGAATGGTCGCCAGAAACATCAACCATCCGAGCCTCCCACGTGGTGGCACCACAGCAGGGGATGGTGGCTGGGGACTGAGTGGGCTCATGGAGCCAGTTGATCTTGGTTATTCACAATTAAAGAAAAAAGACAAAAAGGCTCAAGGGACTTGCTAGGTGAGTAGGTCAATGTTACAGGAGGGTGATGTGCCTGGAATTCACGGGAAAGGACAGGAAATCCTGGTTTTGGGGACCCTTCTCCCTGGGCTCTGTAGGAAGGGTATCCTTTCTAAAAATTGCCATCGATCACATACCACTTCGCTGAATTCTTCAGATCTTTCTAGCAAATAAAGCGCAAGAGGGTAATGTGAACTCCTCAATGTGATCCCAGTTGGTCAGCGCTGGGGTAACCTGGAGACCTCTCTTGTGACTGATATGTGAAATAAAGCTGGACTTAAGCAGGACTTTGTCTGTAACCTGTGGGATCAAATGCTAACTCTGGTGGCCAGTGTCACAGCTGTATTGTAACATAACCGGATTGGGAGTGGCCTAGAACATGAGCTACCCTTATGGAAGAGACTTCCAATATCCGACAGAGAACAGTGACTACTGATAGGAGGACCAGACGAGGTCTCCAAGTGATGAGGCAATGTACTGGACCTTATCCTTAAAGCAAGGGCAAACGTGAGCTGCTGGGGGAGGGGGACTGGTTTTCAGGCATTACAGTAGGGCTCAACCCAGCTCAGGGCTGGATTCACAGGCCAAATCCATGTCATAGCAGACCTGATTGAGTGGAGCAGAGGCTGGGATGAAAGGACCAGGCGATGAGAAGAGATCCTTCCCCTGCATCCCAATCCCAATGCTGCCAACTCACACAATCTCCTGTGACACAGGAACAGGATCTTGGAATAAGCTGCAAGAATGGTGTCTGCCTGCCCCCTCTGTTGATGGTGGGCTCCATCAACATCTATCCATAGATAGATGGACCCTAACTTACAACGGTTCGATTTATGCTTTGTCAACGTTGCTATGGAGAGAAAGCAACATACTTTATATGGATTTTGATCTTTCCTCAAGATAATGATGTATGTGGTACATACTCACTCTGGGGCCACAGCAGCAAATTCCAGGTCCTCGAGAGACACTCGATCATGAGGGGAAGCAATGGATTCCCTACAGTGCTGTGATGTTAAGCTGGTGTTCGGAAGGCTAGATGCATTGAATGTGATTTGCACAAGAGTTTCTCATATATGCAATGGAATTTCATTCAGCCATGAACAAAAACGACATCATCATGCCGTTTGCAAGAAAATGGATAGAATTGGAGACCATCAAGTCAAGCAAAACAAGCTAGACAGAGACAAAAATCAGGCTTTTGCCCATATGCTCAAGACACAAATACTTTGAAATTTCAGAAAGCTGGAGATAAAGGAAAGACTGTAAATGAGTGTGTCTATGCCATATACAAAGCTGAAGAATTACAGTAACATTGGACTTCCAAATAGTTCCTCGAGTTCCCTAAGGAAAATGCTTTTGGAAAAGAGATGATCATCTTCTAGGATACTAGTCCCTGAAAAAAAAACACACACAATTTTCTCTCCGCCGATGCGGCCTCCTGGGTATTGGCTTCCGAGTGGAGAGCATATGGGCTTGGTCCAATGCAACAGTCATCCGTGAGCCCCGAGCTGGAGAAAAGACACGGACTCTGCTGGGGCTTGGGGCGGACAAGCAGATGACTTTCAGATATTGTCAATGTGTGACAGGTTGAGTATGACGCAGCCTCATTGTGAGTCGAGAAGGTTCTTCATTAACTTTACAGTCTATTCCTATACATGTCCCTTTACAGACAGGGACACTAGTTTTAATGAAGTGACATTTCTCCTAGGCAGTTTCCCTACTTCCTCCTTTCCACAGCTCACTGTTTCTCCATGAAGCAGCCAGAGTGGCTCTTTCGACATTCTAAACCTGAACATGTCATCTCCCCACGAGAGAACCTCAGTTACCTTCTGCCTCTGGCAGGCAGACTTCAAAATGGCACCCAATGACTCCCAGTGCCTACGGATCTACCTAGACATCATGTGGCCTAGATGAAGGCACTGGTTTCTGACCAACACCATTATAGGTAAGTGACAGTGCTATTTGGGGGGTGAGGTTACAAAGACACTGGTTTCTCTCCCTTGTTTATCTCTCCGTGTTTGCTTTGAAAGAAGCCAACTCTCATGTTGTGAGATGTCCTAATATCAGATGTCAGATGTCCTGATGTGAAATGTCAAGGATCTGAGGGAATTACCCAGCACCGAATCCTGCCAACAATCACTTGGCTGAATGTTGCCTCCTCCAGCTGCTGAACCCACAGATAAGCCCCAGGCCCATCTTGACAGCAGCCTGCTTCCCTCTGGTTTCCCACTTTCCACTGGTAATGGAGTTCTGGAGCTCTTTGGGTGCCCAAGTTTCAGGGTGTTCTGGGAGAGAACTTGTCTCCCCTTTGTGTCACTTTAGATAGATGACAGCGGGGCAGGGCTCTGTGAAGTTTTCCTTAAAGTTTGGGAGATGTTCTTGTTTATTCTCAGCCTCTCCCACAGGACTCAGATATGGTCCACAGAGAGAAGGGATAGAGGTTGGACTAGACCCACCAATACCATGTGACGTGTAAATTCATCTTGCCTTACAATGCACCCTCTTTCCCCCTCCTCTTCTTTCTCTTCCTCCCTTTCTCCATTTCCACTTGCCTGGCTCCCAGGTCTCCCAGGAACCTACAGGAGATGGGATCTGCCTTCTCCTTTCCTTGCTCTGAGCATTCTAATCATCTGTATCTCAAGCAGTTCTGCTCTGAGTGTGTATGGTTCCTTGTCAGTGAACTAGGAGCCTATCGAAGACAGACAGATCCATGCCTGGGGTCTGTGGCAGGAGCCACAATGTTACTTAAACCAAACATAAGTAGCAGATGGAAAACTTAGAATTCAGGCTGTGAGGCTGGTGGGACATGGTTAGGTAGAATTTTACTGAATGTGACCCTTTTTTCTTGCTTGGCACCAATTGGCACTGTGACCCCACCTCCTTTTTCTGCTGATCTGGTAATAACCCTGAAAGACATTCAAGCACGAGATACTGCATTAGCCTGCTTGTTATTGCTATGATAAAATACCTGAAGCTGAGTAAAGAAGTTTATTTAGCTCATAGTCTGAGATAGGATGCTCATAGTCTGAGAGCTTCAAGAGGATGCTCAGCTCTGGTAAGAGTCCCCTATTAGCTGCTTTGCTTGGTAGGTGACATCCTGGAAATACCTCTAGTGAAAAGCAGAGATCATGAGGCAACACATGAGACCAGAGAGAGGGAAGTATCAGGCTTGATCTGCTGCAGTATAATGATTTACTCTCAAGAATTAACGAGGGCCCTGAGAACTATCTTAAATCCCTTCTACGGCAGCATCTCCGATGACCTTTACCTTAACGTTCTTTTAAGACCTTCCTCTTGGGCTAGAGGTAGAGTTTAGTGGCAGAACACTTAACCTAGAATTGTCTTGTGAGGGATGTCATCGTCAGATACAGGTATCAACTTGACTATTTAAGGCAGGAAGCTTTGGGTACATTTGTAAAGAATTGGTAGTTGAATTACGCCCCAACAAGCCTGCAGGAGACTGTCTAGTTAATGGGGAAGGTCAAGACCCTGGGCAGGTGAAAAAGATGGAAGAGCTGGTAAAGGAAAGGGGCATCCTTTGGTACACTTGGCAAGACCAGAATGGCCTAGCAAGTAAGGATTGTCTATCTTAGCAGTGACCAGTTCCCTTGGCTCTTGGTGTGAGTGTAGACTCTCCTGCCAAGCTGGATAAAGAACATAAATGAACAATTGTAGGACAGAATAAAATCCCTTATTCCCCTTTAAGCCATTTTGTTGTGAATTTACTGGCAACGCGCAGAGTAACTGCTACAAGGGGTTAGGGGGATGGCTTACTGGTAAAGAGCTTGCTTAGTATGCATAAGGTCCTAGGTTCAATCCCGATTGTTACCAAAAACAAAAACGAAGGAGCAACCTCTTAAAGGGCCTTCCAATAGCCACACTAAAGATCAAGTTTTAGATCATGAATCTGTGGGGCACACTTAGGCCATTTCCAAACCATAGTACTACTCATTGCTATGGGAAAAGGCAAGGAGAGGGCAGCTGCTCCCCAGGAGTCTGAGCCTCCCCTCCCCCTCCTCTGCCCCCACCACTGCAGTGCCACCTGCAGTGCCAAAGCAGCCTCCGCATCCCAAACACAGGAACAGACGTTCAACTAACCTTGCAGGCGATCCCGAACTTGCCCCAGACAATCATGTGTTGATTGCATTTACCTGAAAGAGCAGCTCCGTAGTCTGAGATAGGGCAAACGGATGCTGGAAGCTAAAAGTTACAATCTGCACTGGACAGTGTTCTATCTGCTAGGCCAAAACACACGCGAGCAGCCATAGGTGTGGCCGTGAACTTGTCTGGGGCTGTGGCATTTGCTGGGGTCCCCTCTTCTCCTAACAGGCGCAAAGTGGATGCTCTGGCTGCCCACTGGCTGCCATTTGCCCTCTGGCTGACCTCGAAGAGAGCACCAGGGCGGGGGGAGGAGGGCTGGGAGTAGAAGCCTGGCCAATGTCCAGGGTTCAGCAAGGCTGGGCTCGGGGGTTTAGCGAGGCTAGGTTTGGGGTTCAGCAAGGTAGTTAGAGTCCAGGAAAGATGGTCACCAGGAGGGAAGGCACGCAGGTCGATCCAAACAGCACACGGAGGCTGGAAGGCAGCCACCAGCCGGCTTCGGTAAGAGGCTTCCCCCGGGAGCAGATCCACTTGGCACCTGGTCACGGTAATTACCGCTGAACTTTAAAACCTAACGCAGCAAAACTGCAAATATTTAACATGTGCTTCTCCTCCTGGGGGGCCCCCAAGGAAACGTGAGCACATGGCCAGACTCACAACATGAACTCCTGAGTCTGTTCACAAAACAGATGAATAAAGAAGCCAGAGCCGTGGGAGGCACAGGTCTCCGGTAAGCGATGAGGCCCAGCCTCCGTGGCCATCTGCCTGCTGCTGATTCTCAGCACAGTCTGGGACTCTATGACATTCGCATGTAACCTGACATGTCCATAGGTTGGAAAGGGCCAGACTCATGCAGACTCTGAAAATATGCATGGGTTTGCATTCCTGTTCCCTGGTTGCCGTGGGCAGTGCTGAGGGAACCACTGGAGCCTGGGCTACTCCTGGATTGGCACAAATCATGGGCCCGTCCTTCCTGTGTGACCCAAATCTTGAAGGTGAAGGGGCTTCTGGAAGGACATGTCCAAGGCCCCTTGTTTTTTCCCCTGGTGAGAACACAAGTCAGCTGGTTTGAAGAAAGGGGCGTATTGGGAGAGGGTTCCAACTATGGGATGCGTCTGGGGAGTCATCAGCGACCACCCACGGCTCTGGAGGAAGTATATATTAGACAGAAAAGGCCAGAGAAGGGAGTAAGCGGCTCCAGACCAACGAGAGGGAAGGTGGTTCTGAGGAACCACTCTGGAAAGCAGGTGAAGCCAGGCATGGTGGTGCATGCCAGCAATCCCAGCACTTGGAGGCCCAGGCAGGCGGATGGTGAATTCAAGGTCAGCCGGGGCTGTATCGTGTGATCCTACCAAAACAAACAGCCGAATGGATGAATAATTAAGCAGGTGTTATTTAGACAGAAAAGGAGAGGTGGTGGAGAGATGGGACATAGAGGTGCCAGAAGGGACCTGGGCAACTTAGTGGACAGGGCAGCAGTGTGGAGCTGGCACGGACTGCCTACTCACTGTTCCACTCACAGACCCTGGCTCGTGCTCCCCAGACACCCCTGAAGAGATCCCTCTCCTCAAGGCAGTCAGGCTGAAGAGGCCAACCCCAAGTGGCCCTTGCTGGGGCTGGGGCCAGACCAGTCTTCAGTGGTGGATCTGGAGGCTTTCTGCACTGCGGAGACTGGACGGAGCTCTGTCCTGTTCCCTACCCAGAAGGGAGCTGTGGAATCCACAGGCGTCCTCCCCCCGAGGCTAGTACCTTACTTTCATCAGTTCAGTATCAGTTCTCAGTGTGGTCAGGTCCTTATGAGCTGGTGGGTAGCTGGCCAGGTCCCCTGGCTGATCCACAGATACACCCTCTGCTCTTGACCAAGAAGAACTGTCAGGGTCAGACCCTGATCAACTGACTATCAGCCCAGGGAGAAAAATGCAAGAAGCTTCAGCTATAGGAGCCAAAGACCTTCATGCTCCATCCTAGTTCTTCTCTGGGGGACAGAGGGGACAGGATCACCCCCAAGGCAGAGTGGCTGCATTCTCTAGCTCAGCCTGAGGCATCAGCTGCCTCTGTCCTATGACCAGGCTCTGGCCGGGTCACTCTGACCAAGCATCTGTCACAACCAATCAAAGGGGTCCAAAATGACAGAGAATGCCAGGGATGTGGGTGAGGCTCCCATTACCAGCCTAACCCCGACCACGAATGCCCAAGCCTCGCTCTGTTACCTTGGGGCTGAGACCTTAAGAATCCCAGGTTTGGAGGCTCAGGGGAGCCCCAGGGAGGCGCCAGGCAGTCAAGGAAGAAATAAAATCTTCCTCTTGGTGGTACTAGAAGAGGCAACAGTGACGAGGGAATGGAACAGAAGTTCCTTGGGCTGGAGCACTGGGAGAAACTGCCCCTGAGGTTCCACATAGACATGGCAGGCACACACACACACCACCACCACCACATATATACCATATCACATACATAATAACACACTCACAAACACCACACACACACACATACCACTACCACCACATATATACCATATCACATACATAATAACATTCAGAACACCACACCACACCCACACAACCACCACCCACATATATACCATATCACATACATAATAACACACTCACAAACACCACAACACACACCACCACCACCCACATATACAACCATAGCACATACATAATAACACCCTCACAACACCACCACACACAACCGTACCACTACCACACCATATATACCATATCACATACATAATAACACACTCACAAACACCACAACACACACCACCACCACCAAACATATACACCATATCACATACATGAATAACACACTCACAAACACCACACACACCACCACACCACCACATAGACACCATATCACATACATAATAACACACTCACAAACACCACACACACACACGTAACCACTACCACCACATATATACCATATCACATACATAATAACACACTCACAAACACCACACACACACCACCCACCACCAAATATACACCATATCACATACATAATAACACACTCACAAACACCACACACACACACACCACCACCACATATACACCATATCACATACATAATAACACACTCACAAACACCACACACACACACACGTACCACTACCACCACATATATACCATATCACATACATAATAACATTCAGAAACACCACACACACACACACACACCACCACCACCACATATATACCATATCACATACATAATAACACACTCACAAACACCACACACACACCACCACCACCACATATACACCATATCACATACATAATAACACACTCACAAACACCACACACACACACACGTACCACTACCACCACATATATACCATATCACATACATAATAACACACTCACAAACACCACACACACACCACCACCACCACATATACACCATATCACATACATAATAACACACTCACAAACACCACACACACACCACCACCACCACATATACACCATATCACATACATAATAACACACTCACAAACACCACACACACACACACGTACCACTACCACCACATATATACCATATCACATACATAATAACATTCAGAAACACCACACACACGCACACAAACCCTACATACTGCACATACACATACATACTAGACCACACATTTACAGATACCACACACAAAATACCATAGCACATACACAATCACATACAAACATGTGACACACATATCACATACACACACTACACATACATGTACCACACCACACACTCACAGACACCACACACATGTACACACACCACACCACATACATACCATACCACATATTCACACAATCACACACTCATAAACACACACACATCACACTGCATATATACACACACGAAGCACACTGTACACTCACAGATACCACACACACACATACACACACTACACTACATACACACCATACCACATACATAATCACACACTTACAAACATACACCACACACACACACATGCACCACACCACACACTCACAGACATATCATATACATACACACACATATACTATATGCACACACACACATCACACCATACCCACATTTTGAGACAGAGTCTCCTCAGTATTTGGCCTAAGATGGTCTTGAATTCACAATACTTCCCAGTGCAGGCATACAGGTATTCTTCATCATATCACATGCATGCTCAGTACATTTTACTTTTCCCTTTTGCAAATTTCATTACCAAGAACTTTAAGTTTGAAAGACTTCAGGCTCAGCCCGTGTGGGAGGAGCCCTCAACAGCGGCAGCTGGCAGAGCTCAGGTACAAAGTACCCCAGAGGCTGTGTAGGCGTCAGCCTGGAAGCAAAGGGAGAGACAGGCCCTTCCTACCTTTGATCAGCCTCGAAGACATGCAGATTGGGTTCCACCATTACACACACCACATAGTTCTTGAGAGACCTCAGGGAAGCACACAGCCTGCATCTGTATCCCCGTGACAATAGGGTGGGCCTCCCGATGGGGTGGGTCATGCA
>JALPQD010000253.1:133053-333645 GCA_023101885.1 Typhlomys cinereus
GATTGTGTATGTCTAAGGGTATTTTGTGTGTGGCTCTGTCCCTGTGTGGTCTCGTATTCATGGTCTGTGCAGTCTGTAGGGGTTTGTGTGCGTAGTTGGGTGGTTTCGAGCCTGGTTTATTCTGTATGTGAGCTCTGGTCTCTTCTCTTGTGGTCGTGGTACGTGTGTGTGGTTGTGTGGTGTTTGATAGGCGTAGGTGTTTAATTCTGTCTGTGAGATGGGGTCTCTGTTGTGGTGGTGGTGGTGTTTGCTTGTGTTTGTGCTTGTAGTGTCTTACGGATCTGTAGCTTGGTGTCTTCTGGGATGGTATGTGGTTGGGTGTTTGTGTTTGTTTTGATGCGCTGGTGTTACTTCTGTCGGTGCCTACTGGTCTCTCTGTTGGTGGTCGTGGTCCGTGTGTGGTGTTTTGTGGGTATTGTGCCGTGTGTTCTTTACTGTCCCTGTGCATCTTGTGTCTCTGTGGGTGGTGTAGAGTGTGTGTGTGGTATTTGTGGCGTGTGGGATCTTCTTCTAGTGGCTCTGTTCAATCTCTCTTGGTGGGTGGGATGGGTTAGTGTGGTGGGCTGTGTGTGGTGTTTCTGCCTGTTCTTCTGGTCCGTGCTTGTCTCGCTGTGGTGGATCGTGGTCCGTGTGTGGGTGTGTGGTAGTGTGTGCGTGGTGTATCTTTAGTCTGTTCTCTGGTGTCTCTGTGGTGCCGTGGTGTGGTGGGGGTGGGGTGTGGTGTGTTTGTGCGTGTGTTCTTACTGTCTTGCTCTGGTGTCTCTGTGTGGTGGTGGTAGTGTGTGGTGGTGTTTCTGTGCAGTGTGGTTATTCGTGTCGGTGATGTGGTCTTCTGATGTGGTCTGGTCGTGGCGTGTCGGGTTGTGGTTGTGTTTTGTGGCGTGGTGTCTTAGTCTGGCTCAATGTGTGGTCGGGTCTGTATGGTGGGTGTAGGTGGTGTGTGTGGGTTTGTGTCGTGGTGTTTATCCTGCTCTAAGTAAGAAAGCTTGCTGTCGGTGCCTGTTGGGTGGTGGGGTGTAGGATGTGGCCTGAGTGTTTGTGCGTGATGTTCTTTCATGGTCATTTCTCTGGTCCTCTCTAGTGGATGTCTGGTCCGTGTGTGTGTGTGTGGTGTTTTTGTGCGTGTGGTTCTTCTGTCCTGTGCTCTGGTGGTCCTCTCGTGGTGGAGTGGTAGGTGTGTGTTTGGGTGTCATTGTGCGTTTGTCTCTTCTGTCGCTGGTCTCCCTTTGTGTGTGGTGGTGTGTGTGTGTAGTGTGTGTGGTTTACTCTCTTCCTGTTCCTTCTGTACTCTAGCTCTGGTCACCCGCTCGTTGGTGGTGTGTCGTGGGTCGGTGTCGCTGTCGAGTGTGTGGTGTTTGTGCGCATGCTGTTCTTCGGTTTGTGCTCATGTCTCTCTGTGGTGCGTGGTGGTGTGGGTCGTGTGTGCCTGCCCCTGTCGCTGGGGCCCCGCCTCGAGCCGGGACCGTTTTCCTTCTCTCCTCCTCCTCACCCGTTGCTCCCGCCCCCGAGCCCTTCGGTTCCCTTCCCACTCCCATGCGTCCCTAGTTGCCCCGCAGAAACTCTTCTCGTCGCCCCCCCGCGGGCCGCTTTTCCTTTCTTCCGTGCCTTGCCTGGCGCCGCCCATGGGGCTACCCCATGCCGCCACCTCCCCCCCTGGGCCTGTCCTTACGGTACTCCGCCCCCACATGTCACAAGGAGCGGGCTTGGGGCATTCGTAGGTCGGGGTTAGGCTGTAAGGGAGGCCTCACCCACATTCCCATACGGCATTCTCTGTCTTTGGACCCCCTTTGATTGTTGTGACCAGATGCTTGGGGTCAGCGCGACCCGGCCACGAGCCTGCGTCATATGGGACAGAGGCAGCTGATGCCGTCAGGCTGAGTCTAGAGAATGCAGCCACTCTTGCCTTGGGGGTGATCCTGTCCCCTCTGTCCCCCAGAGAAGAACTAGGATGGATAGCAGAGGTCTTGGCTTCCTATAAGCTGAAGCTTCTTGCCATTTTCTCCTGGGCTGATGTCAGTTGATCAGGTCTGCCGACATGTCTCTGGGTCAGAGCAAGGGTGTACGTGGTGATCAGCCAGGGGACCGTGCCAGCTACCCCCAGACTCAATAAGACCCTGCCAACACTGAGAACTGAACTGAACTGATGAAAGTAAGGTACATAAGGCCTCGGGGGGAGGACGCCTGTGGGATCCAACAAGCTCCCTTATGGGTAGGGAACAGACAAAGTCCGTCCCAGTCCTCCGCATGCAGATAAAGCCTTCGCAATCCACCACAAGACTGGTATGGCGGACCCCAGCCCCAGCAAGGCCCACTTGGTGTTGTGCCATCTTCGCCTGACTTGACATTGAGGAGAGGATCTCTTCAGTGGTTCCTGGGGAGCACCGAGGCCAGGGTCTGTTGAGTGGAACAGTGATAGGCAGTCCGATGCCAGCTCCACACTAGCTGCTGCCGCTGTTCCACTAATGCCCAGTCCCTTCTGGCACCATCTATTTCCCATATATCTCCACCCACCTCATCCTTTTCTGTCTAAATAACCACTGTCTTAATTATTCATGCCATTCGGCATGTTTGGTTTTTTTGTAGGATCCACGATAACAGCCCGATCCCCGGCTGAACTTGAATTCACCAGCCGCCTGCCTGGGGCCTCCAAGTGACTAGGGGATTGCCTGGCATGCAAACCACCAGCCTGGCTTCACCTGCTTTCCAGAGTGGTTCCTCAGAAACACCTTCCCTCTCGTTGGTCTGAGAGCGCCGCTGGTACGTCCGCCCCTTCTCCTGGCCTTTTTCTATCTAATATATACTTCCTCCAAGCCGTGGGTGGTCCGCTGATATGACATCCCCAGAACGCATCCCCAAAATTTTTAGTTGGAACCTCTCCCATACGCCCCGTCTTTCCTTCAACCATCTACTTTTGTGTTCTCACCAGGGGAAAAACAAAGGGGCCTGTGGACATGTCCTGCCAGAAGCCCTTCACCTTCAAGATTTGGGTCACACAGGAAGAGACGGGCCCTGATTTGTGTGCCAATCCAGGAGTACCCAGCTCCAGTGTTCCCGCAGCAACTGCCCCACCTGCAACCAGGGAAACAGGATGCAAACACATGCAATATTTCATCAGAGTCCTGCATGAGTCTGGCCCTTTCCAAACTATGGACTTTCGGTTTACATGCGAATGTCTAGATTCCCAGAACTTGGTGCTGAGAATCAGAAGCAAGGCCAGATGGCCCACGGAGGCTGGGCCTCAATCGCTTACCGGAACCTGTGCCTCCCACGGTCTCTGGCTTCTTTTTCCGTCTGTTTTGGTGAACAACCAGGAGTTTGTCATGTTGTGAGTCTGGCCATGTGCTCACGTTTTTTCCTCCTTGGGGGGCCCCCCAGGAGGAGAAGCAACAGGTAAAATATTTTGCCAGTTTTTTGCTGCGTTAGGTTTAAAGTTCAGCGGTAATTAACGTGACCATGTGGCCCAAGTGATCTGCTTATCTGCGCCCGGGGGGAAAGCCTCTTACCGAAGGCCGGCTGGTGGCTGCCGTTACCAGCCTTCCGTGTGCTGTTTGGAATCGACCTGCGGCGTGCCTTCCCCCCCCCATCCTGGTGACCCATCTTTCACTGGACTCATAAACTACCGTGCTGAAACCCGCAAACTAGCTCCTAAACCCAGCCGAGCCCAAGCCTTGCTGAACCCTGGACATTGGCCAGGCTTCTGACTAGCCCAGCCCTCCTCCCCCCCGCCCTGGTGCTCTCTTCGAGGTCGGCAGAGGGCAAATGGCAGCCAGGATGGGCAGCCAGAAGCATCACTTTGCGCCGGTTAGGAGAAGAGGGGAACGCCCAGCAAAATGCCACAGCCCCAGACAAGTTCACGGCCACACCTATGGCTGCTCCGCAGTGTGTTTTGGCCTAGCAGATAGAAACACTTTCCAGTGCAAGATTGTAACTTTTGAGCTTCCAGCATCCGTTTTTGCCCTATCTCAGACTAATACGGAGCGGCTCTTTTCAGGTAAATGCAATCAACACAATGATTGTCTGGGGCAAAGTTTCGGGATTCGCCTGAAGGGTGGGGGTTAGTTGAACGTCTGTTTCTGTTTTATGGGATGCAGGGAGGGGCGGTGCTGTTGGGCACTAGCAAGGTGCACTGCAGTTGTGGGGCAAGGAAAGGGGGAGGGGGGAGCTCAGCACTCCTGGGGGAGCAGCTGGTCCCCCTCTCGTGCCCTTTTCCCATAGCAATGAGTAGTTACTATGAGTGGGAAATGGCAATAAAGTGTCCCCACAGATCAAGATCTGAAACTTGATCTTTAGTGTGGCTAGTGAAGGCCCTTTAAGAGGTTTGCTCCTTCGTTTTGTTTTTTAAACAATCGGGATGAACCTAGACCCTTAGCATACGAACAAGCTCTTTATCCAGTAAGGCCATCCCCCTAACCAACCCTTGTAGGCAGTTTACTCCTGCGCGTTGCCAGTAAAGTTCACAAGCAAAACAAAAATGGCTTAAGTTAAATTGATTTATTCTGTCCTAACAATTGTTCAATCATTTATTCTTTATCCATATATCCGCTGGCAGGAGAATTCTACTACACTCACAAACAACCAAGAGACCAAGGTAACTGGTCCTGCTATATAAGACAATCCTTACTTTCTAGTCCATTCTGGGGTCTTGGCCAAGTGGACCAAAGGATGGCCCCTTTCCTTTACCAAGCTCTTCCACTTTTTCACACTGCCCCAGGGGTCTTGACCTTCCCCCCATTAACTAGACAGGCCGCCGGCTTGTTGGGGCGTAATTCACTAACCATTCTTTTACAAATGTATAACCAAAGCTTCTCCCTGCCGTTAAATAGTCCCAAGTTGAACTGTATCGTACGATGACATCCCTCACAAAGACAATCTAGTTGAAGTGTTCTTGCCACTAAAACTCTCTACCTCTAGCCCAAGAGAAGGTCTGAAAATAACGTTAAGGTAAAGGTCATCGGAGATGCCTGCCGTAGAAGGGATTTAAGATAGTTTATCAGGGGCCCTCCCCCGCCCTCGTTAATTCTTGAGATTAAATCATTATACCTGCAGCAGATCAAGCGGTACTTCCCTCTCTACTGGTCGCATGTGTTGCCTCATGATCTCTTCTTTGTCACAAGCGAGTATTCCGAGGATTCACCGTACCAAGCAAATCAGCTAATAGGGACTCTTACCAGAGCTGAGCCTCCTCTTGAAGTTATCAGATATGAGCATCCTATCTCAGACTATGAGCTAAAATAAACTTCTTACACTCAGCTTCATGTATGTTATCATAGCAAATAACAAGCACTAATGCAGTATAGATCTCGTGCTTGAATTTCTTTCAGGGTTATTAACCGATCAGCAGAAAAAGAGGGTGGGGGTCACAAGTGCCATTGGTCAAGCAAGAAAAAAAGGGTCACATTCAGTAAAATTATACATAACCATGTCCCCCAGCCTCACAGCCTGAATTCTAAGTTTTTCCATCTGCCTACTTATGTTTGGTTTAGTACATTGTGGCTCCTGCCACAGACCGCATGCATGGATCTGTCTGCTTCGATAGGCTCTAGTTCACACTGACAAGGAAACATACACACTCAGAGCAGAACTGCTTGAGATCAGATGATTAAATGCTCAAGCAAGGAAAAGGAGAAGGCAGATCCCGCTCCTGTAGGGTTCCGGAGACCTGGGAGCCAGGCAAGTGGAAATGGAGAAGGAGGAAGAGAAAAGAAGAGGAGGGGGAAAGAGGGTGCATTGTAAAGGCAAAGATGATTTACACGTCAACAATGGTAGTGGGGTCCTAGTCCACTCTATCCCTTCTCTCTGTGGACCAATACTGAGTCCTGTGTGAGAGGATGGAAGAACAAGAACATCTTCCCAAACTTTAAGGAAATTTCACAGAGCCCACCTGCCCCCGGGAGCTATCACTAAGTGAACACAAAGGGGGACCAGGTTCTCTCACCAGAAACAACCCCTGAAACTTGGGCCAACCCAAAGAGCTTCGCAACTCCAATTACAGTGGAAAGTGTAAATCACAAGGGAATCAGGCTGCTGTCAAAAGAGGGCCTGGGGCTTATCGGTGGGTTCAGATGTGTCAGGGGAAGCTGAGGAGGCGACAGTCAGCAAGTGATTGTTGTCAGGTTCGGTGCTGGGTAATTTTCCCTCAATCACTTGACAGTTCACATCAAGGACAGTCTGACATCGATATTAGGACATCTCACAACATGAGAGTTTGCTTCTTTTTCAAAGGGCAAACACGGAGAGATAAACCAAGGATAGAACCAGTGTCTTTGTAACCTCACCCCCCAAATAGCACTTCACTTAACCTATAATGGTGTTGCAACATACAAACAACACACATATCACATACACACACTACACATACATGTACCACACCACACACTCACAGACACCACACACATGTACACACACCACACCACATACATACCATACCACATATTCACACAATCACACACTCATAAACACACACACATCACACTGCATATATACACACATGAAGCACATTGCACACTTATAGACACCACACACACCACACTATATACACACCATACCACATACATAATCACACACTTACAAACATACACCACACACACATACATGCACCACACCACACACTCACAGACATATCATATACATACACACACATATACTATATGCATACACACACATCACACCACACCCACATTTCGAGACAGGGTCTCCTCAGTATTTGGCCTAAGATGGTCTTGAATTCACAATACTTCCCAGTGCAGGCATACAGGTGTTCTTCATCATATCACATGCATGCTCAGTACATTTTACTTTTCCCTTTTGCAAATTTCATTACCAAGAACTTTAAGTTTGAAAGACTTCAGGCTCAGCCCGTGTGGGAGGAGCCCTCAACAGTGGCAGCTGGCAGAGCTCAGGTACAAAGTACCCCAGAGGCTGTGTAGGCGTCAGCCTGGAAGCAAAGGGAGAGACAGGCCCTTCCTACCTTTGATCAGCCTTGAAGACATGCAGATTTGGGTTCCACCATTACACACACCACACAGTTCTTGAGAGACCCCAGGGAAGCACACAGCCTGTGCACACACATCTGTATCCCCGTGACAATAGGGTGGGCCTCCTGATGGGGTGGGGGTCATGCACCTCATTTGGCTCTCTGGACATCTGGGCAACCACCTTCTGCTGCCTCTGTCCTGCCCAGGAGACTCCTGCAGGGCCCTGCAAGGGGCAGACTGCAAGAGGAGCCCCCAGATGGAGCGTGGCCAGGAGACAGGTGCAGAGGACAGAGCCCAGATCTGCCTCTGCTCCCAGCTCAGGAGCTCAAGGCTGCCACCTGCAGTAGGCCTTCCTTCATGACCCTTCCTGCCCTGATGATCTGAGAGTGAGGGGCATAGTCAGGAAAGGAGAAGGGCGGAGTCAGGGTCAGGAGCAACTCATCTGGGCTTTGCCTTCGGCCACCCTCCCCTCCACCTCCAGTACCACCTCTGGCAGGTGGAGCCCACCTGGCAGCCGCATCCAGATCCAAAGCTGCAGGCCGTGGGGGAAGGGGCATCCGGAGGCTGCGGCCACACAATTTAAGGTGTCTTCAATTATTCATGGAGGCTTGGAGGAGTTGCCTGCCTGCCGGGAGCAGGCTTTACAGGATGGAGGCTCGCTGTTCTTCTGGTGTGTCTCAGAGGCCCACACACATCTGGGAACAAAGGGGCTACTGTACCTGACCTTACAGGTGGGAATCTGTCCCCCCAGCTCCCATTAGTCTCCTCCCTTTGTCCGAGAGTCTGTTCAGGATAACTAGGCGAGGCGGGGGGGGGGGGGGGTGTTGCCAGGTCAAGCGTTTGTTGGGAAAAGGGCTGGCCGACATGGAACAGATGCCTGGGTCAGCTGAAGTTAGCTAGCGAACCCTGGTTACAATAGATGCGGACTGAGGCTGGAGCAGGGGCTGCTCAGTGACTGATACCAGCATGACTCATATGGGGTGTGGCAGCCAGAAGCCAGGAGCCAGCCACAGTGTCCTACGGGCTGAACCTGGTAGTATACGGGATGGAGACCTCACTCCAATAAAGGAAGTGCCCACTTACTGCTCTGTCCCCAGTCTCCCCATCAGCATGTGCCTGAGTCACAGAATTTGGATCAAATATGGTCAGTTAAGCTTTAACAGAGGGCTGGAGATGCCAGAGCCATGCCTTGGGGTTTGTTGGCCAAGTTCTGGTGGCACTGAGATGACACCTGAATGCAGCCCCATCTGATGCCATCTCTTATGATGAAACTACTCCCGTCCAAGTCAGGTCTCCCTCACTCGTGTACCTCCTTTCTCTTCAGAAAAAAAAGACGAGGTGAGCACAGGGTTTGGATGACCTTTCCCTTACTTTCAGACAGGGGCTGAGGAAGAAGGACAGTGGCCCAGGGTAGGAGCAATGTATTTCTGGGGGAGAGGACTCGGGGCTACTCAAGGGGCTGCAGCCTCTGTCACACAGCAGCATGTGATACTGTAAACCGATCCCAGCAGACATTCCCACGGAGACACACGAGCTTGTAAAGAGAAGTGTTTCTCTGCACTTCTGCCTGTGCACACACAAGGCTCACAGACATACACATTCCCAAGCAAACACCCACATGAGTACACACACACAGACAGACTTACAGGCCTGCTCCAAAAGCCCACCATTCAGCCTCTTGAAGCATGGGTACACACACACCTAACCCTGCTCACATTCTCAGACACTCAGTCCCACACTCAGTATAGAATCACGCGTAGGAATCATGAGCCGGGCCAGCACCCCAGATTTTGGCAGGGGAGGGTGGCTGAGAAGCTCTGCCTTTTGGGAGCAGAACCGTGCTGATATGCGACAGGGTGAACGCCAGGTGAAAAATGATTAGCTGTCACTCAGCGCTTGATGGACGCAATCCCCCTCCTCCCCTTGCTCTTGGCGAAGGGGTGATGTGGTATCGATCCACTTAGTGTATTCAGATCAGCAGCTGCGCGGGCTGAGCCATGACAAGCTAAAGAATGTAAAAGCAGAGGAGGAGAGAGCCAAGACAGGGAAGGGCTGCAGGAATGCTGCTGTTAGGCCATCCCAGCCTCCCGAAGCTGTGGCCCAGCTGAGAGTGTGGAATGAGCAGCACTTGCTCTAGATACTTCATCTCCAGTCATATACCTTCTGGGATCACAGTGCCAAGTCAAGAATGTCCAGGCCCAGTTCGAGAGAAGGGAACATGGAGGAAAGATGGGCCGAGGCAGAGGGGAAGCTAATGGCAAGCTACACCAGGAGCCTTGGTGTAGAGGCCACAAGAAAATATCAGTCCTGTGACATTGCTGAGTTTCCTCTCTGCTTCCTGGGAGAATTTGGTCCACACTAGAGATGATGACTTTGGTCTACTGAGAGATACATTCAAAACCTTCCCTCACTTACTTCCTTCTACTACATACCATCCACCATGCACCCATCCATCTGCCCTTATACCCACACATTCATCTATATGTTCATCTAGTTGTCCACCCACACATCTATTGACCCTTCATCCACTGACTCCAACCCACCCGTAATGCACTCACCTATACATTCGCCCATTTATCTGTGTCCACTCTTAACTATCCATCATGCATCCATCCATCTACTCACCCATCCACCTATCTTCCTATATATCTACCACACATCCATCTACCCCCACCATCACCATCCACACATCCATCTGTCCACTCACCAACACATTCATTCACCTGCTTGTCCATCTATCTATCTCACCTACCCATCTACCATCACCATGCATCTATCCATCCAATCACCAATTCATCATTCATCCATCCATCCATTTATCATTCATCGACCTATCCTTCTATCCACTCAACAAGCATCTTTAAGCACTAGGCACTGATTGTTGTGATAAGGACTGGACAGAAGATTGGGAATGAGTAGACACAGCAAGAGACCTGGGTCCTGTTCCAGGGAACACCCAAAGCCAGAGGACAGAAGAAAACAAACAAACACAGTGAGTAAGGTCAGAACACCCTCTGCTGTTGTCCTGGGAAATACACAACCATTGGACGCTGGTTCCAGGCATCTCAGAACATGGTTTCCAGCTCAGCCTCAGAAGGGTCTCCAGAAACTGCCAGTCATTTCACTGAGCCCTGTCCTCTCCCACAAAGGTTTCCACTGTGACGATGTGAACTTTTCATCCACAGACCAGGGTGAGTTCCCTGGAACCTAGAGATGGTTACAGATGTGGAAGGTGTCTCTGGTCAGATACCGTGCAGGCAAAGTGAGAGGGTCAGAGCAGCAGTTCTCCTTGGATCCAGATAGATCTGTGCCAGACGCCGCTCTGTTATGCACCCTGGTGGTCACGGCCCTGTGACAGGGAAGCTTCCCAGCTCCCAAGTCCAGCTCCCTGCCTGAGCTGACCACCACAGGCAATGGAACTGAGGATGACATTTGGGCAGGGGAGAAGGAGGCTCCCCTGGGTGTCCTGCATAGCTTAACCTGTCTTGTTCTCCACTTCAGGGTCCTACTGGTTTGAAGTAGGGTCCCATCATATACTTTGCTGAGGTCATTGGGAACCCTGACAGGACTGTTCCTCTACCAGCCTTGGCAAAGTTCTGGCTGGACAGCTCTCTGAATGGTAAATAGGGCTGGCCAACAGACATCAGGTGTTATGCACATTGGTGTGTAGATGTGTATGTGGCATGATGTGTGTGTGATATGCATGTAAATATGTGCACTGTATATGGATGGTATATAAAGGTGATGTATGGTGCATGTGTATGCATGAATGATCAGATCTAGAATCTCTATAGTCCTTTCCCAAGATGTTAGGAAGTTCCCATGTCCTCAAGTCTTCTAAAAATAGACATAGACAGCATGGCCACAGGGGAGGACCTAGCTGTGAGTTTCTGGGACTCAGAAGGCTGAGCAAACTACAACAGGATCGCCCTTGGAGAACAACAGCGGATACTCTCCAGGGCGGCTGGAGCCCAGGGCTCTCCTTTAAGGTCCGAATCCTTCCATTATCATCTAGCAAGTAGCACGCTGGGTATGTGGCTTTCATGGTGGTCTTGTCACAAGACAAGTTGGAAGAGGCCTCCCTGACTGGATGGAGCTGTCCGTGGGAGGTGGTCATATGGTAATTGTCACACAATGTCCTTCCTCCAAAGGGAAACCCTGGCTTGCTGTGAATGTGTGGGTCATACTACATAGACATCTTTTTATTTTATTATTTTTTTTTATTAAAAATTTAATTATACATTTTAAAATTTTTTACCAGTTCCCTCCCTGCCCCCTCCTCCCCCTCCCCTTCCCCCAGTGCCTCCCCCCAATTCCCAGAGAGTCCTTTATTGTGTACGCCTAACTCTCCTCTGGGTCCTCCTCTCCGATGACATATAAGGACCCAGTGGCATTTCCATAAGCCCTTTCTCTTGTTCCCCTTAAGCATAAGATCACTACTATGGCTGTCAATCCCTTGCCTCCAGGGGTCTCGGTGCCCTTAACAGATGCTAGACTTTATGAGGGCAACAGTGCGCTGGACATTGCGCAGGGCATGCAAAGTCCCATTACGATTGCTTTGGCCCCAACTATTGTTGAGAATCTTGCAAATCGTTGCTCCTCCCATCCTTTTGCTCTTACAATCTTACTGCCCCCTCTTCCGCAAATGTCCCTGAGCTCCAGGATGGGGAGAGATTAGGCTGTCCTAGTTCTATGTGATTGATATAGAGCATAGACATCTTTTTAAAATATTTTATTTATTTTTCAGAGGGAGAACACACACACAGACACACACACACACACACACACACACACACACACACACACACACTTATGGAAGTCAAGAATTCTAATCTTGAAGCCACAGTCCAGCCCCCCAGGTGACTCCACAGTCCTGCCTCAGTTTTTGGTCACCTGTTCACCACTCAGGAGATGCCAGCTCATTGGGCTTTGGGTAACTCCATGGTTCTCTTGGCTGTGAACATGACACTTTCTCTCTCTCTCTCTGTTTCTTGTTCTGTCTGTCTCTCTTTCTCTGTCTCTGTCTCTCTCTCTCTCTCTCTGTTTCTCTCTTTCTCTCTCTCCTCCATTTTTCAGAGACAGTCTCAGTCTCCAAAGTGGAGTGTTGGGGTTATAGGTGTGTGTCTCCACCATGACTGGCTCCCATACCTCTATCAAAGACTCCCCTGTGTCTCCCTTTCCCAGAAAACATGTCTCAGGGAGCTCGGGCTTCTGTTTCAGTGGGGGTGGAGCTTCGGATACAATGCCCACGTCTCCACCAAGGACACCAAGGCCTTGGATGGAAAATGTAATGTAATGTAAATGATCTTGCTTCAGCCCCTTCTTCTACCTCACAGCTGCCTTCCCGGCTGTCCACACAGAGGCCAGAGGGTCGTCCCTCACCCCTGCTTCTGGTCCCCTTCTGTTCTGAGGTCACACTTGTGATTTGCCTTGTGCAGAATCAGTGCTTCTTCACCCTGCCTGTCCCCAGCCGACAGAAGGCACTTGCCTCATATCAAGGGAAGTGTAAACGGTTTTCCAAAACATTTTAGCAGTTTTCACAACAGTTTGGAAAACACGTTTTAATTTGGAGGTGGCAGACACCGCCCGCCGGTTTGGTCTTGGTTGGAGAGAGTCACACCTATGATGTCACTGGTGGGAACAGGGACAGAGAGCTGTGTGCATCTCAGATCCCCAGAACCAGAGACCAGGTAAAGCAATAGGGTGGATGGGTGAACAGACACCCAGCCAGTCCAGAGGGGCAGACACCCTACAGAACAAGTGCTGGGCAGTAATGTGGGTTGGGAAGTTTAAGAGTGCTGCTCAGACCCTGCCCACAGCTCCCGCCTCTCTCCATTGGGTGTCTTTGTCTCCACTGGACCCAATGGGGGCTCCAGGGCTGGTGTCTGCCCTGGGTGGTGCTGCTTCCTCACCCTCCTCTTCAGGCTATGACTTCAACTTCTTCCAGGAGACTTCTGGGTAAACACAGAGGACTGAACGTAGTCATTTATCTTAGCTTCCTTCTAAGACCGCAGTATAATGGCAGTAAAGAATAAAACAGATAGCAGCCCACGGTGACGAACAGCCCTGGAGGGGATGGCAGCAGGCGACAGATTTCAGCACATTTTTGGAAGACAGAAAGCAGATTGGGGGCGGTTGACAGATTCCATGGGGTGAAGGGGGCATGCTGGTGGCTGTTGCATGAATGTATGTGGAAGCAGGGTTTGCCCCCACAGAACTCAGGGAGGCCTGGGACCTGGATGTGGCAGGACAGGCAGAAGGCTTGGAGAAAGGGTAAGGCCCAATAGCAGAAGAAGAAAACTGACTTCTTAAAATTCTCCTCTGACCTCCATGTGTGTGCCACGACATTCTCTCTCTCTCTTTCTCTCTCTCGAAAACTGAAATATTGCTTTTTCTTTTTTTTCAAAAGAAGGTTCAGGACTGGGGAGACAGCTCGGGGGTTAAAGTCTTTGCTTTGAAAACCAAAGAACATAAGTTCAGATCTCCAGATCCCATTTAAAAATGCCAGGCAGATATGGCAGTAGCCTGCAACTCTGACCCTAGAAGATAACACCTGGGAGAATCTAGAGCAAAGCAATAAGGAGGTAGAGCAACCTAGAATGAGTCTCAATGTCACTCTTGGGTCTCCACATGCACACACACTCAAGTGCTCTCTGTTGCGTGCACATGTGCATGCACACACACACACATACACACACACACACATAGAGGTTCAACAATTGGACAATTTTCTCCCACCAACCCCTGCAGGAAAGCTAAGATTTGGCTCAAATGGATGTGTAGAAGGCTTGGGGACTCCAGGTTGGGAGGATCAGGGGTGCACTAAAATGAGAGGACTGACTGCAGATATAAAGACAGAACCCTTAGGTTCCCTCCCCAGTCTGCATGTTGATATTTTTTCCAAGGCTGGAGATTGTCAACATTTCTGTTATGGGCTTAGATGTGTGTACCTCAATTCCTGTGTTGAAGTTCATTTTGAGTTCCTCAGATTCCAGCCGTATTTAAGGAAAGGACTTTTTTAAAAAATATATTTTTCATATTTTATTTATTTATTTAATGTGATGTGATGTGATGTGTGTGTGTGTGTGTGTGTGTGTGTGTGTGTGTGTGTGTATTAGAGGGCACTGTGTGTCCCTGTGGAGACTAAGGGTGATCTCAGGAATCATCCTGGATTGCTTCTACCTCCTTCTTGCTTCGCTGTAATTTCCCAGCTCTGCCTATCAGGGCCGGAAGTGCAGGCTGCTGCCCTTTCTGCCTGTTGTTTTTAGGTGGGACCTGGGATCTAAACTCAGGACCTTCTGCTTGCAAGACAGAGTCTTAACCCCTGAGCCATATCTCCAGCCAAGAAAAGGATTTTTAAAGAGGCAATCCTTAAGATGACTGTCTTTATAAGACAAGAAGAACAGGAAATAGACACTTGAAGAAGTTCACGTGAAGACCCAAGGAGAAGGTAGAACCTACAAGCCAAGGAGAGAGACCTCTGAAGAAACCAGCCCTGCCAACGCCTTCTTGGACCTCTAGTCTGCATGGTACTTGGGTCATGGAATCTGCAGCAAACTGACAATCTCTCTGGGAAGACTCCTGACATGAGCAATCTGAGGTAAGGACCTGCCTCCTGGTATCACATCAAATATCAAGTGTTTGGTGCCTTACTCATGACTATGATTGGATCACCAAGTGTCACCAAGCACCTAGGCGGCTTCCAACACAACAGAGATCAAAAGAATCAAAAGGAAAAAGATGACTCAGAGGAAATGAAATAATTTATTCAGGAGTAAAAATAAATCCACAAAACAGCTTGAATATCAGTGATTATGGAGGCTAAAGCAGAAGAACTGGAGGTTCAAGACCAGCCTGGCCTACATAGGAAGATGGTCTTAAACAAAATAAAACAAACAAAACAGAAACATTAGTTTATGTTTAAAATGAACACCATGTAGATGTTGAATGAGCCAATAGCGATCTATGGATGTTGATTAGAAAGAGGTCTATCTTGTAGAAGAACCGAACAAGACTTATGATAGTTTGTGGGACATGATTGTGCTATATAAATGACAAGTATGTATGAAGAGTTTGCAAAAAAAAAATGGCTGACATGATTGCAGTGTTTGTTTGTTGAGACTGTCCTCTAAAAAGGCCCACATGTGTGTCAGGGGAAATCTCCATGGACTTACTACCCCCGAGCTTGCCCAAATATGCTTCAGGTCATTACTAGTTGATCTGAAGGTTCAGGAATTCAGGTGTGAAGCCAGAAGCCTAGCAAGCGCTCAATGATAGCTGCCTCAATGAGAGATTGTGATGGATGGATAGATGGATGGATGAGAGGAAAATAGGTGACAGGAAGCTGAATAGATAGATGAGCAGGAAGATGGATAGATGTTTGGATAGGTGATGGATGGATGGGGGAGATGGATGGATGATTAGGTGGATGATGAGTGGTTAGACAGAAGTAGCTCATCCATCACGGGGGGAAGGTCACCCTGAGTGTTGAGTTGTGCACCTGCTGCTGATCTGCACATCTCCATGGGTCCTCTCACCTTCTGTCTGAGCAGTTACTGCTTCTCTGAAAAGAGGTTCAACCTGTTGAGTTGCCAAGGCAACCAGCGGCATGCCAGGATGCAGAGCTGACAGTCCCAGGAAAGTCTTATCTTCTATTTGCTAAATTACCATCCATCAGCCCTCCCTTAAGGCCTGATCCTATCATTTCAAACACTGACCCTCAAGTCAGTGAATCTTTTCCTGATCCCATCTTCCAAGAAAAGCTGCTGCTGCCTGCCGAAGAGCACGCACGTGCGCGTGAACACATGTGCACACACACACACACACACACACACACACACACACACACACACACATGAGCGCCTGCGCCAGCAGGGACTGAGATCCTGCTGGGAGCAGCGGGATGAGGCAGGTGACACCACAACTTCAGGACCTTTCTGACGCATGGCGTCAACCAAACAACAGTCTCCAGATCCACAGGGGAAGAAAGCGTGGAAATGACTTGTGCAAGAGCAGGGATGGAGCTCTTTACTGTCTAAAAGGGAAAAGTTCAGAAGGCAACAGGGAAAACATGGTGGGTGGATGGATGGATGGATGGATGGATGGATGGATGGATGGATGAATGGATGAATGGGTAGATGGATAGATGGATGGATGGATGGGTGGATGTATGGGTGGGTAGATGTATGAGTGGGTGGATGGAAGAATGGATGGGCAGGTGGATGGAAAGACGCATGAATGGATAATGGATATGCAGATGATGAATAAAAAATGAATACAGCAGGCCCTGGATTTTAGTTACCTGCATCCGGGTCAGATGGGGACAAAGGACAGAAGCAGAAGGTTTGAGAGGGACAAAGTGATAGGCAGGCCTAGCCAGTCTATCATTCTAAAGCAGACAGACTGACTGGAATAGAGGAGGAAAGAGTTGTGGAGGCTGAAGTTTGCGAGGCCAAGCTTTGTCATTTGATGGCAAAGAGATGTTTGCCCATGATCCTTACATTGCTATGAAAGCATCGACCACTGCTCAGTTTTGCGGGGGCACTGGTGCCTCCTAACACCAAGGCTTCGCAAACTCCAAAATGTGTGGGACACAGCAGGAAATTCTGTGAAAATGCTGGCACCGGACTTGGGATGGGGGTGCTGCACACCTGCAATCCCAGGGAGACAGGGAAGACCAGGATTTCAAGGCCAGGTTGGGCTACAAAGCAAATACACAGACAACAAATTCTAAACTTCAGTAGATCTGAGGCCAGGCCTCACAGTGTACAGCTCTAGTGGCTATGAGCACTCATTCTTTTTGTCAACAGAACATGCATTAAGCCATGATTCTGGATAGAAACCTTCCCTGTTAGAAAGTCTCTGGGTCCTTTCCCCTTCCCACCACAATGCATGTGAATAGATTGTCAAGGGACATTACGGCCATGTAAAGTCCAAGAAATTATTCGGAACCAATCAACGACATTCAACCTTGTTTGTCTGGAGGAGGCATGGGGGTGTTTTGAAAACTTGTGCTTTCCTGGTATCTCTCCTGGAGATTGGCAGGGCAGAACTGGGCAGGTGGTTTTTGAACACTTCCTCGGATCCACAAATGATGCAAGTTCTTTCTCTTCTTACCTCTCAAAAACAGTATCTTGCTATGCAGCCCATACTAGTCTGGAACTCATGATCTTTCTTTAGCCTCTTATGTGCTGAGATTGGATTACAAGTGTGCAGCATCACATGCAATTCTCCACAACTGATTCTTTTAAAAATATTTAATTAATTTACTCATTTCAGATATACCTTAATATATGGATACCATATATATGGTTATTATATATGATATATTATGTTTTATACCCACGCACACATAGAATGAGAAGGTATACACATACATGCCATGGACAAGTGTGGAGGTCAGAGGGCAACTTTAAGAAGTCAGTTTTCTCCTTCCACTATATGGGCTGTCAGGAATTAAACTCAGATCACTAGGTTTGCAAGCAGATGCCTTACCCACTGAGCCATCTTGTTATTCCAATAGTTGATTCTAACAAGGACCTAGAGTGCTAGGAAGCCGAGATCTGCTGTTCTAACCAGTTTGGGCCTGTCCTGGTGCTGATGGGTAGAAGCTGCAGGATGCATGCAGCTCTTGACCCTCCCGCTCTTTTCCAGCCAGGCACTGCTGGGGATCTGACAGCTCAAAGAACACAGGTTGAAAATACCCATCTTGCCCACCCTCCCCAGCAACAACAATGCAGAGGGCTCAGGCTCTGATAGCTACCTGCTCAAGTAGGATGGTGATTCCAGAAGAGAAGCAGGCCCTGCCCACAGAGGGACCAGTGGGAGGGGCTCAAAGACCACTAAGTGGGAGCCAGCTACACCTCTAATTTTACCCAGTATGACAGAACAGGTCTTAGGCAAATTAGTCCTCATTCCTTCACAAGAGGTAACAGAGAGTGGACAATAGGTGTCTGGGGATCCCTGGGATTGGGAAAAACTGAGTAGAGACCCACTTGCACCTCAACTACATGTGAGCGAGGACAGAGGGACTCTGGGAAAGGAAGAGGGGTGTTGGAGCCTCCAACTGGACTCAGGACCTCATCACAATGCCTGGCTATTGTCCAGGGGTTTCAAGGGCTTCTGGCAGTTGTCAACCTGATAACTGAGAACTGAACCTTCAGGCACACCTGTGAGGAATATTTTATTTAATATTTTATTTATTTATTTTGTGTGTGTGTGTGTGTGTGTGTGTGTGTGTGTGTGTATGTGTGTGTGTGTGTATTAAACGGCACTGTGTGTCCCTATGGCGGCCCAATGTTGATTTTGGGAATCATTCTGGATTGATGGCTTCTACCTTCTTTTCTGCTTTGCTCTGGGATTTCCCAGGCCCACCCACCAGGGCCAGAAGTGCAGGAAGTGCAGGCCTCCGTCTTTTCCACCTGGCATTTTTACGTGGGACCTGGGATCCGAACTCAGGATCTTCTGTTTGTGAGACAGAGTCTTAACCCTTGAGCCATCTCTCCAGTCTAAGAATAATTTATTCAAAGTCAGCCTTTAAACAAGTTGTAGGAGATTATCAAATTGATGTGGGAAGATCCAGCCCAGAGTGAGTGGGCTCATTCTCTGAGAAGGTTGATAAATTAGAGAGAGAATTGATTGGAATTTGACAGACTGGCAAGCTAGAGGCATGCTGGGGCCTGGCCCCTGTCTCAGCAAATATGGTGTCTCCTGTCCCCTCGACTCCTGATGTTGGTAGCACTCTCCCGTCATGATGACCAACTATAACCTAGAACTGGTTTCTCAGTTGAGAAGTGTGAATTTCCCCTAAATTGTGTGGATCATGTGTTTATCACATGCAGCTAAGATAGGGCCCACAAAAACTGCCCAGTCACCATCCCATTATTTAGAGTCACCAAGCTGGGAGTGGCAATATGGACTTAATCCCAGCATTTGAGAGGTTGAGGCAAGAGGTTAAGTTCAAGTCTGGCTTAGATTACTCAGAGGAACTCTTGAAAACAGATGCCACAAATCTGAGCCCTGGGGTGATAGGTTTTCATAGGATACCCTTTATGCAAAGAAGCAAGCATCTTTATCAGAGCTCAGGGCACACCTTGTCTGCCATTGGAGTTTGAACTGAAATGGATCCTCCCACCCCTCCCCAAAGTCATGTGTGTGAACACTTGTTCTCTGGTGGTGTTATCTAGCAGTCTGAAAAGTGGTAGGGGCTGTAGAGATGGCTCAGAGGTTAAAGTCCCCTCCCCCTTATACAAGTGGATGCTGGGTATTTAACACAGTTCCTATGCTTCTTGCCATGGAGTTAGCTCTTTAGCCCTGTCTCTTAAAAATTCCTATTTATTAAGGAGAGAAAGAGAGAGAGAGAGAGAGAGAGAGAGAGAGGGAGAGGGAGAGGGAGAGGGAGAGGGAGAGGGAGAGGGAGAGGGAGAGGGAGAGGGAGAGGGAGAGGGAGAGGGAGAGGGAGAGGGAGAGGGAGAGGGAGAGGGAGAGGGAGAGGGAGAGGGAGAGGGAGAGAATATAGATGCATATCACAGCATATGGGTGCAGGACATGAGATAAATTTTGGAAGTCAGTTCTCTCCTTCCACCATGTGAGCTGAGGATCAAACTCAGGTCACTAAGTTTGCAAGCAGGCTCCTTACCCACTGAGTTATCTTGCTAGACCCTAGCCCTTGTCTCTTATTATTTTTAAAGTAAATACTTGTACACATTTACCTACATTTATTTTCCGAATGCTGATTTTGCTTCTCTTTCTTTCTGGTTAGTTTCTTCCTTACAGAATTGAACCTGCACAACTGTATCATTGATCATCAAAAAAAAAAAAAAAAAAAAAAAAAAAAAAAAAAACTACTCCTGAGAGCAAGAGGGACACTGGTCATGATTGCACCAGGTATGGGTGTGACTTGGGACTGTCTCTAGCAAGGTAGGCCAAAGGGCATTCTGGCACCTTCTGAGAGCTCTATTTACACAGCAAGAGCATTTCTGGTTCTGCACAGTGTTCAGACTAAAGTATATACCTCCTGTTCATGCGAGCTTTGGGATCCCAATTATTTTCCCAGGTGAAATGATGGAATGCCAAGACAAGTAACAGCAAAAGCAACCATTTGTGAAGTCACACCGAAACTAGATGCATGTCTTAGGGGTTAAAGCCTTGCTTTAACCTGGATTCAGATTCCCCGAGATCCCACATCGAAATACTGAATGGATAAGGAGAAAGAGAGAGAGAAAGAGAGAGAAAGAGAGAGAGAGAAAGAGAAAGAGAGAAAGAAAGAGAAAGAGAGAAAGAGAAAGAGAGAGAGAAAGAGAAAGAAAGAAAAAGAAAGAGAGAGAAAGAGAGAGAGAAAGAGAGAAGGAGAGGAGAGAAGGAGAAAAGGAAAGAGAGGAGAGAGAGAAAGAGAGAGAGAGAGAAAGTAAAGGAAGGAAAAGAAAAAGAAACAACAACCCTTCTGCCCCCCCCCCAATTTATTAAAGTGTAGACAACACATTAAGAAGCCTCTCTTCTGGGAAACTCTCAGAAGTTCCACGAGAATCCCATGAGATGGTGGCATGAGGGCCAGAAAATACTTTTCTCGTCCCTGCCCTTGCCTCTGATGTTGATATTCTACCAACAAGGCATAGGCACAAAGATGGATCAGAAAGCCACCAGGTAGTGTTGCTGAAGCCAATCATTCTGAAATCTCTGCCAGCACCAAGGTGATGCTACAGTCGGGAGAAGCAAAAGACTAGTAGATCAGACGACAACTTAATAAAAAGATCTGTGAGAAAAGATAACTAAGTGGGCTCCTGCTCACACAGCTCACAGAGGGAAGCTTACAGCTGAAATGGCGATATTAGACATCGAGGATCACAAGCCAGGAGCTGAAGCCTCCACCTTGAGAAAACAAAAGAGAACAAACAAACCCCAGGAAAAGAACGAGATAGGAAATGATAAATAGCAGAATAGAAATCAAAGAAATAGAAAGGGATTGTGTCGGTTCTGTTAAATATGAATGATGGTTGGGGAATACTGTGAGCATCTTTATGCCTATCGGTGTTCTGACTGGAATGAAATAGGTGACCTTATAGAAGATGGGCACTTCTGAAGTTGGCAGAAGAAGAAATAGAAAATAAAAGAGACCTGCAATAAAGAGATTAAGTTAGTAACAGAGAAATCTCCTAACCATCAGTCCAGCCCCAGATGGCTCAGTGAGTCTAGCCGTTCCTAGACTCTTCCAGAAGACAGAAGGAAGAAGAAACACTTCCCAACTCGTTCTGAGCCTTGTGTTAACTTGGTAAGTCAGACAGAGATATCATGATAGAAGAAACTGCAGCCAATTATCCCTTAAAAATCTACAACAGAATCTTAGATTACTGAATCCAGAAATAGGAAAATGGCTGAACATTGTGATTGAGGGGGGAATATATCTTAAGACTGCAAAGTTAGGACTGGTAGATGGCTTGGCCAGTAAAGTACTCGCCATGCAAGCATGAGGACATGAGTTTGATCCCCAGAATCCACATAAAAAAGCCAGTGTTGAGCACTTATAATTTGGTCGTAGAGGGAGGCAGAGACAGAAGGGTCCCTAGGGCTGACTGGTCAATCATCCTACCCTACTCAGCTGTTAATTAGAGACTGTCTCAAGAAATAAGATGAATGGTTCCTGTGAATGATGTCAAAGTTGATCTCTGGTCTCCATTTGTGTGCACCTATGCTTGTGCGCTTGCACACACACACACACACACACACACACACACACACGTGCGCGCATGCATATATGTAAAAATAATGCAAAGTTTGAATATTAATAAAATATTAAATTGACAAAATAAAGTGTAAAACTAGATAATCATCATGAGAAATGTACATCAAGGATTATTTTTCCAACAAACTATGAATTTAAGAGAACTTCTTCAAACTCATAAATGTCTCCTCCAAAAACTATAGCTCCCCTAATAATTACAGGTGAGATTGAGTGCTTCCCACTTTAAGAGCAAGGGAAAGAAAGGATCTCTCTCCCTCTTTCTCTTCTTTTCTATCTGTTATTATTTTAATTCATGCTGTGCTAGATTCTCTAGCAAGTTCAGTAAGGCAAGAAAAAGACAGGGGAAGTATTTGTGTTGGGAGCAGAGAAACAAAATTTTGTTTGGAGCTATGGAAAATCCAAAACCATGCACAAAAAGAACGACTAGAATTGACCACAAGTTGTGACATAAGAGATTAATATACTGAAATCAACTGTATCTCTGTATGTGATTGAACAGTCTGGAAATGAAATTTAGAAAACAATGTCACTCACTAGACCATAAAAAGAAAGCAAACAGGAATAAAATTAATCAAAAAAAGGGATGTGAATTGTATACCGAATACTAAAAGATACCATGGAAACAAAGTCTAAACACATGGACAGACATCCCATGTTCATGGATTGGAAATCTCAGAATTGTTGACAGAGTAATTCTCTCCTCATTTGCATGGTTTCCATGCGAGTTCTAGCAGACTGTTTACAGAAATTGGCAAACTGATGGTAAAATTTACAGAAACGCAGAGCCAAGAATAGCCATAGCAACTTTGTTTTCTTAGTGGAGAACTCTCACTTCTTGATTCCACAGCTTATTATACATCTACAGAGATTAAGACAGTGTACTCTTGGAATAGAGGCAGATCTGCAAGCTTTATAGAGAATATAGAAATATGTCTTACAAAAAGGGTGTTTCATTTTCAAACAAGATGCCAGGGCAATTGAAAGGGCGAAGAGACAGTTTTCAATAAGGGGAACGGAGACACTTGGCAGTCTATAGTCAAAAGATGAAGTCAGGAGCTGGTTAGACGGCTCAGGGGTTAAAGCTTTGGTCTCCCAAGCAAAAGGACCTGAGTTCAGATCCTCAGATCCCATGTAAAAATGCCAGGTGACTGCATTCAGAAACTTTCTGCTGCAAGACTTGTCCTTAACAGATCTGCATAATGACTGAAATACCAACATGCCCTCGTAGACTACAAGGAACTCAAGAGAGATAAGAACACGAAGTGGAAACCTTAGGAACTACAGCTGGATGAGTGAAGGGAAATGCCCCTATCAGTGGGGTAGCCCGAAGAGTGTCAACTTGGTATGTCACAGAGGCCTAAACCCCCAGAAGAATAGACAAGCTAGAGGAACCCTGGGGTCCATAGAAGTGGCCAGGCATGAGGATGGAAGGAATGGAATAGATTGATGATGAGGGGAAGGGAGGGAGATAAGAGAAAGGGGGGATGGAGGAAGGTAGGTATTGGTACTTGCTATGCTTGTAAAACTAAAAAAATAAATTAATTCATTTAAAAAATGCCAGGTGAAAATGGCAGTGGCCTGCAATTCAGGCTCTAGATGATAGAGCTTGGGAAATCCCAGAGCAAAGCAATAGGGAGATAGAGCAATCCAGGATGGTTCCTGAAATCACCCTTGGGCCTCCACAGGCATGCAGAGCACCCTCTCTCTCTCTCTCTCTCTCTCTCTCTCTCTCTCTCTCTCTCTCTTATACACACACACACACACACACACACTTGAGCATGCAAAAAATAAGCCAGGCCCAATGAAAGGGCTCAGCAGACAAAGTCACCTGAGCACACACCTGGAGACCTGAGTTTAATCCCTAGAGCTCAACATGGCGGAAGAAGAGAAATGACTTCTGAAGGTTGTCTTTTGACCTCCACACACATCTGTAAACTAATCTCTCTCTTCCTCTCTCTCAAATAAATAAATAAATATTTTTTAAATTTTGAAAAGATGAAATCAGATCATCTGCTCACAAAAATACATGAAAAAAGGCAAAAGAGATCACAGAGACATACAGCAAAACCTGTAGAAGTTTCTGAAGAAAATTTGAGTCTCTTGACCTTAGGTTAGGCACAATAGCCAAAATATAACCCTTAAAGACAAAAATGTGAATGCATTACACTTCATGTCTAAAAACTTCTGGACTTCAAAAGATGCCACTAAGAAAAACAAAGAACAAGCCACAGATGGAAGAAATTGTTTGCAAACCCAATACTATTTATATGCAGAGAATAAAGAATTATAACTCAATAAAAACACAAACAACCCATTTTTCAAATGTGTGACTGAATAGATAGTGCTTTAATGAAGATACTCAATGGCTAATAAACATGAGACAATATGCTGAATATCATTAGTTATGAGAGAAATGCAAATTAAGACTCTGATGAGACATCACTTCCCACCCACTAGAATGGCTCTAATTTAAAAGACAGATAATAACAAGTGTTGATGAGAAGGTGGAAGTTGTTAGTGGGAACAAAATGATGTGGCCAACTTAGTTTAGTGAGTGAGTGAGTGTGGTGTTTGTGCGTGCATGCATGCATGTGTGTGCAAGAGGGAATGTGAATGTGGAGACCCAAGGGTGACATTGGAAGTCATCCTGGATTGCTCTGCCTCCTTATCACTTCGTTCTGGGATTTCCCAAACTCTGTCTTCCAAGACTGGAAATGCAAACCATGGCCATATCCACTTGGCATTTTTAAATGGGATCTGGGGATCTGAACTCAGGTCCTTTTGCTTCGAAGGCAAAAACTTTAACTCTTGTGAATTTCTTAAAGTTAACATGAGTTTATACAATATAATAATTGTACCCAGGGGAAATGAAAACACATATTCATAAAGACTTCCATGTGAACATTCACAACCACTCTATACATAAGTTTTAAAAAATTCTCCAAATTCCGGGTTCACATAGGCTCAACATATGAATTTGAGGATGGTGTTACCAACATTCAAACCACAACCATCCCCTGGTGGATAGGGGAAACAAAATTCCATATACTATAATACTATTTGGCATTAAAGAGCAACAGAGTTCTGATAATGGGCCATGACGTGATATATCTCAACAATGTAATGCTGTGGACTGGCAAGATGCTTCAGTGGGTAAACTTGCCTCTCTGCAAACTCAAGTTCAGTCCCTGGATCCCACATGGTAGGAGAGAGCTGACTTTTGAAAGTTGTCTTCTGGCCTGCTTTTAAGTCTCCTCTCTCTCATAAATAAGATTTTTTTAAAAATACATAATGCTGAAGGTGTGCTTACGGAGTATGCATAAGACCTCGGTTCTGTCCCCAGCAATACAAACAAGCAATGCTAAAGCAAGAGAAGCCAAAAGCTAAAGATCACATATTGTGTGATCATGTTGACATGAACTGTTCAAGAAAGATAAGCCTTTAGAAACAGAATATAGATTTGAGCTTGGGGTGAAAAATGGGACAGTAGTAACTACAAATGGGCACAAGAGATTTGGTG
Organism: Typhlomys cinereus; assembly: GCA_023101885.1. Classification (NCBI taxonomy): domain Eukaryota; kingdom Metazoa; phylum Chordata; class Mammalia; order Rodentia; family Platacanthomyidae; genus Typhlomys; species Typhlomys cinereus. The sequence continues at coordinate 158,285 of JALPQD010000253.1, forward strand.
TAAGCTATGGAAACGATCTAAAATTGGATTGTGGTAATGGTTGCCCGGTTCTGTAAATTTACTAGAAATCACTGCAGTGTGCATGTAAAATAGGTGAGTTTTACGATATGTAAATTATACGGTCAGCTCTCTAGAGCTCTGGGTTCTGCAATCTCAAACTCAACCAACCGTGGACTGAAAATATTTGGAGAAAAACTGCATTTGTACTGAACACATATGACTTCTTTGTCATTTTTCTCTAAATAATTCTGTGTAAATGACTATTTACACAGTATTTACATTGCACTGGGCATTGTGACTAATCCAGAAATGATATAAAGTGTATGGAGGCATGTACATAGGTATCTATGCAAATATTGCATCATTTTATATACAGGATTTGAACATTTTTGGGTCCTGATGTGAAGTGAGTAGGACTGTAGTTCAGAACCAGAGAAATTGCTTAGAATCTACTACCAGTGAGGGGATGGGGGCGTGACTCATTGGTAGAGTACCTGCCTAGAACTCATCAGTGAGGGACTGGGGGCATGGCTCGGTGGTACAGCACTTGCCTAGAGTCTGCGGGTGAAGGGCCAGAGGCGTGGCTCAGCAGCAAGCTCTGGCTTTGCATGCACACAGCCTGAGTTCCTAAGCCTGAACAAGTCATTGCTTGTCTCTGTTCCCTCTCTTGTCTTTTCTTCCTGTGATTTCCCTTTGCTTTGAGAGTTTGAAGTCACATTCAACCAGTTACAGAGAGGCACTTCAGCTAAGTCACAAATGCACGGTTGGGGTGCTCCCTATTCCCTGTATTTGCTTTCACGTGATCCTGAGTGTCTCCTCAGGAAGACAGTCTCTTGAGTGAAGCAAATGGAAGAAACCAGAAGCAGCTAGGATGGAGAGCAGCCCTGGTCTGCTTGGGACACTTTAACTCATCTACCCCTTACCTCAGCTCTTCCATCATCCTCCCGAATGAATGGACAGAAGCTGCTATGGTTTGAATGTTGGAAACACCATCCTCAGGTTCATACACTGAATCTGTGACATGGCATCATTGGGAGGTCATCGGGTTAATGGGAGATCACCAGCCTGGGGCTTCTGCAGTGGGACTGGTGACTTTGTCAGAATACATGGGCTGGTACACTTTTGCTTTGTCTTACCGCATGACACACACAGCCCCTAAGAATTCACAAGAAGGGCCTGGAGAGTTACTGCGCCCCCAGACTTCCCAACTCTGACGGTTGTAATTGTTATTTCTTTTCTTTATACATTATTGGTCTCAGATATTTGTTTTAATTTTTTATTATTATTTATTCAATTGTGTGTGTGCGTGTGTGTGTGTGTGTGTGTGTGTATGTGCGCGCGTGCGCGTAGAACCACGGACGAATTTGGGAACCACCATGGACCGCCTCCATCTCCTCCTTGTTTACTCTGCCCGGGGATTCACAGGCTCCACCCTACCAGGACCAGAAACGCAGGCTTCCGCCCAGCGTCTATACATGAAGTCTAGGATCCAAACTCAGGACCTTCTGCCTGCAAGGCAAAGGCTTAACCCCTGAGCCACCTCTCCAGCCCAATCTCAGATATTTGTTACAGCAACTGAAAGACCACACCACATCAATGGCCCTTCCTTTTTCTTTCTTTGCTCAGCGAAAGGTTGAGACACATCTGGGCTTCAGATCTCAACATATTTATCCTTAAGTGGGAGGAGAGGGTATTGACTGCTGTCACACTAAGGCTGCTGAAACACCTGCTTGGGCAGAGACAGGGTGACATCAGGAATTCTCTGTCACCTTACTCCTTGTGAACACTGTCAGAACAGGGACCTTTCAGTAAATACCAGTGTGGCACTTTTCATAATAGCTAGTTGTGGGATCAGCCTAAGGGTCCACTGATAGGTGAACAGATAGAGAAGAGGCATCTATGCATATACAGGGAAGAATTATTTGAAATTGGAGGGGGGCACTACTTGAGAAGAGGAAGGGAACTAATAAAAGAGGAAAGGGAGACAAGTTTAAAGGGGGATAAATGTGAGTAAAGTATTTGACATACATGCGTGAGAATGTCCTATATAACTCACCATGTTGTGCAACACATAGACATTAGTTTCTTAAAAAAAATCTCTAAAATAGATTAGTCTCAGCTACATAGTAAGCTCAAGACAGACATGGGTTACACAGTGAGTTTAAGGCCAGCCCGGGCTACATAGCAAGGCACTGAAGTCGATGGGTAAAAGCACAGTATTCCCTCTGCAGTGAGGTGCCATCCCCCCTGGTCTGTGGTCTCTGTGCTCTTGATGACTGTCCTTCTATTCCTCAGGGAAGGGACAAGGTGCACACCAGCTCTGCAAGCTCTGTGTATTGTGCATGCTCCAAGAGCAGGCTTGACGGAAGCCAGGAAACCCCCTTTAATTACTGCCACTACTTGCTGGGTTCTGGGAAGGAACTAATTTAAGCAGCAATCACTCGAGCTGAAATATTATGAATGTAATTTCATTATTTGGCCTGTCCGGGTTGTGAGCAAAGGGGTGACAATCACCACGTTTTCTGACTTCCTGCTGGGATAATTTTTCACTCCCTTTCATGGCTGAAAATCCACGACATTCTGTGGCTGAAAATCCACAGATTGATACACCCAGCTCCAAGTTCTGGCATAAAGTATGTTCTCCAGGATCCGTGGGCTGATGTAAGCACACATCCTGTGGTGTGCATAGCACCACAAAGATTATACACATGCATACATATAAGGGATTGTGGATGAGAGAATCTCATATTCCTGACCCTTTGCCACACACACACACACACACACACACACACAGAGATCAGATAATGTCTGTAAAACACATACACGTATACAGATCAGATCATGTCTATAAAACACACATACATATGCATGGATCAGACAATATCTACAAGACACACATATGCACAAGGATCAGAAAACGTCTGCAGAACGTATGTGTGCATAGATCAAATGTCTGAGAGAGAGAGCGAGAGAGAGAAAGAGAGAGAGAGAAGAGAGAGAGATTAGATAATATCTGCAAAGCCCAGGTCTCCTGGGGTGGCCCTCTAACACCATGTGTCTCCGAGTGGGGTGTTCCCAGACCTCAGTAGCTATTGGAATCACACATAAGAATTGGTGATCCAGATCTTTCATGGGTCTGGAGACCAAGGCTCTAGTCTAATCATAGCCACTTCCTGGCTGTGTGATCTTGGGCTTTGCTTCCCTGTGCTTCCATTGCCCCATCTATAGGACAGAAGTGGGAGCTGTGAGGCGCAGGGTAAGAATTTTTTGCAAGCACAGCAGATGTTCAGCACTCATCACTTATTTTCAACACCAGCATAAGCAGGTGATACCGCCACTGGCAGGGAGGCAGTAGGGAAGAATCCTATTGGGCTGGGCTTGGCCTCTCCTCAGGGGGATCTTGCTAACCATATCAGTCAAAAGAAGGGAAGAAGGAAAGTCAGTCCAGCCACCTCTGATGCCTCCGCCACTGTAGGAAACAGGCAGTCTACAAAAACTTTTCTATTGATCCACTCTGTTCCACAGGTACTCAGTCCTATTCCCCAGTCATACCCTGGACGATCACTCTTTGGGAGGGTGGTGTTGGGGATGCTGTGTGCCATTAATCCATGGCCCTAACCCTGATTGGTGGATTCTAGGCAGGCAGACAACTACTGAGTCACTCCTTCAGCTCCTCATTGGTGGATTCTAAGCATGTGCTCTACATGGAACCACACCCCTAACCCCTCACTGGTAGATTCTAAGCAGACACTGTACCATCAATCTACGTCTCAGTCTTTCAGCAGTGGGTTCTAGGCAGTGCTCTACTATTGAATTACTTTTCTAATCCTTGGAAGGGCAACTCTTTCCACGTGCCCTGTCCACCAAGAAGATCTCTACTTCTCTCTCTTTTCCAGAGGACAGAGAGAATGCACGTGGCATCTGCTTGGATGGGAAGGGTAGGCTCGGCCCAAGGAATACCTGGACCATTGCCCAGACTCCCTCCGTCCACCCTCACTGGTCAGCAGGAGGTGCCAAATGCAAGCATCCAAGTGTCTCTGAAGAACACTTTAGGAGTCTAGATCAGCTGCTAAGATCTTGGAAATCCAGGTAAACATATGTTACAGTCAGTCTTTGAGATGCCCAAATTTAAAAAAAAAATGCAGCAAAGGCTAAATGCTGTGACACACGCCTATGATCCTAGCACCTGGGACATTGAGTCAAGAAGATGGTGAGTTCATGGTCATCCTGATGACGTAGTGAATTTTAGGATAGTTTGGGCTACATGGCAAGAACCTGTCTCAGGAAGAAGCAGAAGCAGAGAAAGAAAAGGAAGAGGAAAGGACAAGGGAAAATAAAAGGAGGAGGAGGAGGAGGAAGAAGAGAAGAAATTATACATCATCCATTCGGGTAGAGAACCACTGACCAGGGGACTGGATCCTCTGGTCTTGGGAACCACAAGCAGTGCTCAGAGGACAGCCAAGGCCAGCCTGACCCCTCATTGTTCCAGATCCCTCACTGCGCCTCAGAACAGGAGGAAGGGCAGCCCCCTGCAGGCAGTTGGGATCCCACACGAGTGCCTGGGCCCTGTCTCTGAGAAGCCAGCTGTTTCCCCAGCTTTCCTGAGTGGCAGCTGTCAGGACCACAGAATGGGCATATGCCCCACTATTTGCCCACATAAAGAAAATTCGAAAATGAGAGAATCATCTGCAGAGCGCCAAGGCGATTTGAGTCAAAACAGCAGAGCCTTAAATCCCGGGAAATCAGCTTTATAATGAAAACATCAGCAGGTGCGTAATGGTGAGCTCTGGGCTTAAATGAGATCTTCCTAGAAGCTCGTGGCTCCCTGCAAATATTGTGAGAAGGAAGAAAGACCCAAACTGACCCTACAGGCATAGGAATGGGCCGGGGAGGAACGTCACATCCCACGCAGGCAGGTGGCCCCAAGATGCACCACAGCCTCAGCCCACACCCAGGCCCTCCTTGCCTTGGACAAACCTCGGCTTCCAGCGCCTGCCTGCTGGCATATCCGTTGTCATAACTACCACATGACCTTTCTAGGTTTTCAATAACCTGACTGGCCCAGGGGCCATGGAGAAGAACGACACTGAAAGTGTGGTAATGATTTCATTCCTGGGCAAGGCTGGCTCAAAACCCCAGGTTTGGAATAGAGGTTTAAGGACACCCAGAAGGTTAACACAGTCAGGACACCACTTGGACCATTTCCTCCACGGTGGCAGGGTATACTGTATGGTTTGCTGTGCGTCCCAAGGACCTCTGCCCCTTGCCCCTGAGAAGCCAGGCCAGGTGATACTGAGGGATGGAAAAGGAGGACAGGCAGAAGGGGCCACTCCTCCGCCTTCTCAGACCCTCAAGTCTCTTTGGATTCCAGTCCCTTCTGCTCTTCTCTTTCCTCCCCTCTGAGTGGCAGGCTCTGCTGCCAAGCAACACTGGCAAAGGTGCCTGGTGGGTGAGTGGGTGAGGACAGGTGGGGAGTGTGGGCACAGGTGGGCAGGCAGGATGTTCCCCCAGCCTGGTGTCCTCACTGGGCCTCCACTCCAGGCCACAGTACCATCATGGCGTCCTTCCAAATCTCTCTCTCTCTCACACACACACACACACACACACACACACACACACACACATCATTAGTGCCACAGAATCCTGATCTCTGCCTCCCGCCATTTGTTCTGAGCCAAGCAGACTAGGAAAGAGGCCACTGCACACTTAAGACTTTCCCCCCATGCCCACCCAACTGTGACTCATGTTGCTAGTGAATGGAGACTGATTCCCCCTCCTCCCACCTTGTACGGGGTCCTCTGGGGAGAACAATGAGCTTCTGTGAGAAGTGGAACCCGAAACTGGGGCTGCCTGGGGACAAGGTGGGCATGGGACTGCCAGTCAGTGCTCAGCCTGTGCCCAGACCACCACACAATGGGAGACCTAGTTCTCTGGGCTGTAATTTCAGACGATGTCTTTGTCATGGGTCTCACAAACCAAGACAGTCCAGGAGCCTTGGGGTCTGGGATCAGGGAGTTGGGCTGTTTCCAAGAAATGCAGGGTGTGGGCCAGAAACACCCTTTGAAAAGAGCAGTAAAATAGCTTCAGGAAATACATGAAAAAGAGACCCTGATGTTAAGCAGTAACAGGAAGGGCAGAGTGGGTGGTGTGTGGATCTGGGTTTGAATCCTTCCTTACCTTCTCCCATATTTTAGGCAACTCCTAAACACTCAGTGACTAAGACCCATGGCTGTGTTATGCCCACCAAGGCTAAACTATGTTGTCTTGCTTTATAAATTAGCGTCCCGCACACGTGTGGAGCTCTGTAGTTTTTCAAGCCAATTTCACCCATTAATTCATTAGATCCAAGCAATGATCCGGTCTTCTATTTTTAGCATCTTGTGGTAGCTCATTGACAACATAAGTCCTCATTCTTATTGGCTACGACCCTCCCACTTTTCCGTTCTGCTCTTCCTAATTCCCCACCCCTAGGAATCTTTACCAGAACAATTTTGGGACCATTTTCTATTAATATCAATTTTCAGATTATAGCAATATGATGATGTCTGTTTCCTAATTTAATTAGGCGATTCCTGTTATTAGTGCCTTCGTGCCCATTATTTTTCATTTAGCGTGCTTTAATTCACCAATAGGGAGCAAGATCCTGAGTGTCTTCTGAAGAAGGGAAGGCTCCTTCCAGGTGCAGGATAGTGGGGGACCTAGGAAATCAGGGTCATGTGAAGGAAGTAGATGTTGGGGAGCTGCGAGCCAGCTGTTCAACGCAGACTTGGAAGAGAGAGATTGTAAGCACAGAATAGCTCCAGCTACAGAGATGAGGTCCACACCAGGCAACCCCAAAACCAAAGACTCCCAAGGCGTATGAGAGCCAGGTGCTTAGGGCTCCCTTAAACACACAGGAGAAGTCAATGATGAATTGTGGTTCTTTTTTTGTATTGTTCTGTGTGTGTGTGTGTGTGTGTAGGTATGTGTAGAAGGAGGTCCAAAGGTGACATGTGAAATCATCCTAGATTGTTCTACCTTCTTATTACTTTGCTCTGGGGTTTCCAGGCCTGTGTTCCAGGGCTGGATATATAGACCACTGCCATTTCTGACTGTCATTTTTATATGGGAGCTGGGATTGGAACTCAAGTCCTTTTGCTTGTGAGGCACAGGCCTAACCCCTGAGCCATCTCCTCAACCCTGTTTTATTAGTCTTTTATTCTTTGTAAGACTGGGAATTAAACCTAGGGCCTCATGCCCTTGTAAGTCTCAGGTAAGCATTCTACCACTGAGTTACAGCCCAGCCTTTTATTTGCTGCCTTTTATTTTGACCTAGAGTCTTGCTAGATTGCACAGGCTAGCCTTGAACTCTTTCCATAGTCCAGGCAAGTTGGCGAACTTGTAATTTCCTGCTTCGGCCTCTCTGTGCCACCAAGCAGACCTAGACCCAGCTGTGATGCTGAGGTGGTGACGTGATTGACAGCTTGTTTGGGCAGAGAAGCACCTAGTACAGCACTCTTCTGCACAGGTCTTGGAGGGCATTTCCAGAGATGGCTAAGGAGGAAACACTGGCCCTACATGCAAACAGCCCCATCTACAAGCAGTGGATCTCCTTGGGTAGAAGGAGAGAAGTAGCATGGTGTCCCACCCCCCCTCCCCCGGCTTCTTCTCTTCCCTTCCTCTAGACCTCCCATCTAGTTGCTATGAGGACAGCTGCTCTTGTTTGCTCTGCAGTACCCACCCTACCAGGACTGACAAAATCCTCTGAAGCCGTGAGTCAAATCAGTTTTTCCTCCCTTGTTTTATGCAAACAACGCAGCAAATCGACCAACACAGGCTGTAAAGCTAGCACCACTGGGACCTCAAGCCACCCACTTCCAAGTCCTGCTGACTCTGCCTCGTTCCGGCCTGAGTGGCCGATCACCAACTGCCCTCTTCCACCTCCTTCATTTCAACCTTTGCACCACTTCAGTGGGTGCTCTTTACACTGCACTCTGAATTAGCACTGAACACAGTGTGAGTGGTACACTGCCTGGTGCAGAGGGTCATCTGAGTCCCTAGTCTCCAGTCCCACATGTGCGCCTCTAGCTGTGCACCATGAAGCTACCAGTTTCCTTCTCTCTGCCACACTGGGCTGGTCTAGAAGAAACTCCCACAAGGATGCTCTGGAGTCTAGGGGACAGGACTTGCAGAGCCATGCCTAGGAGTAGTTTTACAGGCATTCTCACCCACCTGGGGGACCCAGGGACATTAGGTGACAAGGAGGGGATGCCTGAGAAGAGAAAACACATGTGTGGTTTTTCCCCAGAGGGAAACCATATCTACTGCAGTCCCAGAAAGGCAAAGGGAGTGCAGGTGAGGCATCCCCTGTGGGTTGTGGGTGGCTTCGGGCAAGAGTTTGAAGATGCTGCAGGTGTATTGTTTAGAAACACTGGGCTCCCAGAGAGTCGCAGCCCTGCTGATTTTGCGATGATATATTGCCAGCTACTTAACGGGATGGATCACTGCAATTACATGTCACTTCTGATATTCATAGTCACAACAAGGCTGTGGCAGCCTCGTAAGGTTTAGAGGAAATACGGATGACGTTCCATGATGCCATTAGAGAATGGTTTCAGGAAAACAGACTCGGGAGGATTCCAATAAAACCCACCTGCTTGGGGAAAGCAGACGGCTCCATGGAAACAAGACGGGCTAGTTCCCTGGGCCCTGGGAGCAGCGTGGGCGTCGATACCCAGCACAAGAGGGCAGAGCTTGATGCCAAGAAGAAAAGCCGGGCAGCTTGGGTACTTCCATCAACTCTGTCCCCTCGCCTGACTGAGAAGATGAGAGTTTCTCAACTGTCACCACAGCAGTGACCCCAGCTGGCTCCCTGGGACTCTGTGGTCTCGTAGCCCCGACTGGAGACAAAGGAGATAAAGGCAGTCATTGTAGGAACCCGAGAAGCCTGGCACTGCAGTGTGGCCTTCAGCGCCGTCCATTCAAGGCTGTGTCTCCCTGGTAATGAGGGACCCGGAGTGAGGGCCACAGTGTTTGGCCTCCAGAGAGACAAAACAGCAGGCTTGGAGTCTGTCTGACCCACGGGTACTAGGGTTGCGCTCTGTGGATCTCTAAGTGGGAAATGTCATGTAAGATCTAAACAACCTGTGCTCTGGAGAGAGACTCCATCCACCCATTCCCAGATCTACAGAGTGTCCCTCAAGCACACTTGGCTGCCTGTCCTGAGGCAGGTACCGCCTGACCACTAGGTAGTTTAGATAGGCCCTTCCAATTCTTCCGACTCCTGACTTGGGATGTGTAGCTGGCCTGGCCCTGTGAGAGTCCCCTGTGTGAGTTTAACTCTTCCCCAGGATCCCGTGTAGCTGGACCAAATCTCTCCCACAATGCCTTCTGATGGGAGCTGTCACAGTTTGCCTGCATGTTACTGATAAATTCACAACAAAAAGGCTTTTGAGAACCAGGGGACTTATTTTGGCTTATGACTGTCCAGTTACAGTTTTTAGTCTAGTTTGGCAGGACAGCCCATACTAACACCAGAAGCCAAGATAACTGGCCACACATACCCACCGGAACTGCTGAGAGAGGGGTAAACCTCACTTGTGGGGCAGCAGACTGCCAAAGTATGTTGAAGAATGTCAAGTTACTGAACCAGCTCCTCCTATCCCATTCACCTGCCCAAGGAATAGCCCACCAGCCATGGATTGATTCTTCCCATCACTGGACACTTTTCTAGAGAAAAGCTTGGATAACCTCCATTCCCACTCAGTCTTCTTCCACCTGTCCCCCACTCTTCCCTCAACCCACAGAGAGGCTGGCCCACAGGAGTCCCTGCACAAGACAGGCACACACAAGTCTCATCCCCTAGCTGGTAAGCCCAGCAACCCAGTGGTGGCAACTCTCTCCCAGGTAGACAACTTTGGGCAGAAGCCTGATTCTAACCTTGACAGCCAGCCCAACAGGGAACATGGGCAGCATCTAGGGAAGTCTCGTGTTCAAACCTAGAAACATGGAGCAGACATGTGTCTATGGTCATGGCAGCTCCTCCCCTAGGACAAAGCTCTCCAAAAGCCCCATCTACCTTCATGGACTCAGGACTCCAGTGAATGAGGGGTATGTAGAGGATAGATGCTGGTACAGGGGGAGCATAGAGGGCTGAAGTCCCTTCACTAAAGAGGTACGAAATACCTTCACATATTCTGCTGAGCACCTCAGATGCCACAAGCCCCTGTTAATTAACTGGCAGTGATCACAATACTATTCTGTCTGCCCCATTTGCCCCCTCACACACACACTTCTTCTCATCTCTCAAAGTTACTTTGGAAAATAGCACCTCTCACCTCCTTCTGCCACATCCAGAAATCCCAGATGCTGTCTTCCTCATCTTCCCACCTACTGGTAGCCACCAACTCTATATCCAGCCCCCTTGAACACCCTGTCCTCACTTAAGGCTGTGGAGCCTGCAGGAGATGGGCTTGGGTGTATAGGCTTCGAGAGCTGGCCTCTGAAGGAAATACCCATACCTTGGTTCTGAACTATCTCTGTCTTGGTCCTGGTCTGTCTTGATGTGAACAGTCCATGCCTTGCACTCCTGCTGCCACAAAAGCAGCCCCTCATGCCTGCCCTGCCTGGCTGGTTTGAAATCCTCTAGACCATTAGTCAAAATAAACCTTTCTTCCATTAAGCTGTCTCTGTCAAGATGCTTTCACAAAGCACTCTCCCTGAATCCTCCCCTCTCTCATCCCTGAAGGCCAGGGCCATGGGACACTGTCTGCTGTAACCCCTTCCAACTGGTCTGTTCAGGTTTGTCTAGTCCCCTTCCTGTTCCCTGTCTTTCCAAGCTACATTTCAGATTTCAGAGCTTCCCATTGTCTAGGGCTCCTTCTCCTGTATCCCCAACATGAGTCCAGCTGAGTCTTCAGTCATGGGTCACAGTATAGCCCCTAAGCCACTTAGAACTCTTCATAGACCACAATCCATCTGGTCTCCAGGTCTTTATCAACTCTGACTCTGCTCTGGCTCAGTCTTCAAGGATGCCAGGGTCTTCATGTGGTGGGCAGATAGAATAGTATTGTGATCACTGCCAGTTAGTTAACAGAACATCTCAGCTCTGAAGCCAGGGCTTGGGCATGGTTCTTAACCTCCCTGACTTCAGTAGTATTAAATGGCATGAGTAACTTATAGTGATTTTAAAGTATTGAGCCTTAAATACATGTAAAGCTCTTGTCATAGTTGCCTGGCACATGACTAGGGTCTAAGAGTATTTGATGGAATTAATACAGTCATTGTATCTATATACAATCAACTTAGAACTCAGCACACTGTCTATGGATAGAAATCAATGTATTATAAGAATCACGGTTAGACATGGTAGTACAGACTATTATTGATTAATTCCAGGAGGATCTAGAGTTCAAAGCAAACTCGGACTACATAGCAAATTCCACGACAGTCTGGGATATGTAAGGAGACTCTTAAAATAAAACACATTGGACTCTTAGCATAGGACTTGGCTTGTGGAAAATGCTCTGACATTACTGATTACTGCTCTCAATGCCTGTGCCCAACCGGGAACACCCTGGGGCAAGATTGTTGCAGTTCGCCTGCATAGTTGCTGATAAATGACAATCAAAACGGCTTAAGGGAGCAAGGGGTTTGTTTTTTCTTACAATTACTAGTTATAGTTCATAGTCCATGCTTGATGGGAGAGCATGCACCAACACCAGGGCCAAAAGAACTGGTCACACCGTCTCTACATAATGGCTGAGAGAGGGACGATCCTTACTTGCCAGACCAGCACGTCTGACCAAGTCTACAAAAGAATGCCGACTTCCTCAACTCGACTCTCAGTATTTTATTCATCTGTTCAGGGCCTAGTCCCACCCACCATAGGCTGGGCCTTCCCCATCAGCTAGACAATCTCCTGCAGGTTTGCTCTGGGCTTAACTCAACCACTAATTCTCCACAAATGTGCCCAGAGCTCAAACCCTCAACAGTCAAGTTGACACCTGTGCTTAACTAAGAACAGAGAGAGATGATATCAGCAGTTGTCCGTTTCCTTTGTCCATATCAGGGGTCCCTGAAGAGAAGGTCTGCTGCCCACTGTTCTGTTGTCCCACGCCTTGCCTCCAAGCCCTACACCCGGGAAAAGAACAAAGTTCTGCACTGCGGGGAGGCACCACTTTAAGAAAACTCACTGTGCAAAAGTCAGCTGTTAAAAAAAGAACTGGCTTGGGAGATGGCTTCACAGGGAATAAACAGAGCTTGCCCCACACATACCTGATGGCCTGAGTTTGATCTCCAGAACCTACATTAAAAAAAAAGGAAGAAGAAGAAAACAAGTAGATGTGGTGGCACATCTGTTATCTCAGCAGTGCTGCAGCGAGAAAGGAGGAAGAGACAGGAGAATGGGCCAGAGGCCTGTGGGACAGCTAGCCTGGGGCAGAAACAGAGACCCCATGAGGTGAAAATTGACTCCTCAAAGTTGTCCTCTAGCATCCCTATGTGTGTGTGTGTGTGCGCGCACACACACACACACACACACTCAATGAAACTAAAAAACAGTAACTTCATATGGTGTATACAAAAGAACCATATCATAAGGTTCATTTCTATTGTTACTTTTCTGTTTTTTTTTTTTGGGTGTGTGTGTGGGGACAAGGTCTTGCCCTGAACCTCACACTGGCTTGAACTCCTTATATGGTTCAGGTTTGCCTGGAACTTGTGATTCCCCCTGCCCTGGCCTTCTGCCTGCTGGAATAACAGCCATGCACCACCATGTTCAGCATCAAATCAACCCATTGATCGACCATTCATTGTGGCTTCATGGGTCACTGACCACAGCTCACCTAGTCCCATCAAAACAAAATCTATTCCACTTAAAGGAATGACAAAGGAAGAGTGAGACCATGGTGCAACTCATGATGAGTGGCAGATCTAGGCATGGCCACTGATGGCTCACAGAACATGGTAACCAAGCGGAGGGTGCGAGACACCTGATATGGGAATGCTGAACCACGCAGGCCCACAAAACTGTGTGAGCACTTTACAAGATTTGCCTGCGTTCATAGAGAATGAATACGATGAATATAGAACAAATGGGTGCAATGGACAGCACCTCAACTTGAGGACATTCTGCAAGACCCGCATGACCTGGAATCTGTAAATAACTAGGAAGAGGAAAATAAAAATGGACACAGAAACTTACAGATAAAAAGACACCTAAAAATTCATCAGCTAGCTACGTTGTACAGTTATATCTGCGTATTGAATAAACCACACTGGAAAAATGCTTCCTCTGCCAAACCTCCCCCATCCACCATGGACTGAAATCTCTCCAGAACCATGAGCTGAAACACACCTTTCTTTGTTTAAATTCTTTCTGTCAGCTGCTGGGTCGCAATGACACAAGAGTCCCTGTTTCAAAAAGGTTGATTTAAAAACATGTCATTTTAAATTAAAAAATAGACAGAGCCCAACTTAGATCGACAGCTCAATACACCTCTATGTGATGTATGAGCCCAGAAAGGTGCACTGACCGGTCAAGAAAGAGGTCTGGTGTTTTTAAAACTTGGGTGTATCAGAGAGATCTGACTAGTGCCAGACCTAAGGGACCATGAGCAACGAAAAACTCCCATCACCCACCCATCTTCCCCTCCCACCTTCTCAGTGCCAATCCCAGCTAAATTCACCTCAAAGCATAGGCTTTCCTCTGTGTGCCAGCCCCCTCTAGTGTCTTGTCCAGTCCAGGTGTTAAGGCAGCCTTTTAGCCCACACCATGCTTGGATACAAATCCCAGAGAAAAGGCTCATTGGGGTCGCCCAGGGGCCACCCAGCCACGCAACTGGGCGCATACACTTTGTAAGCACTGGTTTCCAACAGATAAATGTAATCAAGGTTTATATGCTCAGAGAAGCCAACAGGATGGGATTGTTTCACTTGAAAGATCAGAAGAAAATTGTAACTAATGTTGTGGAAAATTACTTTGATATTGCTTTCTTGGTACCGAATCACAATTAGGCTGCTGTGGGAAGTACAGGGAAGCATAAATGAATAGTAACAAATCAACAAAAACAGCTTGTGTCAGGAGCACTTTGCTCAGGGAAAGTAACGTAAGCGTTACTTAAAGTTTTATGACTGTGTTTGGCGTGATTTACGTAGACTGGCAAGGTTGGCTAGCACGTAAGCACGCCGAGAGGGTGGTCCACCTGCATCTGCCAAGAGAACTTCATGGTCAAACCTCACCTGTGCTCCTAATCTGGCTCTGCCAGTCCCAGGGGATGCTCCCCATGACTGGCACACCATACAGGAGATGCTAGGTCTGCTTGTATGCCATTCCACACGCCCTGACTCTCTGAGGTTTGAGTCCCTTCCTGCTATAGCTGCTACCCCAGAATTCCCAGCTATGTGCAAAGCATCCACCTGTCTTTTGTATATCTGTGCACTTGCGTAATCGCACAGGGCAACGCCGACTGGCATGAGAGACAAGAATCTACTATCTGTGGAAGCAGGTACTTTGCTCTGCCAGCTGGAATGAACCAAAGCAGGGCGTATTCTAGGACCATCAAAGCAAAATCCCACCTGGAAACAGATCACCTGTCCCAGGAGTGGAATACACACAGGACCCATAACCTACGTGCCCCTGATGGATTCTCTCCCCAGCTACTCCCACACGATGCAGACACTAGGCACCTGGACCCTCTGCCATGTGTGCACCCCAACTGCACACACCAGGACATGCACCAGAGAGACAGCACCCTTTATCCCAAGTGATGTCTCAGCTCCCTGTTCCTGGGTTTCCTCCCTCCCAGAGCGCACGCGCGAGCACAGGGACCAGCTCTCAGGCACCATCCTGTGAGGCTCTGCTGTGCTGACTCAGTGTTACCCGCAGTTCTAGGGCACTTGAGAGCCTACAAAGTCCCCCGGAGAAACCAGCTTAGTCACATGCACTTGCTTTCTCAGAAGCTGGGGAGCAGCCAGACCCACTTTTGACAGCTACTGACCCCCTCCCATGGGGGTCAGCCCTGGAATGTGTCAGCATGGTGGCTTGCCTGCAGTTTCCTGGACACACGGTTAAGCCTGCCTCTTGCTCAGTATGATAGAAGTCATAACTCAGTGGCCTCCTCATGTGGGGCCCAGACAGGCTCTGGCCTCATGTGCATGTCCTTGTTCCCTCCTGGGGCCCTCAGCCTTCAGCCTGTGCTGAAGGTTATAGTCTGAAGAAGCAAAACAATGAGGTAGTACAGAGTAAGTGCACCTAGGAAGGGGAAATCTGAGGATGATGCTGGGGAGGAGCAGGTGACCAAGGCCATGCACCCCACTCTGTGATGCAAAGCACGAGTGGTGCACAAAGTCACCTGTCAAAACCTAGAAACACAAATGTCTTTTATTTTGTCCCTACTCACAGCACAGCACTGCGTGTATGTGTGTGTGTGTGTGTGTGTGTGTGTGTGTGTGTGTGTGTGTGTGACAGTTACTCTTAACCATTGCTGGGAGAGAGCACCCAAAGTCAAGCAACATAAGGGAGAAGGGGAGATTTATTCATCTTATCGTTCCAGAGGGGAGATACAATTTCTCATGGTGGAGGTGGCATGGCTGGCTGGCCAAAGCTGGAGGAGGCTAAGTCACTGCAGACATCTTAGAAGTCGAGAGCTGTAGGACTGCTTGCTGCAAAGGCTGACTTCTCCTAGAGGTAAGGTGGGACTAATCCACCTCAAGGCCCACCCCTTGTGACTGCCTTCCTCCAGCAAGGCTCCACCTCTCAAAGTGCCATGACCTTGCCAAACACATGAAACTGTAGAGGACACATTTCAAGCCATGATAGTGTGTGCGTGTATGCCTCCTTGGGGGAGAAGGAGAACCTCTGGGGGTACTTGAGTGTATCCGTGTCCTAGAACAGATGGGCTGTGGATTGGGGGTCTTTCTGATAAACCTCTGCTCAGATATACTGGTGCTCTGGCCTGGAAGCCTAGCTTTCCTCTTCCTTGAAGCAAAGCAGTCATTGGCCTTGGCCTCATGCCTAGGACCTCCAGCTCTGCCCTGTCCAACAATAAGGACCTTGTAGACCTCCCCTCTCCACATTCCATCTGCCTAAGATGCCAGAACCACCTTCCTGCTCTTACCAACTCCCATCCCATCATCCCCACATTCCTCAGCCACTCCAGTGAGTCACAAGGCTCAGGAAGAATGGTGGTTGGGTGGGGGCAACTAGGGTGGGACTGAGGCCCCAGGGCTAGGATATGTCCCTGCTCTTTTTGTCTGAGCCAGATTCAAGGGCTCTCTAGGTTTGTACATAGAAACTGAGTCACACTTTGGAGAAGGGAACTCAAGAAGATACATTCAATTAAGCCTGGTGGCAGAGGCTTATAAACCCAGATACTAAGGAGGATGAAACAGAAGTTTGTTCATGGTAAGATCAGCCCAGACTTTGTGGAGAGTTCAAGGTTAGTCTGGGTAACTTAATCAAGACCCTATCTTCAAATAAAAATAAGTGCTAAGGAGGTAACTCAGTGGTTCAACCCTTAACATAATTTAAAAAACACCCTCTGATGTCCCAGACAAAGTGGAAGAGACCCCAAGAGGTAGCAGAATCTGAATCTGAGCAGCCTTTCCACCATCCTTGTAAGAGGCTGCTTGTTGTATGGAGGCTGGAGCCTTGCAGCTGATGAACTGACATAGGGATACCAATGCCTACCAGGGGGAATCCAGGGTCTCTCTTGTCCCCCTAGGCCCAGCACACCCTGATACCAGGGGACTGGCATGTGCCTTAGGGGAAAACAAGAGGGAGTGACTGAGGGGCTCACCTGGAGCCTGCTGGGGGGCGAGCTCAGCCGGGTCTTGTAGGCTGATAAAGAGAAGGAGGCCTGCCGCTCCGAACAGCAGAATGGACGAGAACATGCAGGCCAGCCGCATCGTTCCGAGTCGTGGGGTCATCAGGGGCACTCTCTAAGGTCACCTCTCGGGTGAGAGAGGCACGTTCTTCCCTCATTATCCACACCAGGCGTCCATCAGGCCGAGGTCTACAGGACAGAAGGGAAGAAAGAAGCACTTCTCAGTTGCAGGACATCTAGGTGGGCTAAAGTCATGGTCAGTGCACGCATTCAACCACAATCCCTGGGTCTCCTGCCTCAGGAGGAAACTCACTTACGGATCCCCTCTTCTGCCTCCTTCTGTGGATGGGTCTTATGCTACAGCTCAGACTGACTCCAAACTTCAAAAACTCTAGACCCTCCTGCTTCAATCTCTCAAGTTTTAGGATTATAGGTTTTATCTTTCTTTCTTTCTTTCTTTCTTTCTTTCTTTCTTTCTTTCTTTCTTTCTTTCTCTTTCTTTCTTTCTTTCTTCTTTCTCCTTTCTCTCTTTCTTTCTTTCTTTCCTTCCTTCCTTCTTTCTTTCTTCCTTCCTTCCTTCCTTCCTTCTTCCTTCTTCCTTCCTTCTTCCTTCCTTCCTTCCTTCCTTCCTTCTCTTCTCTGTCTCCCTCCCTCCGTCCCTCCGTCTCTCCCTCCTCTCTTCCTCTCTTCCTCCTCCCTCCCTTCCTTCCTTCTTCCTTCCTTCCTTCCTTCCTTCTTCCTTCCTTCCTTCCTTCCTTCCTTCCTTCCTTTCTCTCTGTCTCCCTCCCTCCGTCCCTCCGTCCCTCCGTCCCCCTCCTCTCTTCTTCCTTCCTTCCTTCCTTCCTTCCTTCCTTCCTTCCTTCCTTCCTTTTTTTTTTTTCTCTCTCTCTCTTCTCCCCATTTCAAGTCCAGGGAGATGAAAGGAAGTCTTATTGCCACCCATGCAAAGACATTACCATCTCATTGAAGTTTCTTGTGTTTATGACCCCCAGCAAAGCCGCACCACAGAGAGACAATCTCTGGCTATTCCTGTGGCCATCTAAATCAAAAGGAATCCCAACATTCACAGATAGTAACCAATGATGTCCCCAATCTGTACTGCCCAGCAATGTGAGTCGCCCAACCAGCAGGCATTCTCCCTGTGCAGGGGTCTACGCACAGTCAGAAATGTGGGCCCCTGTCCCTGATAACTGACCCAAGGAACAGACCAATCTCTGGCTTGTTTCTCTCTTCAGGATGCTGGGGGACAAGGTCTCCATAGAGCTGGAGGCTTTGATAAGCGTCCTGAAGGATGCTGAGGCACAGATGGATACCCCTCCCCACAGTGGGCATGTCCAGGCTCTGCTAATAGTCACATCAGCAGGGTCCAAAGCTCTGAACAGACCTCAACCCAGAGCTGATACAGGCAACCAGCTTTGTAAAGTTCAGAGGTTGCAGACTGACATCCCTCCACCCCTGCTTGCTTTCTGTTTGCTGCAGACCCAGGGCATGCCCGCAGAAGCTGCCCTTCACCTTGGCTCTACCAGATGGGCCGAAGAAATGTCTATGCCCCAAGTACATATCCGTGACACCCAACTGAACAAGGCTGTAGATTAAGACAAGCACACACTGTTATGATTTGAATCTCAAATACCCTTCGCAGACATGTATTTGAACATCTGATCCCCAGTTGGTAGCACTATTTTGAGAGATTGTGGGGCCAGATCTGATGCAAGCAAATCCCTGGGGGTAGGCCTTTGAGAGTTATAGACTAACCCTGCTTAAGTTCTGTTCTCTACTTATGGGGTTTGAGCAGTAATGTGAAGTTGTTTCTCTGCCATGCCTTATCCACTGTGATGGACTATATCTTCTGGAACAAAGCCAAAGTAAAACTGATTTTCTTACATTGCTTCTATTAGTATTTTATCACAACAGTGAGAAAAGTAACTAACACCCCAAAAGTAGGATATGAGTTTTCCAAGTAGTGTGGGTCTGGGTAGAACTATGTGAATGTTAAGAACCCACCTGCCTAGGCAGGCCACAGGTGTCTTGAGAAACTTCCTCTTACAAGAAGAATTGCTCTGTCTTTTACCTTTACTTGGCCCTGATGCCCTGTGCCAAAAGACACCCCCTTCTTTCCATCAAGGGGTCTACAGGAAGCTTACCCATTTTAGCATAAAGTAGTGTCCAGAGGATACTGAGGGCACCTGGGGCCTCTCCCAACACCTCCAAGACCACAGTCACATTGCTGGCTGGGAACCATATATGCTGGCTCAATAGATATATTTCCTTGCCCAGGCCCCAAGCCACGGAGGATCAGCAGCCCCCTCCCAACACACACACACAGTTTCTTTCTCTGTGTCTGGTCCATAGAGTGTGGAGCAGAGAAGGTTGAGAAGAGTGACTGCCCCCACCAGAAAAAAAAAATTTCCCAAGAATTAGATGGCATCTCAGGAAAGCTCAGAGGCTGAGGACTATAACTGCAGGTTTGGGTTTCTCCTCTCTGTAGTCTCTGTAATTATTTTTTCACTCAGTTAACTTTAATTAACCTGCCGCAGGCCTCTACGCGCCTGGCGCTGGGCTCCCCGGACGGTGTGAGCAGGTGGTTCCCACGACCTCCCCCAGCTTTTATGTTTGGGAAGCAGTCGTGAGCCAGGCTCATTTTCTCTGTGGAGCTTGGCTCTGGGGTTTCAGGTCAGCTTTGACCTCAGAGCAATGGCCTCGCCCCTAAAAGACTCCTGCTGCCTGTCTTCAAGGGGAGGGGGAGGGGAGGCTGTGCCCTGCTCACAGTGAGTGTAAATAGACAACCAGGAGTCTATCCCCAAAGGCTCAGACCTAGAAAACCTTCATGGAGGGCTGGGGCTGCTTTGGGAGGGAAGGTCCCAGAAATCTGATTTATTGTCTTGCGAAGATATAGGTGCATAGTGTGGATTCCAGGCATTATAAAGGAGTGAAGTTGCTCTCCCTGGGGGTGTCCAGAGTGTGCCCTGATGTCTCCTCCCCAGGTACTACACACGCAGTCTCTGGTCCATTGGAGTGAATGACGGAGGCAGAAGAGCTACCCCTCTTTCACCCTCTGAAGCTGCCTAGTCCTTGTATTCCCAGGTACTCTGCCCCTCCCCATAAGCAGTTGTCATAGTCTCTTGGACACCCAAGCAGTCTTGAAAGGATGGAAATGACATCACGTGAGGTACAGCAGGGACTGTCAGTGAGGGAGTGGGGAAGGCAGCTCATCGCCTTCCTGCTACTCTCCTCACGGGCATCCCACCCATAGACTTGAGCAGGTGCCTGCACACTAATACATATTACACATGCCAGTGTCCCTGCTGTGAACATCTGCATACCAACACTATCAATGGTCAGCAACAAGGTCCATCCAGCATGGCGCTGGCATGCTTCCTACAGCCACATCTGCCTCCTGAGTCAAACACCTCAAAGTCAATTTAATGAAGGGTAGGTTGTCTCTGACACACAGATGGTGTGTAAGGAAGATGTTCTGGTTGGAATAGTTTGAATATGAAATCCCCCCCAACATGTCTTAGGAGCTTGGGTCCCAGCTGGTGGTGCTGTTTTAGGAAGGTGTAGAAACTTTAGGAGATGAGATTTAGCTGGAGGATGTAGGTCACCAGGGATGGACCCTTGGAGGTATTTTGTCCCTGGTCCCATTCTCCCTTCCACTTCCTCTCCCTTACTGTTTGCCATGAGATCTACAACATCTCCCACTACACATTCTCTTCAACAAGATGTTCTGTTCAAGTTCATGATATCAAACAGCTATTGATTGAGTCGTCTGAAACCATGAGCCAAAATAAAATGTTTCCTCTTTTGTACTTCAAACAACAAAAGCTAAGTAATATAGGAGAAAGGAAGGAGAGAAGAAAGGGCAAGTTATACTTAGTGCTCATTGCTCAGTAAACTCCTAATGACTGTCCTCCACTAGTGTCCCCGAGACGCTACTTGATAAAGGGGACTCAGAAAGCTATATGATAATTGTTTTATTTGTTTCATAATTGGTGTTGCAGATGTGGTTACAGAAAGCTGGTTAGCCCTTGTCTTCCCCAATCCGTCACACTGTCACCATGAGAGACATTGAAGGGCTCCTGTAGTTGTGCCTGAATCTGTCCACACAAAACCTGCCACATGAGACCAGATTCTGATTGCTCAGGTTCCTTGAATCCAGGAAGTGTGTGTGTGCAGGATGGGGGGATACTGCATGACATCTCCAAGACCCTCCAGAGCAAACAAACACCCTGCCCACACTCAGGAACACACTTTGTCTAAGAGCCTCAGAGTGGTTTCCTCATTCAACCCTTAATAAGTGTCAGTCTTTCCTTCTGGGACCCTCTTCTCCGTGTTTGCTATCACAGGGGACCATCTGGCAAGATAACTCCTGGTTGTATGCAAAAAAGTAATCAACAAGTCAGCTGCCTTTCCTTCTGGGTGACTTGTGGTCTGGCTAGGACTGTAATACCTCTGGAGAGGACCAGCATCCTGGAATCTGCAGGATCCCTCAATTCCTCTAAAGCTTAGCTGAGGTCCCCCACAGACCTGTGATGCACACTACAGAAGATGTACATCTGTGACTGCCCACCAGTCCCCAGAGGGTCCTTTCCTTCAGTTGCATATTTACAAGACAGCGGGGAGATGCCGATCCAGTCGCCATTTGTCTCCCTCTTCTTTGACTCTAGCTTCGCCTGAAGCCTCAATATCACAATCTGTAAGAGTCTGGCTGCCCCGGGGCCCAGAAAAACACATTTGCAAGGCCTCAGCTCCCACCTGGGAACTCACCATATATGATACGACATCACATTCAGCCCTGGTGATAAGTGCAATCTCCCTTCACCTCCCGGCAAGACCAATAGACAATAAGAAAATTCAAATTACTGGGGACAGAGAAAGGGGTGAACAGGGGCTTAAGAAAGAAAAAAAATATACAGTCCTGTTTTGTTTCCTGCTCTCTTCAAAAAAATCTAGATCTTTTCAGAGTTTCTCTCCCAGAGGCCTGAATGGCGCCACCAATTTTTACTTTAAGAAAGAAAAAAAAATTCCAATTAATGATGTAACACCTCCTGGGACACAGGGCAAGGCCAAAGATTCCGCCTATCTCCTTATTTATTTGATTTAAAAATTTGTCTCTCTGGGGAAATTGACTTCGGGGTACAAGCAAGGATTTGGGAATTCAGCCAAAGCACACGCACCTCCAGTGGCGACAGCAAGACACACGGACGGTCCAAGGACACGCTTGACTGCAGCGACTCCGGGGCCTGGATGCTTGTCCCAGTGACCCAGGGGACCTCTCTGGCTGTGGAGAGCTGCCCGCGCATCCCACGGTCATGCAGCTTGGGTGCACCCACGTGGTCGACAGGCCCCGGGCCCCAGAAAGTTCTCTGTCCCTGTGTCTTCTTACACAGGCAGGAGTGAACAATGCCGTCCCTCCCGGCTGAGGGCTACGGGAGAAGCTGCTCGTTCGGAGACAGGCTGCTATGGCAACTTGAAGAGAATGGAGCCGGGCACTGCCGTCACCTTGAATCCGGCACCGTGCCTTCTGCTGCGGTAGCAGAGGGGACCTGGAGCCCGGATCTTCCCCACTTGGCAGTTGGGCACTGGTGGATGACCTCTGGCTTCCCTCCACAGCCCCCTGGCCTCATCTGCTTCTCTCGGATCGGCGCACACAGCCCAGTCCCCCGAGAGCACCACCTCCATCTGTTTTGTCAGACTAGTTCTTCCGTGTGCGCGCTTACTTCTGAGATGGGGCTCTTCTTGATTTCAGCTCATTAAAATCCTGCAGCTAATTAAAACCGTTGTAACTGCAGCGGCTGAAGCGGTGGCGGCGGCGGCGGCGGCTGCAAACTCTGGGACTGGTCCCCCCAGTTTTATGCGTAGGCATAAAGTTGCAGTGTTCTGCAAGGATGACGGATGGCTGCGAGAGCTTAGTCTCCCAGGCAGAGGGCTGCAGACTTCAAATTGTTCCAGCCCTCTGCCAGCTGGGCCCGAGGGACGCTGGCCAGGGTCCTGAAACTCTCAGCGCTTGGCCTCAGCACACTCAGGAATGCTCAGCTGCGCCTTATTGGGCGGGTGACATTTTGCCCACCATTTCCCTCCTCTGTTACAAAGTCAGGTTCCCTCCAATCTCTGATGCTTTCTGCGGAGCAGAGAAGGGGCCTCCTAGGATGGAGATCAAGGATTAAATCAGTTTCAAACGGCCCCAAGCTTTGTCCCCTAGGAACACTGCATTACAGTCTCCCTTCCCCATCCCCGGGTTGCATACACACAGAAGACCAAAGGATGCCAGCAAATTCATGACTGTAGTTACAGATCCTGAAGGTCTGGCCAAAGAGTCACCAACCACGACACGGCCCAGGATTTCTTACACATTTGGAGCATTTTATTACAGTAGAACAAAGGAGAAGATAGGAATTCTGTAACTGGAGAATCCTCATCCCACCCTTGCAGAGCCTGTGATGCCCACTCAGCACCCCTAACCCATGAAGCTGTGAACCTCTGGGCAAGTCTTTCCCTCACACATGGCCAGCGTTCACTGCTGGGCTGGGGCCCAGCCATGGAAGCTGCTCCCAGGCTATCTCCATCTTTGTATTCTCAGCACTTAGCACAGTGCCTGGCACAGGAAAGGTGATCGATAGCTTGTACTGCTACAGAATGTGCATGAGTTAATAAATGGAGGTATTGGGGGCCACTGAAAGACAGACCATCAAGAATTTGGAATTTTAAAAAGGTCATTTATGTTTTAAGGAACCGTGGGTTTGTTTTGGTTGAGTCTGGGCTAGAATCAAGTCCAATGAGAAGCCTTATCTGAAGAAAAGACAGGAAGTGAGGACACTGCCCTCAGGTAGCACTATGGAATCTGACATATCAAAAATACCCAGGGGCTGGAGAGATGGCTCAGAGGTTAAGACTCTGTCTCACAAGCAGAATAAAGTCCTGAGTTTGGATCCTAGGTTCCACTAAAAACACTGGACAGAAATGGCAGCCACCTGCACTTCTGGCTGTGGTGGGCAGAGCCTGGGAAATTCCAGAGCAAAGGAAGAAGGAGGTAGAAGCTATCCAGAATGATTCCTGAAGTCACCCTTGGTCTTCCACAGGGACACACAGTGCCCTCTGACACACACATACACACACACGTACACGCACACACACACACACACACACACACACACACACACAAAATAGTAGATAGATAGATAGATAGATAGATAGATAGATAGATAGATAGATAGATAGATAGATAGATAGTCTGGACATGAAAGGGCTGCTGTAACCCCACACATCTTTGAGAGACCAGTCAACCCTATTGGGGGATGCTTCTCCTCAAGAGTATACCCACTGATTCATGTTCCAGTAAATGCTCAGGCAAATGAAGCCCAATGAGCCACTCATGCAAAGAAAAAAGATACTAAGAAGGAGACTGGGAAGGAAGCAGAAGGATTGTAGTAGGAAGGCACTGGGTATTAAGGCATAACCCATCATAAATTTACTGTAATCATTTATGAAACAATAAAAGAATTGTTTAAAAATACCCGGGATCCATTGGGAATCAGGATAACAACTCCTTCTATAGGTACGAAAACTTGAAGAAGACCAACACGCTTCTTCTCATGGTAAATGAGGGCTCTGTACACATGTACATCCACATGCATAACACACTGTAAGTCATTTGAATGCCATAAGGCATATTATTTCTAAAACTTCTGTATTAGTTTCTGTTCTCATAAATGTGACAAAATATCTGACAAAGTCAACTGAAGGACAAAAGGGTTCAACATTTAAGGGTATAGTCCACCATGGTGAGTGAGGAAAGCATGATGACAGGGACATGAGGCAGTTGATCAGATTATGTCTTCAACCTGGAAACAGACAGAGAGGTGCTAGTGCTCAGTTAGCTATCCCCTTTTTATTCAGTCCTGGACTCCAGATCATGGAAGGTTGTTGCCCATGTTCAGGGTGGGACTTCCTTTCTCGATTAAATCTTTCTGGCCACATCCTCATTGACATTCCTAGAGCCTGGTTTCCTGATGATTTTAAATATTTTAATTTACTACTAGGAAAAAAACACAAAATTATAGCTTTATGTGTTGATTGAAAGTCAATGAAAATAACCCAAAGGTAGCCTTGAAGATGTATGCTAAGGATGCCAAGCCAATTACTAAAGACAAACACTGTACATGTCCACTTCTATGACACACACAGAGGTAGAATAGTGGTTCTCTCTCTCCTTCATTCACCAACACCTCCATCTATTAACTCATGTACATTCCACAGCCATACAAGCTATTGATTATCTTTTTTTGTGCCAGGCACTGTGCTAAGGGCTGGGAATACAAAGATGGGATGCAGTGAACTCTGGCCACATGTGGGGGAAAGGCTGGCACAGAAGCTCACAGAAGGGGAGAAGGTGGACAGAGGTTGCCAGGGTCCAGGGGTGAGGCACTGAATTACCAGTTAGTGAGTGCAATGTTTCAGGCTGAAAAGATACAAAGGTCTGGTGATGGCTGCTGGTGAAAATCTGCACACCAATGTGAGTTTAGTTAATGTCACTGAACTATTCACTTAAAATTGTTAAGCTGATGCATTCAATGTGATTACTTTTTATCATGGTGAAAAGAAAGCAGAGTAGTAAGCTTCAAGAAAAACAGATGAGGCATACAGCATAGGGGAGCCTTATCTCAGAATCTGTGCTCATCCAAAGTATAAAGTTTAGATGAGTTCCTGAGTCTCTTGCAAGCTCTGATGTGAGATAAAAATCTTGGAAAACAGGAAGGTGCCTTGTGAATTTCACTTGTAACTTGCCACTTTGGGAACTGTACATGGTCATCTGGACAGTGACCATGGTTCCTGCCAGTTACTGGTCCTTCACCACAGCTCCTGGTCTCTGGTATGTTGTGGCCTCCAGAAAGGTGTCAGGACTGTATCCCAAAGTTCTACACCCTGTAAAATACTCTTGCAAAGTCAGCTGGGTCCCTGTAGACCAAGTAAATTCTACCAAGCTATTTCTCTTCTTGACAATTCCCTTTTTACTTAAGGGGTCAAAGGTCTTATTACTGTGTCAAGCTAGCTGAGAACTGCATTCTCAAGTTCTATGAAGAAATACCCCTGTACCCAAGGCCTGTCTGGAGGAAATGTGTCCTACCTGGGGCTGCTCCACAGCTAGGAAACTATTCTTTTGTGTGTGAACTCCTACTGAGCCCAGCTGGGATGGTGTTCCACTTATAGAAAGAAATTTGCAGGAGCAGGGCATTGAGACAAGATCTGACTTTGTAGCTCAGATCTTGAACTTGGCCAGGAACTAGCTATATAGTCCAGACTGCCTTGAACTTAAGTTTCTCTCAAGTTCTGTGATTACAGATGTGTACCACCATGCCAATCCTAACAGAAGTAACTTTAAAGCAGACATTTCAGTGGGACTAATGATTTGGATCCTAATTGGTCTACACTCACCCTTTTTAGTTAAGAATCTTTCATTTGTAAAGAACTGTAAAGGGCAACACAGGAATCCATGGGATAATGGAAATATCTGGTTTCTACTATATCAGTATTAGTTGGCTGTGACAGCCATCATACAATATAGTTCTGCCCAATGCCAACATTAAGAGAATGATTATTAAAAATACACAAGATTTCTTGGCATTGGTTCACGGAACTGTTTGTTGGTATATAATTAGCTCAAAATAAAAAGTTTAAGAAGTCAGGAACTTAAAAAGAAATAAAAGTTCCTAGCCTTTAGGAATCAAATTCTAATGCTTCTCACATGAATAAGAGACAATCATTTTCACGGATCAGTGCTAGCCCCCATAATGTAAGAAACATACTAAGGTGAGGGTACTATGCCTTTAATAGGAAAATCTGATGTGTTAGCAACTACTGGCTGATCTTTGTGCATTTTTCAATTGCAAATTGCACTTTAAAATGCAAACAATTATTAATATTGATTTGGACTAAAACAATATTGAATTTCAATATAGTTCCAGCTCTTCTGTGAATTACCCCATGGATATGCAGTGATTATGACAGAGGAGTATTTGCATGCTCAATTTCTTTTCCGAGAAGATCCTTGAGGAGGGTTGACATGATCCATGGATAATGAACTTCACAGGGACAAAACTGGCTCCAGAGTCCCCTGTCACGATCACAGATTCACTTACTTTCAGAGCTACTTGGCTCTTTATGCTTTTTCCAAACCCATCTTGCAGAGCACCAGTTAGGAACACCTGCTCAAGGCCTAGAATAGAATTTCAGTTTTGTAGAGGAAAGGAAGATATTTATCATGCTTTGGTAATGTTTCAGGGACTGTGCTGGACGCTAGAGAAACATCCCACTTAGCTTTCTCACAGTAACATCTCCAAGTGAAAATCATTATTTTGATTTGTCACAGGTTTGGCTTTCTGCGTGCAGAAGCTGAGGTAGAGTTCAGAGGTTTGAAAGTTTATTAAAGACCAACACCTGGAAAGGGGAAACTGAAGTGGGTGGGAGAAGCTCTGGAGTGGGCATGGCCTGTGGAAGCATCCTGCAATGGGCAGCAATGACTGGACTTTAAGAACTCTGGCATCCTCTGTGACTGGATGTGGGTTGCCCAGGGAAGGGCATGACTTCAGATGAATCAGTCTGCTGCAGTTACACAGATCTTGAAGGAGCCGGCAGCTGGGTCTGGCTACTGACCACATGTCCAGTGGGTGATCAGCAAGTCCTCCCTTGAAAGAGATCTAAGCACGCCTCCAAGCCTCTCTGTTTCACAGTCGACAAAACAAAGACCCAGGGAGACCAAACATGTGAAGGTTATGCTGTAAATAAGAATCATCTCAGATCTGTCTGACTCAATCTCTCATTCTCTCTTTCTCCCTCCCTCTTCCCCTCCCTCTTCCTCTCCCTCTCACAGCTTTTCCCAAACAAAAGATTACATCAGACTGTCTTGACCTTCAGTTACTGAGACAGGAAGAACTGGGAACCTCCAGAGGAATATGTAGAAAGTTTGGCTGTGTTAGCAAATAACACTCCCCTCTCCTCCTCCCTCTCCCCATTTGCACCTAAGCAATATTCACACACTGAATGTACATGCACACACACAGACACACACTTCTTTGCAGTTATGGCATTGCTAATAGAAGGCTGGGCATAGATTATTTAGGTTAAGGACTCCCCTGATGGCATAGCCTGGAGACCATCTTCTCCCAGCAGAACCACCAGATCTTGCCAAGAGCGGCCGAGGATGCATGATGTTACACGGCCGGCCTCCTTTTAC
The DNA here is from genome assembly GCA_023101885.1 of Typhlomys cinereus. Classification (NCBI taxonomy): domain Eukaryota; kingdom Metazoa; phylum Chordata; class Mammalia; order Rodentia; family Platacanthomyidae; genus Typhlomys; species Typhlomys cinereus. Next base: position 186,320 of record JALPQD010000253.1, read on the forward strand.
TTTTAGAAAGCACTGAGCTCTTCACATTTTCCAGCTGCTCTGACATTCACTGCCACAGCAGGGAAAATAACAGGGAGGGAAAAATTGCATATTTACTTCTCAAAATTGAAAGTTGGGGTATAATATGGATGGAAGGGAATGTGTGAGTAAAGCCGGAGAGCCCTGGCCCTTGGCAGGGTGCAGTTGCCTCCAAGCTGCCAACGGCAATCCAGATACTCTGGAGGAGGAGAGACTTGGCTTCCTTCCAGGGAATCCCTCTCCCTCTGTCTGACACGAGGCGGCCCCAGAGGATTTGCCTTTATGTTTTCAACTGCCAATGAAGCCTGGCACAGAGTGGGTGCTTGGACAATTGTGTGGTGGGCAGAGAGTTCTAGTAAGAGTAGACAGATGAAGGGGAAGGGTCTGCTCTCCACTAGAGCCAGCAGCTCTTCATAGCCGAGTTAGCATGGATACAGACGCGTGTTTCCCTGAACCTCCATACTATGCATGCTTGGCTATCCAACATTTTTGTGACACATGTTTTAGTTCCTCTACTCATCTGTGGTCAAACACGTGACAGAGACAACTTAAAGGATGAGAGATTAATGTGGCTCACAGCCTGAGAGATTTTCATCTATCATGAGGGGGGAAAGGCCCATCACGAATGTGGACAGTCACAAATCCTTCCTCCATTCTCTTCCAGCTTGATGCCACAGCAGGGCTTTTGATCCCCTAAATAAGGACAGAGTTATCATGAAGGGAAATAGCTTGGTAGGACTTACTTGGTTCATAGGAACTTAGCTGACTCTATAACAGTACCTTGAAGATGTGCAGCTTTCAGAGGACAGAGAGGTGTAAAGTCATTCACATTGAGTCTATTGGGAAGTAGAGAAAGGGAATTCCAGTGCTCTGAGAGCTTCTTCCCTTCTCCCTTTTATTCTATCAAGTGCTTGACCATGGGATGTAGCTGCCAACATTTAGGATTGTTCTTTCCCTTCACTTAATTCTCCTGGAACCAGTCTTACAGATACATCTGGAGGTGTACTCATCAATCTACTAGGTGATTTAAATTCCAGAAGATTGACCAGCATGGTCTCCACTGGTGGAGCTACTTCTGAATAGGTGTGCTAGCACTGGAAGAGTTAAGGAGGAGAGTTAAGAGTCTGCATCTTTTCCTGTTGCCTTGCAAAGAAACAGGTCCACCCCAGGCCAGCAAGATGGAGCCACAGCTTAGTGACCCGGAAGTTCCGATTACAGCCATGCGTGAGACAGGAGCCCACCTCTTCCATGAGACTCTGCTCCACACTCCTTCCAAGTCTCTTCTATCCCACTGACCCCTTGATGGTGTCTTCTTACCCATGGGATGTTGGGAAGCCAGAAAGTTATATGGCCCAAGTCCTTCCTCCCCTCTCTTCCCGCATTCAACTGTAGATTCAGTCTTCCGAGCATGAGTCCTGCCTTTCTTTTCCCAGTCTTAGGAACTTAGCTTACTCTGGTTCAGCACCTGGAGTCTGGACAGCTCCTTACCTTCTCTTAGATTCAATCACTTCCCTGTTACAAAACATCTCAGGTCCAGAGTTGCCCAAGGGCCAACATAGAAACTCTCAAAAGAATACAGGATCTACCATCTCCAAGCACCAGTCTCATCATTTTGCTATTCACTGATGGTCCCCAGGCCAACTTCTCTCTATTGTACTCCTGATCCCAGTAACTGCCACCCCAGGGCTTTCTTTCAGCATAGATAATCAGGAGCAGGATGGGGAAGGGAGATCACTAGGCTTCAAATGCCTGTTGCTCAGCACTGCATTTCTTACTCAGTGGCTTCCTTATGTCCTCCATCTTGAGCAGTAAGTCCCTTGTCAACTGATGCTACTGCGATGAGTTATTGTTCTTGAGGGGAAGGAAGAGGTTCCGTATAGGCAGGTGGATGCTTGCATTTAGTTTTCTGCCTCTCTCTCTCTCTCTCTCCCTCCAGCCTTATTCATGCTATCTCTTAGTCCTAGAGAGTCTCATCACACAGCCTCAATGATAAAGGCAGAAAAGTGGTAAATCTTGATGCTCCTAGGATACAGTACTCCACGGCATCTGGGGTTGGATGGGGGCAGGCCATGGGTGTAGGCAGCTGATTTGAAGCATCTCAAAACAAAAACGACATCCACATAAGCTCTACCCCTGCACTCGTGCACAATAGTGGAGTTGCCCAAGCCCCGACTTCTTACCTGGATGCCGAGAAGAGGAAAGAACATGGGGAATTAAGAATTTTTATGAAGGGGCCCAAAGTAGCCAATCATTGGTCTTTAGTCAGCACCTGTTGGAAGCAGCTCATTTGCTGTAAGAACCCTGTGACCCTTCTATAATGAAAGTTACTCTTCAAGCGACTGCCAATGACCCTCAACAGCAGAGCCAGACGTTCAGATCTGCCAATTTGGAAACCTGAATTTCTACTTTGGAATTTGATGATTCTCAAATTGGCAAGCAATGCATATTTTTAAAAAAAGATTACTTGAGGGACTAGAGATGTGGCACAGGGCTGTAACATATGCCTAATATGAGTGAGGCCCAGGTCCTGGAAGGAGAGGGGGAGGGGGAGGAGCAGGAAAAGGGGGAGGGGAGAAAGGTACTCAGTCCTGAGCAGGATACCTAAATCTCCACCCGCCCCCAAGGCTCAGGCAACATCATGAAAGAGGTGGAGGCAAGATTTTAAGATGTATGGGGGAGACAGGCATAGCCAGACATTATATTTTGGAAACCGCAGGACTGTCCCATCCATGAACTCACTGTTATGTGTTACTTCTACAAGACCTACATTGAATTTGACCTGTCAACATTTCACCATGACAGGGGAAAGATCTTAGGAGGCTGCACACCTCCCTGAGAGACTTTTGAGAGTTAATCTGATGAGAGAACCCATGTTCCAGCAAGCGCTCTCAAGCACATGCCATCAAAGCCAACCCAGATGAAACTCAGCGGACCACACATGCAAATAAACATGAAAATAGGAAGGAGACTGGCAGGGAAGAAAAAGGGTTGTGATGGGGAAAGGAGGGATTGGGGTGTAAAAATATCATAATTAACTGTGTTCCCATATATGAAACTGTAAAAGAATAAAATAAGGTGACAGAGGGGAAGAAAGAGGAGAGAGAGAGAGAGAGAGAGAGAGAGAGAGAGAGAGAGAGAAAGAGAGAGAGAGACTTACTTGGTCCCCTCAAAACTCATATGTGAGCTGCAATAGTCAGAGGTCTCCCTTACCAAGAGAAGCATAGCCTAGGCACATCATCCCTAGATGGAGGGGATGTCTAGAGTTTCAAATAATCTAGGACAATATTAACTGGGCAGAGGAAAAAGCTGTGAGTCACTGGCATGAAGAGAGTATGTTGAGGGCTGCAGATATAGCTGAGGGGTTAAAGCTTTTACCTCACAAGCAAAAGACCTGAGTTCAGATCCCAAATTCCATGTAAAGAATGCCAGGCCAAAATGGTGGTAGCCAATACTTCCAGTCCTAGAAAGCTGAGCCTGAGAAACCTAGAGCATAACAATAAGAAGGTAGAGCAACCCAGAATGATTCCTGAACCTCCACAGGCACACATACTCAAGTGTCCTCTTGTACACATGCACGTACACGTACACGTACACACACACACGTACACACACACACACACACACACACACACACACACACAAAGAGCCAGTTGCAGCCACCTGGTCAGGAGCTGGCTCCCACAGCACTGTGACAAGCACCATCAAGTCATGTGTAAACAAATGTTGGCTTCTAGTGTGGGGCATATGTCTCTGCCTAGAAAATACTCACTGGTGAACAGGGTAAGTGTGGCACAGGATATATGGCACATCTTGTCTCAATCCGCCTGCTTTTCTCCACTCAGAGCCTGGTGATGTGTGCATACACACACACACACACACACACACACACACACTTCCGAACCTCTCATCCTGCTGTTGATGGCCACAAGCTAGACCAGTCCAGTTGCAACTGGGCCATACCCTGCTACTGGTCACTAGATGGTGGTCTCAAGTACCTTTTACCCCAGCTCCATAGTACTTCCTTCCATCCAGTAACAGAAGTCAGATTTCTTCTTAGCAGAGGACAGCAAAGCTCTGTCTCTTTCCTGGGCCTGGAGGGAGGGCCGCAGGAGGGTGGCCTCGGTTGGCAGGGTGGAGGGAGCTCAGGAGTGAGTGGCAGCCCAGCAGGACCATCTGCCATCTGCCTGTCTGCTCCACTGTCCGCTCTGTCCCCTCTCCGCCTTAGGGTGCATCGCTCTGGCGACCCCTGGGAATTGGAAGCTAATTTTCCACCATCATTAGTGATGGAAAGACCTCAGGTTCTGCCTTTAATTAAAGTCAAACGTGGGGCTGAGGAGAAGCGCCGTGTGCAAACGTCCTCGTCTCACTTGTAAAAGCCATATGCAAATAATTAAGCAAGGCATGGAAGCCATAATTAAAAATTTCACAAACCCCCTCATTAGCTGAACAGTCTGCACAGAGAAGAAGGACTGTGTCCCTTTCCGACTTCGGTGGCAGCTCCTGCAGATGGCTAATTGGGGCAGTGGGGAGGGAGCAGCGGGTCACACGCAGGGGACAGTGTGACAGTGCACCTGGCAATGAGCCCGCAGGACTCTTGGTCTTCCAAGAGACTGCCTGGCCGCCTCAAGCCTAGGACAAGACTCGCCAGAACACAGTGGGAGAATTCATCCCTCTGTCTCCCCCTCTTAGGATCTGGAGGCCCACCAGACAGGAGTCAGTCCCAAATCCTACTCTCTTCCCCACATGTGAGCCTGATTTGTTCACAGTTGGGACTCACGGACAGAAGTGGGAGAAAGGGCCCCACTGGACTGGAGACCCTTCTAGATGTGGCTGCAGTCATCCTCCTCCTAATGTCTTCTGGCAACTGAGCCACCACCAGCTGCTTTCATGTAAGCAGAGTGACCCACCTCTAGGTAACGGTGGGACTGACCACCCACTCTTCCCCAATCCTCTCTGGGTCCTGGTTTGATCAACTTCTCTGCTACTGGAGTGGAGTGGTAGCAGAGAAGCTGTGTGACCTCACTGTTCTGGATATTCTTCAGTCCCTTCTCCCCATCACATCGGAGGTCCCTGGCTCCAGCTCTCAGTGTCCGCAGACATCTGGGTCACCTCATGGCGGGAATCGATCTTGCCAGGCGTTGTTACTGCGGGCAGAATCTCTACTTGCTCATCGACGTTTCTAAATGAATATTCACTTGTCCCAATCGCGGCCACTTGTTTTCTGTCCGCTCTGATCAATGGCGCGCTCTCAGAAGAGCTCGTGCTCACTGGAGGCATTGATTGATGGTTGGGAAGCCGTGTGGCACCTGTGGAGACCAGATGCGACCTCCCAGCTAAGAGACTAGGACATGGGTCTGCTTGCCAGTGATCAGGGAGGGGCCAGAGCTTCCGTACAGCCACATGGAGACTTTCGTTCTTTCAGCAGGAAGCAAGTGCAAACATACCGAGGAAGCAAATCTCGTGTGTGTGTGTGTGTGTGTGTGTGTGTGTGTGTGTGTGTGTTACATATATGTTCATGTGCACAAGTGCATGCAAGTATACATAGAGGCCAAAGGTTAACTTCAGGTATCTTCCTCAATCACTTCCCACCTTATTCTTTGAGGATTTCTCACTGAATCTGAAGCTCATTGATTAGGTAGGGTGGGATCCTCCCCCCCAGTCTCTACCCCATCCCTAGTACTGGAATCATAGCTACACACACAGTCATGCCTGACTTTTAAGTAAGCTCTAGAGATCTTCATCCTTGCATGATGGACCCTATATCTTTCTATTTTTGCTTTGTTTTAGAAGCAGGGGTCTTGCTATGTAGCCCAGGCTGGCTTTTAACTCACCCTCTGCCTCAACCTCCAGGGTGCTGAGATTACAGCTTCAAAAGTAGGTCTTATAATTCAGGGCCTCTCAGAGCTGAGTTTGTCCTACTTGGTTGCTTCCTGATCCAGAAGATTGTTCCATGTGACATCTTCATCCATGTCCTTGAACTCAGCCCTTTCTAGGTCAGGCCTCACCTTTGCTACTGGCTCCAAAATTGTCATTTCTCTTTTTCTTTCTCTATGTCACATAGAGAGGGTGCAAGTTCCTCTACCAAGGGTGGTCAGAATACATGCCAGATATCCTGCTTTCAGAAATAGGTTCAGGGGCTGGAGAGGTGGCTCAGGGGTTAAGTCTCTGCCTTGCAGGTGGAAGGTCCTGAGTTCGGATCCTAGACCCCATGTATAGATGCCAGGCAGAAGCAGGGGCGGCCTGCGCTTCTGGTCCTGGTAGGGCGGAGCCTGTGAATCCTGGGGCAGAGTAAACAAGGAGGTGGTGGAGGCGGTCCATGTGGTTCCTGAATTCACCCGTGGTTCTCCATACACACACACACACACACACATACACACACACACACACACTCACACACACACACATACATACACATGCACATACACGCACAATTGAATAAATAATAAAGAATAAAGAAAAAGTTAAAAAAAAAAAGAAAGAAATAGGTTCAGGGCCAGGTGACAGAACTATGAATCCTAGCACTTAGGCAGAAGGTTCATGAACTCGAGGCCAGTTTGGACCACAGAGTGAAATCCTGTCTAAGGGGACAAAGTGAGCTGACTCAAGGCAGGCTTGGTCCTGGCTGTCAGTCCACCCTGCATCTTACCCTCCCCAGCACCGCAACTTTTGTTCTTGAAATCAGCTCTGGAATCTCTTCAGTTAGAAGCCGAACTGTGTTACAGATCAAAGCCACTGCCACCATCTCTCCCTGCCTCCCCTGCTATAAACACATCTGTCTACCTGCCAGCACTTCCGGTCACCATCACTTCACGCAGACTGACTGCCAAATCCAGGATGCTTCAGAACTCTGAAACTTACCACTGTAACCTCATCCACAAGTGGAAAAATCCTACATTTTGAAACCTTGCTTCACACACAAAATTAAAAAACACGGTTTATGTAAAATCACTGCGGCTGTGGGTATGAGGTATAAATGAAATATAAATGAATTTGTGCTTAGGTTTGGATCTTATCCCCAAGATCGCTCATTACATATATATGTATGAATGTTGTAAAACCTGAACAATTTGAAAATTCAAAAACATTTCTGGACCCAGATATTTCTCTGATAAGGGAGGTTCCATGTGCAGTACACAAAAATAAAGGACACAATTTGAATAGGGGAGTGGATCATCCTATTGACGTCAACCACACATAAATAAATGCATGCTATACTGTGCCAGGGATTGAACTGAAGGTCTATTACATGCTAGGTAAATACTCTACCCCTACGCCATGCCCTAGCTCCTCAATGATGGACCCTGGGAAAGTGCCCTACTGGTGAACCATGGCCCAGTCCTTCAGTAGTAGATTCCAGTCAAGCAATCAGTTACTGACATGCCTGCAGCCCCTTACCGCTGAAGTTTAGGCAAGCACGGTCCTGCTGAGCCACACACCCAGCCATTTGATCCGTGTGGATATGCAAGGAATTGCTTGTACAAAGACCCTAGGTGAAGATATTCCAGAAACCTAGTACATCTAGAGAGGCACAAGAATGAAAGGAGATGAAGGTCAGAGATGATCACAGTCATTGCCAGGAAGGACATGGTCTGCCTTGGATGTCAGCAGGACCCCTCCAGCCATATAGGTAGGTAGGAACAGAAGCTGAAACAAGTCAGGGACTGAGCCACTATGATAGACCAGATGGGAAATCTCAGCCCTGATGTGGAAATCTGTGTCTACCATTCTTACAGAAGAACCGATACTTCTGTAAGCCAGCTTTATTTTGTTTACTTCGATGCTGTGATGTTGTGTCTTAGTCCTGTTTACTGTTCCTTAGCTTTTCTGATATGGATATTCTGGATTCTAAAGATTAAAAAAAAAACTGTAAGTGAAAGTGACTCTTCCTGTCCTGGTCCTCTCTGTCTACTTCCATATCCAGAAGTTAAGGACATGGAACAGTGGGTCATGTCCTGATGACAGGCCAGAGGGCCCTGGGATGGCCAGACTGCCTGGGTCCAAACAGAGGCTCCACTTCTCCCACGGTACATCTCTGCGGTCACCTTCACTGGACAGAGAAATATCTAGGACACTGGTAAAGCACCCTTCCGGGTGAGTCAAAGCGTTTCAAAAGAGGAATAACTAAGGGAGGAAGATCTGTCTCAAATGTGGGCAGTGCCATCCCATAAAAGCTGGACTCTGAAGGAGAAAGAAATCAACTAGCGCAAGCATACTCTCTGGTTCCAGGCCCCTGTGATGAGAGCAGCTGCCACACACTCCTATCACAGTGGAAGGGAAAACCTCTGACACTGGGAGCCCCAATAATCCTTCCTCCCTTTAGGTTGCCCTGGCAGGTATTCGTCATGGTGATGAAGAGGTAACACAGCTGCTTACCAGGTACATTACTCTGACCAAATTATTTCATCTCTCTGGACCTGTTTTCTCATGAGACTACCATGCAGGGCAATCAGAACTAGGCGTGTAGTTGGGTGATGTTCTTGGAGCCGGGCCTCGTGCTGAAGGAGGGCTTCATCTTGCCAGCCACTACTTGGGGGAAGATGAATAGACCCTCCCCTCCTCCCCAGTCACATTCCTCTCTCAGGCAGTTCCATCATCCGGCAGTTGGCAAGGCCTGAATGCCTGCAAGAAACGAGAGCCATGGAAGCTTCCAATGAGGTCTCCAGGAAACGTCTCCTGAGCACAGAAAGAGAGAACATTCCTGGAAAGGGCTTCCAAGAAACCAGCCCCTGAGCACTTCATCAAAAAGGGAGCGTGAGCTGCCCATTCTTGGCCAGATGTCTGCAGCCAGCTCTGGCATTGGGCTGCTGGCCTGTATCCTGAGGAGCTGAAGGGATGGTATCCATCGATCGGCACAATGCTTGCAACACTCAATCGAGGCTGCTGCAGATACCCATGGTTTAGCTCAAGGTAACCTCCAACCCCATACCCACACTTAGCACTAGCACCTTTTGTTTTTAAGATGTCATTTAGTTATTGTGTGTGTGTGTGTGTGTGTGTGTCTGTCTGTCTGTCTGTCTGTCTGTCTGTCTGTCTGTCTGTCTCAGAGGAACTGTGTGTCCCTGTGGAGAATCAAGAGTGACCAGGGATTATCCTGGATTGCTTCTACCTCCTTGTTCCTTTGCTCTGGGATTTCCCAGGCTCTGTCCACAAGGGCCAGAAGTGCAGGCCACCACCATTTCTGCCTGGCTTTTTTTTTTTAATGTGGGATTTGGGATCCAAACTCAGGACCTTCTGCTTGCAAGGCAAAAATCTTAATCCCTAAGCCATCTCTCCAGCCCCACACCTAGCATCTTTGATTGTTGGTGTCCATTCTTTTGCTTTTCGAGTGGGAGGGGGACAGGGTTTCAATATATAGCTCTGGCTATCCCTGAACTCATGGTCCTTTGTTTCAATTCTCCTATACACACTCCTCCCCAGGAGTGTGGCTTGTGTCACAAGCACGTGCCAACACACCCAGTTATCATCATACCATTTAATCTACTGATGTTCAACGTCACAGGAACAGGAAAACAGCCCAGCACTCAGTGTGCATGTGTGTGTGTGTGTGTGTGTGTGTGTGTGTGTGTGTATGTCTGTGTGTCTGTGTGTCTGTGTGTCTGTGTGTGTGTGTGTGTGTCTGTGTGTGTCTGTGTGTGTGTGTGTCTGTGTGTCTGTGTGTGTGTGTGTGTGTGTGTGTGTGTGTGTGTGTGTGTGTGTGTGCTATTCGGCTCTCTTTTACATAATTAATTACTTTCTTTGCAAGGTTGGAGTCTCCTAAATTTTTTTTTTTTGGCAAAATGCTAAAAGCTAATGCTTGGCAGGGAATGATGGAGTATGTTTTGAAAATATTTGTAAGGCTTTCTCCTGTTTCTCCTCTCTTTCTCCTCCACCTCTCATACACAAACACTCCATCTCTGTATTTAAATTTGGCTCTATGGAAACAACCACAATAGAAACCTACTATTATTTTCCATTTCAGCTCAATTACTTTTAAGAAATTTGACTCCAGTTCACACACACAAGGGGAGTCTTCCTCAAGAATACTGTCTACTTTTTGAGAAGGGGGCCTCTCATTGGCCTAGAACTTACCAATTAGGCTAGTCTGGCTAGCTAGTGAGCCCCAGGAATCCTCCTGTCTCTGACTTCCCAGACCTGAAATAAAAGCATGTGCCATGGCTTTTCAAGGACTGAGTTCAGGTGCTTCTGCTCTCATAGCAAGGACTGAGTTCAGGTGCTTCTGCTCTCATAGCAAGCTCTTTGCCCACTGAGGCATCTCCTCAGCTCCTATTTTTTTATTTTTAACTGACGCATATTTACATACACATTTATGAACTACAGTGTGGCACTTCAATACATGTATATAATGCGCAATGATCAGATTGGGGTAATTACCATAAAACCTTCGCTTTGGATATTTATCATTTCTTTGTGTTGGGAATATTCAAAATCCTCCCTAGTAGTTATTTTGAAATATGTAACTAATGGTTGTCAATGTTAGTTAGCCTACTGTGTCGTAGAAGATTAGAAGTTATTCTCTTCTCCAAGCACACCCCACCACTTCTTAATGAGACCACTTTTATCCACACATCGCACGTAGCTGGGTGCTTGTGCATGGTCTTCCTTCTTATCCATGCATTGCAATTAATAACCAAATAGTAAAACTGACCTTTGGCAAAAACTTGAAGCCTGCCACTCTCACTAAGTTGTTAGTTTGGCACTTAAAAAAAAAAAACTTCTTATCTGTCTTCTCAGTGTCTCTGTCAAGTTACAGATCCAGAAGCTCTTGGTGCAAGTTTCATGGAATTTTCCCGAGAAGGTCGGACTTTTATCTTTTAGGACTTGCAAGAGTTTGGGCATGTGTGTGGTGGGCATCTGGGATCTTGTTGAGAGTCCTAAATGTCTCTCGTGGTAGGCAGAGAAAGATTTGTAAGAAGAAATAAAAAAAATATAGGTTGGGGACTCAATTCCCAGGATTTCAGCCCAGCCTTATTGAAGATGTGGGTGTAAGGTTTGAGGACCATCACTGTTTGCGACACTCTCAAAGAAGGAAGAGCTCCAGCTTTGGAGACATACAAATCTGTCTCTCTTTTCTGGTTTGGTTTGACTTGTGCTTTGTTGGTTTGAGATGGGATCTCATTATGTAACCAGGCTGGTCTGGACTCTCGAACCATCTAGCCTCTGTCTCCAGAGTGCTGATATTATAAGGATGTACCAACAGTCGGGCTACACAACCCATATTTGATAAGAACCTCCCTCGTCAGTTTCAACTTTCCCAAACAAGACAAAGACGGCAAAGCAAGAGTCCTGATGCTCAAATTTGGCTTGTACCTATCATCTATCAGGACCTCAGTAGCTAGCAGACAGAGGGTATGTGGCAGGCCAGGTGTTCATGCACAACTGGACTCCAAGAAGCAGAGCATGTCTGTACGTCTGTGCATTGTCTGGTACACAGAGTCATAGGCACATGTGTGGCTGCCTATGTCTGACGGAGAGGATCTCGCCTTGGAGCTCTTGGAGTTCTCAGTTACAGTGTTAAAACCACTTCAGATCTTGGAAGGGACACCACTGAAGATATAACACAAACAGACTTCCTGAGACTCACAGTCTTACATTTGAGCTCTGCTGTTGCAAAAGCAAAGGTAATTTTTTTTTTCTCAAAGCACATCGTCACCGTCAAAGAAAAAATACCTTATGGCATGTGGCAGGAAATGTGATACATATGGCAACATAGATGTTGGTAACAGTCCATAACATGCAACCTGGGTATCACTGAGCAAAGCCTCAAAATACTCAAATTTCCTTGGAGCATGACCAAAGTGATAAAAAGCTTGACTTTCTATAGCTTGATTATGAAAACATTTTTAATATGTTGAATCCCACTAATAAAATCTTCCCAATTGTTAAATATTCTTTTTCAAGCTCCTTCTCCCAGGGATCCCTATTCACCAGTCTGACCCTCTCTTCTCCATCTCCTGCCAAGCTGTGATATCCCACAACCGTTTTGGAGAAACTAGCAAGACAATCCCACGCTTTTCCAAATCTGAACTGCTCAGAGGCCTTCTTTCCATCCTCATAAAGCTACCACACTTTACCTCCCTCCCATCTTAGACATCCAAAGAGCCTTGGCATCCAACCTAGTGGAGGCCGTAGGTTCTCCCAGTCCAGTGATGTCTAAGGTAAGTCTAAGCTCCCACAGCATGCACAGAATGGAAAGCCCTAAGATGCACTTGAGTTTATTCCCTTCCACATTGCCTTGTCTTGCACGATAGTCTTCACCCATACAAAGCTAGAAGGGGCGGAGTCACAAGGATGGAGATATCTCAGACACCTCTTTGCCTGAGCACAAAGCAAGAAAATCAAACTGCCCCACATCCGATTCGATCTTTGATGTATGCAAGGTTATACCTTCTCTCGCTCCCCACCGCCAGCCCCTGTTGTTTTAGGATGCCACCATGATGCTAAAAACAGCCAACATTTCCCCCCTTCCCCCTCCCACAAGGGCATAAATCATGTCTTTGGTGCTTTCTTTGTGGTATCGATTTTTTCTGAGAACGAAGGCAGATGGCTCCAATATGGTATCATCTAATATTCCCCCAGCTTGATTTATAGATTTCTTTCTGCATTACCTGAACATAAATGAGTCTTGCATTATCTGCTGCACACTCGTCAAATTAAGGGAAGATATTCTTGTTGACCTTTCAACCTAAAAATAATAAATAAATCAACAAATGTGTCTGAGACTTTTTTTGCAGCAAGCACTACAGTGAGGGGGGGAGCCTCCGATGCCAATTAAGAATGTGGCGTTACGAAGGGGATTGTCGTCTGTGCTGCTGGTAATGATTTAATTTTAGTTTTAATGTGTTCGCTCAATGGAGGAAGAGAAAATAAAGCTGGTTACGAATAATCTTGCGAAAGAGCCGAGAACAACTTGGCAGGGTTTGTTCCCTAATTTACCAAAATGGGAAGGAGCTGTGCAGTGGGGAGGGGGAGTTTAGGGGGAGTTGGCACTGGAGCCTTCCAGAAGGAAAGAACACTTCTGAAAAGGTGCCGAAAGAAGAGGCACTGGCAGGAACCAGAATAGTGATAAGGTGGCTTGTTTGCTGCGATATTACCAAACAGAGTCAGAGCCAGTGTGGTGGGGCTGGATAAGAGGGGGAATTACATTTCATTTCCAGCAGAAGAGGTCTGAAGCTCAGGGACTCTGGTAAGCCTTCCTTTTTCTTCCCATTGCTAGCCTCAGACCAAGGGAAAGGGTCTCTGGGTACTATGATCTTGTGAAATGTCCCCACCACTCCATGCTGGAGCCAATAGTACCCAGCATGCTGATGGTACAGTGTTGGACATTCTAGAACCTCCTGTTCCTAGGGCCATAGGGGCACGAGTGGGCGCTACAGTGCAGCCTGAGCCCTCTCCTGATTATGGACACAATGTGCCTGGACCTCATCACAGTGTTGTTGCCCGGCCTTGAGAATGCCCCCACCAGGACCCACTGCAGCCCCTCGAACTGTGAGCCAAAATAAGTTCTTCCTCCTTCAAGCTGTTTCTGCCAGGCATATTGTCACAGTTAAGAAAAGATGATTAATATATGTACCATCTGCAAGTACACACACACACACGAGTCTAGTGGTTTTCAGTGAGTGTGGAGAAGGAACTATCCCCTCTCTCTGGGTGCCTCCCAATCTTCCTGGTCATATGGTGTGTGAAGCGCTTAGTCTCCGACACACAAGGCCCATTTCCAGTCACATGACCAATTAGTGCATTGTACACAGTCACACGCTAATGGGGTCTCCTTGTTCTGCAGCCCATGCTGCCTGATCATCAGCCTCCCAGCCACCACCTCACAGGTGACCCCTAAGAGAGCAGGGCGAGGAACAGCTGACACTGTCTAGGAGGCCAGAGGCCCCCACATCTCAACATCAAGCGTGGACAAAACATCAGCAGCACCACCCCTCCCTCCCTTAAAAACAAACAAACAAACAAACAAAAAACCCTGAGAAGTAGTTGCTCCAGGATCTTCCCTGGGGTGGAACGGGCCACCCACAGTCCCGCTGACCTGTGATCTCAGGCCTCCTTAAACTGGCAAGGACCTGGGAGCTGCTGTGACCCCTTCCAGATGACTTCCCCGCCTCGCTCGCCATGAGGAAGCAGCCTCAGTCTTGCTGCTGAAGACGTTTGCAGGACAGCACCTGAGAAATCACTTTTTTGTCTCAGTCTTGCGGTCTTCAAACAATCTTTCCACGATAGTATGCTGATTAAAAGCCTCACACATCTCCACTCATCATTTTCTGCTATCCCTATACCTCTCTATGCCTCAAGACACACTTAAATCAAGAACCATCGGCTGAACCTGTTTGTATAAAGTCTTTTTAAAAATTTTTTTGCTTTGTGCAATGTGGGGGAATCTAACCCAGGACCTTGTCTTTGTTAAGCAAGTGCTCTACCAATGAACTGCATCCCCAGCCTTGTAATTAAAGTTTCATTGCCACACAGCCATGCCCATTTGTTCCCATACCAGCTGTGGCTGCTTTGACATCACAATGGCAGAGATAAGCAGATTCAGCAGAGACCTTGAGCCCCCAAACCTAAAATATTTATCACCTAGTCTTTTAAAGAAAAGGTCTTCTGACCTCTGACCTGAACTGAAATTATAATTAATTTCTAAATCATCTGTCAGATACCTTTGGGGGTTTCCCAATAAAGTTTGGCTAAGCCATTTAACACAGTCACTCAAAGAAATAAAAACGAAAATACGAGAAGCTCAGAGTAAGCCATATTGATTCTCAATTGTAAATCCATACACGACTACACAGGAATACAGCCTCTCAAGAAAAACCTTCAAATGATACAATTAAAGTGAAAATTCCTTTGAAAGTTTGTCCAACGCAGTTCACTCTGCACAGGGGTCACTGGTGGAATTCCTCACCGATTTCGTTCTAGGTCTGCACTCACCCATGTGCAAATGGAAGGCATATAGCTGTGGCTTTAGGAGTGTGTGTGGGTTTTAGTCATAAGTTATATAGATGCAATAATGGTCTACCATTTGCTTTTATGACTATTTTTCGATTGACACTTTATGTGTTAGCTCTTAAAATTTCTTTATTTACTTCAAAGAGGTAGAGAGGGAGGGAGGGAAGGAAGGAGAGAGAGAAAGAGAGAACATGTCTGTATACCGTGGTACATGGAGGGAGATCAGAAGACACCTTTCAAAAGTTAGTTTTCTTCTTCTACCATGTGGGCTTCTGGGAACTGAACCCTGGCCTTCAGGTTTGTACACAGGCATCTTAACCAGCTGAGGCATCACACTGGCCCCTTGCTTTTAGGATTTAAGAACAGATTTTGCATATGTTTCCCAGGTAGTACAAGCAGACCTGTCTGTGCGCTTCTTAACTGGCCAGAACCTTCCAAGGTATGGGCGCTGCAGTTTCATTTCAATACACACAAACATTGGTTCAGTTGTTATGGGTACCAGAACCAACTCTCCTTTCTCCTAACGGGATGAGTCATTTTTCTCTTCTCTATGACAAAGTACCTACTGGAAGCAACTTGAAAGAGGAAGGGTTTATTCTGGCTCGAGGTTCAAGTGTGTTCAGTTCATCGTGGTGGGGAAAGCATGGTGGAAAAATGGTGGGAGGACTCCACGCTTCATGGTGGACCAACAAGCAGAAAAGAGAACTCAGACCAGAGTAAAGGCCAGGATATACACTTCAAGGCCCACCTCCTAGGGACCTGCTTCTTCTAGCTCGACTGCACCTTCTGAAGGCTTCACAACTCCCCCAAAAGAGTGCCAGGAGCTGGGGACCAAGTGCTCAGACATACCACTGAGCCTTTGGGGACATTTCAAACCAAATCATAGCACTCAGGAAAGTAGCCCTCAGGTCACTTTGGAAACTGACTTGTCATTGGATGCTGGGCTGCAGGACCCGGCCACATATCTTATATGTTTGCAGATAACACCAACCCACACCAGCCCCAGGAGTCCAGTCAAGGAGTCTGCGTGACCCTCAGCCTCTCCTGCCATAGCCCCCTAAGATCCACGACTCCAAACACCCCGTTCAAAGAAGCTTTTTGAAAGGAGAATCACTGTGAATATAAATGACTTTCTCAGAAGCTTGACTTTTAAAAAAGGAGATGGATCTGGCCCTTGCAAATAAAAAACAGATTGAGAAGCTGAGCTTCGTGGAGTGACTTAAACAGGCATTCAGAGTTGGCACCCGCTGGGAACAGTGCAAATCAGGAGCCGGAAACATCCAAGGCCTAAGCTTGGCTCCTCAGCAGCCCTCCCTCCCCATTTCCCAGCACCAATTCCTGCCTCCTGCTTGTGTCATCTCCCCCCCCCCAGTATCTTTTTCTGTACAAATACTCAATGGCCACCTACTATGTGCTAGTCAGTGTGGAATGCTGGCAGTCCAGACCAGTTCCTGCTGAAGCAAGAACCCACAATATGCCAGCCCTGGGCCTAGTGCATGGCAGGTAGGGAAGGGGTAGAAAGGGCACTTCTAAGAGCTGGTCTAGTGGGCTGTATATAGCCAGGGGTCACATTCTGTCTGCATGTTGTCAGAAGATTCGTTACCAAATAGCTTAAGGAAACAAGGAGTTTTATTCTACTTTACGATTGTCCCGTTGCATTTCTTAGTCCATTTTGGCAGGGGAGAGCTCATGGCAACACCAGGGAATTATCCACATTATAGCCACAGGACTGCTGGGGGGGCGGGCGGTGCAAGCCAAAGAATGTCAACTCATTGAACCAGCTAAAGAGTACAGCAGTGGGCACATGGAATTCTCTGGCCATACAGCTCAGTTCAGGAGCTGAGCATCGCAGCAGTTCCAGTCCGATGTGGAAGAATCCAAACTTCAAGTCAACGTCCCCCATCTTATCCACTTTCCCAGGGAATAATCCCACCCACCACAGGCTGGGTCTTCTCATGCCAGTTAGACAATCTCCTGCAGGCTTGCTCAGGGCTTAACTCAACTACTAATTCTTTACAGATGTGCCCAGAGCTCGAGCCTTTTACTGTCAAATTGACACCTGTATCTCAGAATCAAACCAGGGAGTGAAGCTAGAAACTTTCCTTTTTGAAAGACTATCCCGATCACCGGTAGAGAACAGATTTGTGACAGGCAGCTTCTTGGTCCGGTCATAGTCCACTCAGAGAGTCAGAGAAGCACCAGCACTATGGCAGCCAGCTAAAGCAGGGGCCCTGCAGACTGCAGGAGAGAATGTCCCAGGCATGGGAGCCCCCTTTTTCCTGATGGTCCAACTGTGGGATTCTCTCTGGGGAAAAGACAAAGACCCTGTGAGGGAGCTGAGGTGTGTTCATGGAGACCACCACCAGGAGCACGGGGTCTGACTGAGGATCCCCCTGCAGCCAGCTGCTGACTGAATGCTTGGGCTTAACCTGGGGTTCCCCTTGGTAGCTGTTCTTGCATCTGCTGGGAGAACTTCATGAGATAACATAGGATTCAACGCAGCCAGTCCCTAACCTGGGCGAGGTGCACGCGTTCCACTAACAGATAAACACATGCTCATATCCAGCCAGCAGAAGAACGGATTCCACTGTCTGAGAGAAGAAAGAATCCCAGCAGATATCCTCCTGCCGATCTGTGGTTCCATCTTCCATGGTTTCAGCTATTTCTGGTCAATCATGATCTAAAAGTATTACATGGAACATTCCAGAATCATGTAAACAATTCCCACGTTTCAAACAATTTGAACTGTAATGTACTATTACAGAATCTGCTAGCTATCCGTAATCTCTTGCTGTGGCCAGTTTGTAGATTAGACTTTATCAGAGGTATGTGCGTGTAGGAATACACATCACAGATACAGGATTTGGCAACAAGGCTTCAGGTGTTCCAGGGCCATGAACACATATTCAGGGACGCTTACTGCCACACAGCTTGATGTCCCCACGTTCAGGGTCAAGGGTGCTAGAACTTTCCTTCTCACCGCAACCTCACATCCACGGCGACATTCAGTCTGAACAAGTGGGAAATTAGTGCTGAAGAAGGAAGTGAAGTAGTGTCACGGGAAAAGGATTTGCCTGCCCGGAAAAGCGCAGGTAGAAGAGAAGAAACTGCTGCACAAAAGATGGCAATCAACAACTCCCACTTGATTCTTTGGCCCCCACATTCACAACGAAAGGGGATTAAACAAGCACAAACACAGGAGGGGCAAGCAGAGCCCGCCATGGCAGAGGAACACAGGTGTGTTCCTCAAGTTTACTGTTGCTGTGGCGAAATACCTGGCAATTGACGTAAAAGGGGCACAGGCTCAGTTTTTTGTTCATAGTTTCAGCCTGTGATCGTTTGGCCCTGTTGCTTTGGGTCTGTGGGGGGTGTGGGAGCACATCACAGTGGGTGCACGTGGGAGAAGAGACCCACTTACCTCATGGCAACCAGGAAGCAACGCGAATGAAGAAGAGGGCATAGAGCCAGTATCTCCTTCAGTCGCAGTTATTTACAGGTTTCAAATTGAAAATTGAGAACTGAGCCCTTTAGGCACATTTAATGAAGAATTATTTAGTTAAGGTAAACCCTGAGCAAGCCTGTGGGAGACTAATTAATGGGGAAGACTCAACCCACGTGGGTAGGACCATTCCCTAAGCAGGTGGATATAATGGAGAGAACTGGTTGGCTTTGGCAGGCTGGCAAGCCAGAAAGTATAACCCCTCCCCAGCTCTTCCTGTGGATGTGTCGCATCCAGTTCCTTCCACTCCTGACACTGGTATGAACTCTCCTGCCTTCAAAATGGACTATAATCTAGAACTGTGAACATGAATAATCTTCCTGTTGCCATAAATTTTTTTATTCTTTTAGAGTTTCATACATGAATACCGTGAATTCATATTTCCATGCCTTACTCCCCAAACCCATCCCCCTCCCTTTTCCATTATAACTCTTCTTCTTCTTCCATACCAGTCTCCCTTCTATTTTCATACCTTTTTGCATGTGTGGCCCACTGAGTTTTATCTGGACACAATTCTGTTAGTAGAAGAATGTTTAAATAAATGCTTAGGTGAATAAGCTCCAAGCCTGTAATCCTATAAAATCATTAAAAAGAACTACCTTGACCACATAATACGGAGTTCTAGAAAAAGCAACTGGGTTACTGGTTTAAAAAGAAAATGAATAAATAAATAGCAATAAATCAAGGGAATAGGCTGGAAAGATTGCTCAGGAGTTAAGCCTTTGACTCATAAGCAAAACAACCTGAGTTCAGATTCCAGGTTCCATGTAAAAAACAAAACAAAACAAAAAAACACCAGGTGGAAATGGTGGTGACTGGAAGGTGGAGTTTGGGAAACTCCATCGTAAAGTGATTAGGAGGCAAAGCAATCCAGGATGATTCCTGAAGTCACCCTTGGCATACACAAGCATACACAGTTCCTTCTTGTACACACACACACACACACCTATACGTGCAAATAAATAAATGGAATAATAGCTGAGAATGTTCCAGAATCAAAGGAATGTGGCTCCTTACATTAAAAATGCACACAATGTACAGGGCAAAAAAATCAAAATATACCTATCTTGGTAAAACTCTATAGAATATCAGAAATAAAAAAAAATACTGAAGTTTACCAAGAAAAAAGGACAGATTCTGTCGTCTCCCCCCCCCCCTACCTTTAGAGGGCACATGCCAAAACCCCCAATGAATGGACTATATTTGTTTTTTTTTTCTCCTACATTTTATTTTTTTCCTAATCATACAAGCTCAATAGGTACCCATCCTCTCCTTCCCTCCTCCCCTCCCTAGCCGTCCCCCCTTGCACTCTCCCCCTTCCCCCCTTCCTTTCACCCCCCTCCCTCCCTGCCCCTTTCCCAATGCCTCCCCTTCCTCCCTCCCATCCCCTGGAGCATCCTTTTGTGTGAATGCTTACTCAGTGGCATAGCCCAGAGCCCCTTCTTGGGCTCCTTGTTAGTATGGAAACGGTATTATGACTGTTTAATCCCTTGCTTCTAAGGATCATACTGCCTGGAGCCTTCTCCCCTGTGATCCATGCTACACTTTGGGGGGGGGGGTCATTGACATGTCAGGCATTGTGCAGGTCAGGCAAAGTTCAGCTCTGGCTGCTGCAGCCCTAACTTGTGTAGAGTATCTTGCATATCGTTGGTCCTCCCCATCTTTAGGCTCTTACAATCTTGCCACCCCCTCTTCCACAAGGTCTCTGAGCTTCAGGATGGGAAAAGATTTGGCTGGTCTGGTTCCAGGTGATTAATGTAGGGTCTTTGGTGTTCTGAATTATGGTTTGTTGTTGTTTTCAGTTTTGCTTTTCCTGTACCGCCCTTGGCTGCATCCTGATTAGTATCGAAGGTCACCTCCTAACCAAAGATAAAAGACTGTTTAAATGAAGATCTTAATATAAGAGGAGACTAAAAGGTAGATGGAAGAATAGGAGTAGGAGCAGTGTGTGGAGGGGTCAGTGTCCCATTTACCATATGGTCACCATCTATCTGCCAGTCCCTATATCCGCCTCTATATTTGTTTTTTATATACACATTTCATATAAATATAAATTTAATTTATAAATTAAGCACAGTAAGAAATTAGCAGTAATGACTACCAATAAAATAGAACAATTGTAACAATCCACTAAAATAGATTTGCCAGCATCTCTACTCTTGTGCTCCAGAGGTCTTTACTAAGTAAAATAAGGATTAGTTGAACACAAGAACCGCCATGGCATCATAATTACCTGGTAGCCGAGATGGATACTAAGTGATGAATGGACAGGAAACAACACAGGGGATGGAATGTTTCCCATCTCAGGAGGAACAGGGCAGAACTGTGAGAATACATCGTGTTGTTCAGAATGGTACAAAACTGGAAACTCACGAACTGTTTTTTTTTTTTTTTTTTTTTCTGAGACTTCTCATTTAACAGCTTTGAGCTGTGCGGATATCTTGGACCATGGGTGCCTGAAAGAGAAACCCACTGATGAGGGGAGGCTACTCTGCCCATGAATAGTGCAGTAGACACTGCAACAATACATTATTTAAAGTGTTACCTTGACTTTTGCCTGGTTTGAATGTGAATGGTCCACCAAAGTAAGTGCCTTACTACTCGGTAAGGTAAAGGAACTTTAAGGAGTTGGAGGCCTGCTGAAGGAAGTGCGTCCCTGGGGGCAGGCCTTGAGGCTTTGGTAAGCAAGACCCTCTCCTTTCCCCTCCTCTCTTGATTCTTATGGCTGCAGTCAAGGGAGGCAGCTTCCAGCTTGGGTCTCCGTGCCTGCCACTATGCATCTAAACCACATAATAAATCCTTTCTCCCTCCAATCGTTTACGTCACAGTATTTTTTCACAGCAATAGATTTGCAACAGCAACAAGTTCTATTTGATTATTCAAGGATGAAGATAAAATAAAGACATTTCCAGACATTCGAAGCTAAGAAAACTTTCAAAAGGTATATTTAAGCATGAAAGAAAATGATCCAACAGAGGAAGGGAGAGGAAGTAACAGAAGGTGATAAAAAGTTATGAATAAATGTGATTAGCAATGATAAACAGTGGTAATATTTTTCATATCAGACAAAAGATATTCTCAAGTATGACACCCCACGGAAGTTGGGAGAAGTCAGAGCAGAGTTCTGCGCGCAGTTCTTTGCATGTTTTGGAGGATGGCAGAGATAACTTTAGACTTGCTAAATTTTTTTCTAGTTAAATGTGTAGGTTAACATTTCAAGGGTGCTAAATAAAACGACAAAATAATCCATAGTGTTCAACTCAGTGGGAAAAAAATGAAATTGTATCAAAAAATCCGTAAATGGATGGCAATAAATAGTAAAGAATTAAACCCATTTAGCATCTACTGGGCTTGCCATATGCCAAGCTATATTGGTTTATTTATGGGCGGGGTAAGTGAGGCCCCTAGAAGGTTAGGAGTCCTTGCAAGCCCTCAAGGAAGGAAGCATAGCTACAATTCAGACCTGCCCCTCTGCTCCTCCCTCACGATCTCTGCTTCGGTCAGAAAGTCCTACACACACACACACACACACACACACACACACACACACACACACAGAGTTTGTGTGATCCAACAAAGACCATTAGCTTGGGCAGAAAACCCTTTAAAAAGACTTACAGATGAGGTTAGAGTGTGGGACCATTGCAGAGTACTTGCTTAGCATGAATGAGATGCTGGGCTTCATATCAGCACTGTAAGAGATGAGAAAGGGAAGAAAAGAGGAAGGAAGGGGAGGGAGGGAAGGAAAAAGGGGGAAGAGAAAAGAGGAAAGAGAGGAAAACAGAAGAGAGAAGAAAGGAAAACAGAGGAGGGGACAGGAGGGGAGCGGAAAAGAGGAGAGGGGAAGGAAGGGAGGGAAGGGAAAAGGAGGAAGAGAAAAGAGGAGAGAGGAAAATGAGAGAGAAGGGGAGGGGAAGGGAAGCGAGGGAAGAAGGGGGAAGGGGAGGGAAGGGGAGGATGACAGAAAGTTGTAACCAAAGGGAAAGCTGACTCTATGAAATGATTATTGAATAAAAATTGAATTCAAGACCAAAAAGCACCAAACAGTGGTCTGATACAATATGAAAGAAACAATTTCAAAGGAAGCATTGCATCCTAGAAAACAAGAAATTTGAAGAGCAAGCAGAAAGCTTCCCGAGGACTTTTGGACTTTCTGTATTGTTACAACTATAACAATTAGCCAGAACTGGGCTGTAAACAACTACAAAACAAACAAATAACATCTAGTATAATGCTCAATTTATATTTATGCTTTGGGATACATTTCCAAGATTTCTACCATGGAATGCTTAAAAGAGAACAAGGGAACATCAAATAACTGTCGGGAAACATATGCTTATGCTTAGAAAGAAAAAAAATGTAACAATTAGAAACTTGAAGGCAGCTGTGGTGGTTCATCTTGATTGCCGACCTGATAGCACTTACGATGACCATGGAAACACATCTTTGGGCAAATCTCAAGGGATTTTTCTAGATTAGGTCACTATCTGAGATGGGAAGGCTCCCTCTAAATGTGGGCGGTACCAGCCCATGGTGAGCCATGACACTCTTCTCTGCTACATGACTGCAGATGCAATATGACCCGAAAGCCCCCCTGGTCCCATCTAAATACCTCCCCTGCCATGATGGACTGTAGCCCCTTGGACTGTAAGTTAGAGTAAACCCTTCCTTTTATCCATCCATCCATCCACCCAAACGTCTATCCATCCATCCATCCATCCATCCATCCATCCATCCATCCATCCATCCATCCATTTATCCATCCATCCATCCATCCATCCATCCATCCATCCATCCATCCATCCATCCATCCATACGTCTATCCATCCATCCATCCTTTCCTTCCATTGCTTCTCGCTAGGTATTTTGTCATGGCAATAAGACAAGTAACTAATACAGTGTCTGACAACAGGAACCTTGAGCTCAATAAAATATGTGTCAGCGTCAAAAGATTGAGAGGAAAGAATCCAAAGTGACTCAGTTTCTCTTAAAATATGTCCACAATGGGGAGTGGAGAGGTAGCTCTGGGGTTAAAGCCTTTGCCTCTGAAGTAAAAGGACCTAAGTTCAGATCCCCAGACACCTAGAGGATATGGCAGGATAGTCTGATCCTGGAAGGTGGAGCCTGGGAAACCCCAGAACAAAGCAACAGGAGGTACAGTAATCCTGATAATTCTGGACGTCATCCTTAGGCCGCTACAGGTACACGGACTCAAGTGCATTCTTGTACACACACACACACACACACACACACACACACACACACACACACCCGTGCTCACAACACAAATGACTACTGCTTTCTCAGAGGGTGTGGACATTCCTCTCCAACGGGAAATAATTAATTCTACAGTGGACACCAACTGGCTGTCCTCTAATCCAACTCAACTCAGGAGACACAAACAGCTCCCACAGGTGGGTGGAGGAGCTCCACCTCATAAGACCACCCTCTTCCACTTCAGATGACAGTCAGGCTCCAGGCTCCCTGTGTTCCTGACTGACCATCCATGGATCTAACGGCGCATTCTCTGAGGACACTTGCCAGAGCGACTCACAGAACAAGTGTCTGCTGAGTTATGCAGGATTCCGATGAAAGAGAAGCCTTCTTCATGCATGCCCCACCCCTGGGTCCTGCTCAGATACCCAGAAGCTCTGGTGATCCTGTTCTTTGGGGATTCCATAGGCATGGTCAGGGCATGGATAGCAGTGCAGAATGTGATTGGAAGAGGGAGTGAACTTATGCTAATGAACTAGGTGGGAAGACCTAGCCAGGCCTGTCCCAGTCTTCCCCTACTTGGCCTCTGCAGCATTCCCCTCTCCAGACTAGGGGACAGAGCCTCTTCTGGAACAGGTTTTATTTCTGACCTACTATCTGGCAAGACCGCTCAGGGAATTGCTTTATAAACTGCTAAAAGTGAGGAAAGATTAGAACATTTGACTTCCTCCAAGAAGATTCTTGTTTGGATGGCTTGGAGAGGGACTGGAACTGTAGTTGAAACACAAAATACTATCATAACACAATCACAAGACAGATGAACAAATCTGTCATCGTAGTGGAAGATTTTTTTAATAGGCTTCACTCAAAAATGAAAAGATAGGGGGCTGGAGAGGTGGCTCAGGGGTTAAGCCTCTGCCTTGCAGGCAGAAGGTCCTGAGTTCCGATCCCAGATCCCACGTATAGACGCCAGGCAGAAGCGGGGGTGGCCTGCGCTTCTGGTCCTGGTAGGGCGGAGCCTGTGAATCCCGGGGCAGAAGGAGGTGGAGGCGTCCATGATGGTTCGCGAATTCGTCCGTGGTTCTACACACACACAGACAGACGCGCACACGCACGCGCACATACATACGCACGCACGCACAATTGAATAAATAATAATAAAAAATGAAAAGATAGATATAAAAAATTAACAAAGATATAGAAGATTTGAAAAGTACAACTTTGATCTTGATCTTAAATGTGTGTGTGCATGTATAATGTATATATACATAGAAGTACATATTCCCATATTCAACAGATAGGGAAAAAAAAGTTTGGTACTGCATGTGAAACATTCATTTAAAAAAGTAACCATAAGAGCTGGGGAGATGGGTCGGCTATTAAAGCACTTGGTGTGTGTGCAAGAGGACCCAAGTTCAGATCACCAGAACCCAAATAAATGCCAGATGGACAGGGCATCCTGCCTGTATTCCAGTCTCCATGGGTAGAAGCAGAGCAAGCTGGGCTCTGAGACCAACAAATCAGCAAGCTCTGAGTTTGATTGAGAGACCTGCTCCTTAGTGATTGTGAATGATTCCTAACACCACCCTCTGGCCTCCTCACATACAGATGCACACACACACACACACACACACACACACACACACACACACAGAGTTATGTGCATCTACACACATGCACGCACACATACACCTCTATCACTATACATGAAAATTGAAAAAATTAATCACAGATCACATTACAAAGAATTGATATAACAAGGATCATATTCTCTGGCTAGGAGGTACCTGAATTGATGGACAAGCAAACTCCACATTTCATCCCTTCTAAGATGTATTTTTTTAAACCTCATCCCTGAAACCAGGATGCTTCTAAAAATTGATGAGGCATTAGATTTTCTGCAGTGGTGGGTTTTTTTCCCTTCTTTTTTAGTGGTACAAAAATAATGGTGTGTGTTACAATCGGCAGCATTTTAGATTTCATGAAAGTATAGTAATTTTTCAAAAAATGTACAGGATATATTACTATCAAGCTAGAAATTAATAATAAAAGAAAAAACGAAAGCTGTAAAGTATTCTTCTGAACCGTTCCCTTGTATCAACGAGGAAATAAAAACAGCAATTTTAGAACGATGAAAAATTACGATAATGACAACTCTTGCCTATCAAAACTTATGGAATGTGCCAAAACTGTACCCGGAGGAAACTCAGCTTAAGTGCTTTAGTCTTTTAAAAAAGATAATGAATGACCTGGACCTTCAACTTTAAATATGTGAAGAAGAATAAGGAAAATAAGTCTTACCGGACATTTAGGAGAAAGAGGGGAAGCGCTTCTTTGTAAATTCTGTTACTGTTTGCTGCCCAAAATGCCAGCAAAACAGACAAATCTCCAGGCACATTCTAATCTAGAAAATAAGGAAGTCTCCAGCATTTGGGGGCAGGGAAGCAAGTATTTTGGTTACAGGTAACTCAGTAATAGAACAGTTACCTAGAATCCACCAGTGATGGTCTTGGGGCATGGCTCAGTGGGTAGCACCTGCCTAGAATCCACCAGTGAGGGGCTAGGGGCGTGGTTTGACTCCAGGGCGCTTGACTACAACGCTTGAGTAAGAGGCTGGGGGCATGGTTCAGCAACAGAGAACTTGCCTAGCATCCACCAGTGAGGGACTCCGTGTGTGGCTCTGCAGTAAAGTGCCTGCCTCGTATCCACCAGTGAAGGCTGGGCTCAGTGATAGAGCATATTCAAGGACTCAGCAGTAACAAAAAGAAAAAAACTGGAGGGAAAAGCACAAATGAGAGAGAATAGCAGATGTGCAACTATGTTGTTAAATGAGAATGCCACAAAAAATTCTAAAATAATACATTTTAAATTTTTAAGTGCTGTATGATAGTCTAGGGAAGCAAAAGTGATACTAACTGATTTGAAATTCAGAAAACCTACATAAGAAATAAACATGTGAAACAAGCATCCCTATCCCAAAAGGTATTGTCCTCAGATAGTTCCAAACCTTTGAGGAAAAGATATTTTCCTTCCTCAGTGATCCAGAGGACAAAGGAGAAACACTTCCTAATTAATTTATGAATAACGCATAATCTTGGTACTAAAACTTGCCAAAGAGGAAGGAAAAATAAAATCACAGGCTAATCTTGCCTGTCACTATAGATGCAGAAAATCTAAATAAAAGGTTGTGGCAGACATACACACCCTTCTTGGCATCGGCCCGCAGCTCTAAAGGTAAGAAAACGTTGGATGAAATAGAATCTAGAATAATCAAATACATAAACTCACAAGATTTTTTTGTTTCCAAGGAGAAGGAAAAGGGAAAGGAGGAGAGAGATGAAGAAGAAAGGGAAAAGGATGGAGGAAGAAGAGATTCATGAGGAAGAGGAGGAGGGCAGAGAAGAAAGGGAGGAAGGAAATGGAAGTATTGAACTGATGTCCCAGAAATCACAAATGGCAGGTGAAAGAATCCTAGAGGCCAAGGCCTGGGACAAGAAAGTCAACCTGTAAGACAAACTTGTAAGACATGTAAGTAGCATGAGCTCTTGTCTAAAGGCTTCTGTCTCTGTCTAATGAAGTCTACGACACTCACAATCAAGTCAGGTGTGGTGTCTCAGATTTTAATCCCAGCACTTGGGAGATGGAGGCAGAAAGAGGCCAACTTGAAGATCATCCTTGGCTTCATAGTGAGACTCTGTCTCAAAAAAACAGAAAGAGGTGGGGCTGGAGAGGTGGCTCAGGGGTTAAGCCTCTGCCTTGCAGGCAGAAGGTCCTGAGTTCGGATCCTAGACCCCACGTATAGACGCCGGTGGAAGCCGGGGCGGCCTGCGTTTCTGGTCCTGGTAGGGCAGAGCCTGTGAATCCCAGGGCAGAGTAAACAAGAAGGAGGTGGAGGAGGTCCATGGTGGTTCCCAAATTCGCCCGTGGTTCTACACACACACACACACACACACACACACACACACACACACACCCAATTGAATAAACAATTAAAAAAAAACCCAGAAAGACAAAAGAAGGAAGGAGGAAGGGAGAGAGAGAGAGAAAGAGAAAGAGAAAAAGAGAGCGCTCAACATCTATCTAAGGAAGCTGGAATCAAAATCCATGTGTAAAGGAGATGTCTTCTGGAAAGAAAGGGGCCTGCACAAATTCCAGGCCTGCTGGGTGACTGGAGAATCCACACTTAGCTATCTACATGGTGCTGGGATCCCCACGTACAGAAATAACAGGAAATGGGTCCCATATGGATGTACTCGTGGGGGCTCCCAGCAGAAACAATTTCTGAAACGCTCTGAATGAATATTTTGACAATGCAGGAAGCACAGGGCTACCATAAAAACAAGACATCAACAATCTTAAATTAGTTTGGATAATTTCTGCTTCCCTAGCATATTACATCAAAACGATAATCCATCCAAGGAAATTGGTCTTCATGAGACAAAAAATCGAGATAAGCAAACAGACTAGACCCTGAGCCAGTGGCAAAATCTGATTTATGTTAGTTTATTTGCTTATGTTAACATTTATAATGTAAATAACTGAGTCAAAGAAATAATCAAGCTTGGTATGGTGCTTCGTGCCTGTCTGGGACTGGGAGACTGGGGTGGTAAGACTGCTGAAAATTTGAGGCTGGTCTGGACTACATAGTGAGTTCATTAACAATCTAGGCTGCATAGCAAGAGAGAGAGAGAAAGAAAGAAATAGAAAAAAGAAGAAAAAGCAATAAAGTAAGAACAGGAAGTCATAAAAACAAGCATGAAGTTTTTTTAAGATCTCCATGGAGTTTCTAGAAATGAAAACTATGGTGATTGAAATTAAAAAAAAAAAACACCCATCTTTCTATTTAAGAACACATTAGCTAGTAAAGTAGGTGATGTAGATATCTTGGATATGAAGCTCATATAAAATAATCCAGATTGCATATCTGGGAAACATGAGATTGAGGTAGGTAGAGACGAGAATTAGAAAGTTCAAAATAATAGTAGTAATCACAGAGACTCGGGCAGAATACCTCCCCAGATGCCTTCTGGATATTTTATAGTAACAACTTGTAGGCAAACATGTCACTGTTGACACCAACTACTAGAGGCAATGACAAATCCAAATGGTCATCTCTAGAATCCATGTTCTGGACCACCACGCTATATTCTCCTTCATAAGAGTGCCTGGTATTTCCAAGGCTGTTCTGGAGAACAGGGGTATGATGGATTGT
Source organism: Typhlomys cinereus (assembly GCA_023101885.1). Taxonomy (NCBI): domain Eukaryota; kingdom Metazoa; phylum Chordata; class Mammalia; order Rodentia; family Platacanthomyidae; genus Typhlomys; species Typhlomys cinereus. The sequence goes on from JALPQD010000253.1 coordinate 215,209, forward strand.
GGCAATTAGCGTAAATGGTTGCTGATGAAATCACCATCAAACTGCTTAAAAAACCAAGGGGTTTATTGTCTTACAATAGTCTGTTTACAGTTCTTAATACAGTTTTGCAGGAGAGCTCATACCCAACACCAGGGGCCAAGGGAACTGAGAAAGAAACTATCCTTACTTGCCAGACCAGCATGTCTGACCAAGTATACACAAGGATACCCCTTTTCTCAAACAGTTCCTTCTCTTTTGTTCAACTGTCTGGCAACTAGTCCCACTCTCTAAACAATCTCCTGCAGGTTTGCTCTACACTTAACTCAACTACCAGTTCTCTACAAATGTGCTCAGAGCTCAGACCCTCAACCATCAAGTTGATACTTGTGTTTTACTATGATATGGGTCAATCCTGATGGCCAGCTTAACAGGCTCTGGAATCACCTGGGAGACAGGTATGTGTGTCTGAGGGTGTTTCCAGAGAGGTTTTACATAGAAGGAAACAGTCCTTGGACTATCCTAGGGTCCCAAAACTGAATAAAAAGAGAGAGTGAGTCTAGCACCGGCAAACCTGGCTCCTACCCTGGATGCACTGCCTTCCCTGATGGATTGGAAACTCAAACTGAGACAAAGCAAATGCTCCCTTCCCATGGTTGCTTTTGCATTTCTCAGCTATTTCTTCATAGCAAAAAGGAAAATACAAGTTCAGGGAAAGGATCTATTTGAAGAGATGATGATGGAAACAATGCAGGATTGAAGAAAGGTGCTGGCCCTGCACTGCAGACTGATTATCCCAGCATTCAAGAAGCCGAGGCAAACTCCCTCCAGCTACACAAGGTGCCAAAAGGAAAGAAGGCCGCGGGGAAGAAGGTGGTCTCAGTCCCTGTCGTGGTGTAGAAGCAGGAGGCCAAAAAAGTGATGAACTCGCTGTAGGAGAAGAGGCCAAAGAATGTCAGCATCGGGCAGAGCACACAAGCAAAAGGGACGTCACCCCTTTCGTCAAACGGCCCTGCTACACCTGGCTGCAGCAGCAAAGGGCTATGCTCTATATTCAGCTGAGATGCCTCCTGCGATAAACTGATTCGCCCAGTCCTTGAACCTCAGATAGTTACCCAGCTGCTCAAACTTGCCCACAAGTACAGGTCAGAGACAAAGCAGGAGAAGAAGCAGAGGCCACTGACCCATGCAGAGAAAAAGCTTCTGGCAAAGGGGATGTCCCCACCAAGAGACCATCTGTCCTGTGCACAGAGGTCAACACCATCACTGCCTTGGTGGAGAACAAGAAGCCTCAGCTGGTACTGGTTGCACATGATGTATATAACTATCAAGCTCACGATTGTCCCGCCTGGCCTGTGCCACAAGAGGGGGGTCCCTTACTGCATCCATCAAGGGACAGGTTTGACTGAGGTGACTGGTCCACGGGAAAACGTGTACCACCATTGCCTTCACACAAGTCAAGTGGGAGGACAAAGGAGCTCTGGCCAAGCTGGTGGAGGCCATCGGGACCAGCTACAGTGGCAGATATCATGAGAGCTGCCGCCACTGGGGAGGCAACATTCTGGGTCTGAGGTCTGTGGCTTGGATTGCCAAGCCGGAGAAAGCCAAGAGCTGGCCACCAAGCTGGGTTAGATGCACTGCCGAGTTTGCTGTACATAAAAAAAAATCATCCTTCATCTGGAAAAAAAAGAAGCAAAGAGGGGAGGATTCAGAGTTTAAAGTTAGTCTTGATTGTAGTGAGACACAAAGGAAGGAAGGAAGGAAGGAAGGAAGGAAGGAAGGAAGGAAGGAAGGAAGGAAGGAAGGAAGGAAGGAAGGAAGGAAGGAAGGAAGGAAGGGAGGGAGGGAGGAAGGAAGGAGGAAGGGAGGAAGGGAGGGAGGGAGGGAGGGAAGGAAGGGAGGAAGGGAGGGAGGGAGGGAAGGGAGGGAGGGATGGAGGGATGGAGGGAAGGGAGGGAAGAAAGGAAAGGAGGGAGGGAGGGAGGGAAGGGAGGGAGGAAGGGAGGAAGGGAGGGAAGCGAGGGAGGGAAGAGAGGAAGGGAGGGAAGGGAGGGAAGCGAGGGAGGGAGGGGAGGGAGGGAAGGGAGGGAAGGGAGGGAAGAAAGGAAGGGAGGGAGGGAGGGAGGGAAGGGAGGGAGGGAAGGAAGGGAGGGAGGGAGGAAGGAAGGAAGAGGAAAGAGGGAGGGAGGGAGGGAGGAAAGGAAGGAAGGAAGGAGGAAGGAAGGAAGGAAGGAAGGAAGGAAGGAAGGAAAGGAAGGGAGGAGGGAGGGAGGGAGGGGGGAGAGAAAGGGAGGAAGGAGGGAGGGAGGGGGAGGGAGAAAGGAAGGGAGGAAGGAAGAAGGACAGGGGAGGGAGGGGAGAGGAGGGAGGGAGGAGGGAGGGAGGGGGGGGGGGGGGGGGAGGGGGGAGGAAGGGAGAAGGAGGGAGGGGGGAGGGAAGGGAAGGGAGGGGGGAGGAAGGGAGGGAGGGGAGGGAGGGAGGGAGGGAGGGAGGAAGGAAAGGAGGAAGGGAGGGAGGGAGGAAGGGAGGGAGGGAGGAGGGAGAGAGGAAAGTAAGGGGGAAAGAGGAGGGAGGAAAAAAATAATCATTATCCCTAAGGATAAGTGTCTTAACTTCCAAGTAAGAAAAATAAAAGTGAAATTACATACCTATATACATACATCTCAGTGGAGATGAAGAATATCAAAACAAGAAGGAGAAAAATCACACAAACAACAAGAAAGAAAAATATCCACATATCCACAAAGAACTTCTAGAAAAAAATAGATTGTCTTCAAAAGGTTGAAAGTAACAAGCAATCTAGAATTCTATACCTAACTCAACTATCAATTAAAGTGAAATTTAAATGAACAAGTGAGTTACAAAGGTCTTCCCTGAAATAAATCTAGAGACTATGTGTAGTTACAGATGGAATCCATAAGAAAGAGTCACACAGGAGAGTGAAGAAATTGACCAGCAGTTAAAAATCAAAACAATCATCAAAGGTAAGGATTCTTTTCTAATTGTGGAGTTTTTGAACAGGCTAATGTCAGACAGCAAACATTCTGCATGGGCACATGATCAGACCACAGAGTTCAAAGATTATTGTGTGGCTTTGGAGAAAGGTAGAGACTTGTGTTTAACTTACACTGTGTTATAAAGTGCGTGTGTACATGTGTGTCTAGTGTCTGTGTTTGTGTGTGTACAATGTGAAGATAAATGCTGGAAAAAAGCTTTTTAAAAGGTATGTTTCAAGTTTCAAGCCAGTTCAGTAAAGGAAAGAGAAAAACAGAAAGAGTAAGGTACAAACAATCCTTTAGAAAGCAGTACAGAATATAAAAAGAAATAATAAGAATGCAAGGTAAGCAGAAAGCATAAAACAAAATCTATAAAAGAACACGGCAGACCCATCGGAATAATCAGGAAAAGCACAGATTAAATTTGGTGTGATACAATCACAAAGCAGAATGAGGTAGAAACATTGAAATTAGCAGATACTGAAAGTGCATGCCCAGCTGGGACGATGGCTGAGAGGGCGAATTGCTTGCCACACAAATGTGAGGACTGGTGCTCAGATCCCCACATCAGATACAATCGTGTAAGTAGCTGGGACCTCTGGGGAATACAAGGAATGGAAGGCAGGAACCTAAAAGTCTCTGGAAGCTTCCAGATCAGTTGGCTTAGCCTATGCAATGGCAATGAACAGACCTGGTCTCAAGCAAGGTGGAAAGGTTAAGAACCAGCATCCCAAGATTGTCCTCTCCCTCACATGGGCACCGTGGTAGATGCAACTCCCCACATGCACACACACACACACACATGTGCGCACACGTGCACACACACACGCACACACACGCATGCACACACGCACGCACACCACTGATATAATTAGCATAAAGTAAAATAGAATTTAATGTAAGAAAGGCATAAATGGATATTGAAAGAATTATCACAAAAAGAAAAGGGGAATAATGCTCTAGGAAAATATAGTGGTTTTGAATCCAAATGCGCCAAATAACATGGTTTTTCAAAAATATCAAATCAAAGAAAAGGCTTCTCCCTGTAAGAATGTAAATTCGGCTGGGGAGATGGCTCAGGGTCTAAACCTCTACCTCACAAAAATATCAAGTAAAGTTGTAAAATTCCAAAGAAAAAAATGAAACTCTGGAAGATTTTAATACATCTCATTCTGCTGTTGATAAATAAAATTAAAGATATAGATGACACAATGGAATTACTTATTTATTTACTCTGTGTGTGTGTGTGTGTGTGTGTGTGTGTGTGTGTGTGTGTGTGTGTCCCTGTGGAGGACCAAGAGTCACTTAGAGGATCGTCCTGAATTGTTTCTACCTCTTTTTTGCTTCACTCTGGGATTTCCCAGGCTCTGCCCGCCAGGGCCAGAAGTGCAGGTCAAGGAGGTTTCTGCCTGGCATTTTTATGTGGGTCATGAGATCCGAACTCAGGACCTTCGAACTCAGGACATTCTGCTTGTGAGGCAGAATCTTAGCCCCTGAACCATCTCTCCAGCCCTGACACAACAAAATTAACAAGATTAAGTTAAAGAACATATGCAGATGAACAGAAATGGAATTCCATATCTAATAATTAAAGTTTTCATATTATTTCAAGCATTATGTGAGCAACAATGACCACATTCTTATCAGGACACAAAGCGATTCCCAACTAAAGTTGAATAATCAATATCATGCAAACCATAATCTCCAACTACAATGCAATAAAACTGGAAATTGATTTTTTAAAAGCAGAAAAGGGAAAGAAATGCCCTTGAAATGTTTTAAGAGTCTAAATAATTCACGAAGCAAAGAATCACAAGGAAACTGCAAACCTCGTGGTTATTGAACAAGAAACATAACACAACAATTAGGCACATCAACAAATTAAGATTCAATTTGGAAAGACATTATGGAATGACTCAATATGGAAATGTCTATTAATATAATTTAGTGCATCAATAGATCAAAAAGAGAACAATCATGCTTATTTCCACAGATAGACTTAAATGTATAGTAGCTGGGAGTCCTTGGTTATCTACAAACATCAGTAATATAAACTACTTTTCTAAATTTTCCAAATCCAAGTTTTTCTAAATCCCATCCCAAATGGAAGTAACATTTGACCAAGTTTATGCCACTCTTAGGTACATGTTCAAAGGACTGTAAGTCAGCCCATCATACAGAGCCCAGCGCGTGAACACCCACGGCTACACAAATCACCCAAGGTAGGAGATGGAAACAGCATAGATGTCCACCAACAGATGACTGGAAAAACAAGATGTCTAGACACCATGGAAATTTATTCAATTGTAGAGAGAAACAAAAATCATGATATTTGCAGGGAACTGAAAGGACCTGAAATCATCATGGCAAGTAAAATAAGTCAGAATGAAAAAGACAAATCCCATTTCCTCTTACACACAGAACTTAGATTTAAGAATATGTGTGCATGTGTCTGTGTTGGAGGGGACTAGACAGGGGATGGCGAGAAGGGAAGAAGAGTTCTTTCCTTTCTGCCTGTGTGTCTGTATGTGTGTTTGAGTGTCTATGTGAACTAGAGGGCACTATGAGTGCCTGTGGTAATCTAAGGGTGACTTTGAGAATCATTCTGGATTGTTCTACCTCCTCTTGCTTTGCTCTAGAGTTTCTCCAAGCTCTGCCTTCCAGGGCCAGAAGCGCAGGCCACCACCATTTTCACCTGTCGTTTTTACGTGGGATCTGGGATTTCAGGACCTTCTACTTGCAAGATAGAGATTAAACCCCTGAGCCATCTCTCCAGCCTGAAAAAGAAATCTTAACAGAGGGAAGAAGCAGGGATAGTGGGATACATGCAACATGGAAGAAGAAGGGAGTAGTAATATTTGTAGGGAGGAAAGAGACCAGCCAGAGGAAGTTGGGGGGGTACAGTAGGGAAATGAATGAGAATGAAGTGTAATAATACACATTATGACAAGACTGGATGCAACCCTTCACTTTCTGTTCTGTAGGGTCTAGAGAATGATTATGCTAGTTGTGCCTCCTGTTTTGAATGAATGAATTTATTAAGTCTATAACAAATAGAGAGAAGCAGCAGCAAGCTAGGGAGATATCTCAGTGGTTAAAGCCTCTGCCTCTCAAACAAAAGGACCAAGTTCAGATCCTCAGATTCCATGTAAAAATCCTAAGTGGAAATGGTAGTGGCCTGCAATTCTTCCCTTGGAAGGTGGAGCCTGGGAAGCAAAGCAGTAAGGAGACAGAACAATCCCAGGATGATTCCCAATGTCACTCTTGTGCCTCTACGGGCACACACACTGGAGTGCCTTCTAATAAGCACAAATACACAGGCACAAAAAACAAGAGAAGCAGCAGATAGATAGATTGCAAAACATCATTAAACTAGGGGCTGACATGCATACAGCAAAAATGACTGGGGATACCCCATGAAGCAGCCTCTGGAGTTCCAATGACAGGGCCCCAAGCAGAGCAGAGAGTGGGGTGAGACTTCCAAAGAAATAACAAGTATATAAGTAACATCATCAAACTGGGAGGCTTAAAAACACCCAACAGACATGATTGGAGAAGCCCTGAAGAGACAGTCAGTTGGAGTTTCCCACTGTGGGGTTCAGGCAGAGCCCAGCGTCCTCTCCGCAGCTGGACTTCTCACTAGCTGCTCCCACAAGCATTTTTATATTAAGGGATAACAGTAGCTGAATCTTTAGCTTTGGGAAGGTGCAGGGAAAGCTTCATTTCCCAGCCACTTTCAAGGACACAATGTTTTCACTCTAGCAGTTTACTCTTCTGTTCTCAAGGACAAGGGCTGTTTTGTGATCCTCCTTTCTCCTCTCCACAGGCTGGGGGTGGGGAGGACAGCCTGGACAAGGGGTCTTGGAGGACACTTTGGGACAACATGCTTGGGTCTGAAATCGTAAGGGGGAGCAGCTCAGCCTCCAGAGCCAGCTTCTCCGTGAGCTTAAATAGCACATGAAAATGTAGCAATATTATGTGCACTCCACTTTCTGTGCTGACTTGAAACATTAATTAAAAAAATACGAAACCTATATATAAACAGCATCATGATTAATGGTAAAATACTAAAGTCAGGAAGAGAACAAGGGAGCCTTCCTGTGATTTAACATTGTCCTGAGGAAGCTCGCCAATCAGTACCATTAGAGACAAAAATTAAACAAAAAGCATAAAGAAAAAACAGAAACTGAGTGAATCTTCACGACCTTGAGCAAGGCCTTCTTAGACACAATAGCAAAAGCACAGCAATGAAAGAAAATAATAGACAATTTTCACTGCAGTAAAACCAAAAACTGTGTAAAGCTAGAGAGATGGCTCAGTCTCTATAAAGTGCTTGCCACACAAATGTAAGGGCCTGAGTTCAATCCTAGTACCTATGTGAAAATCCTGGTATGGTTTGTACCCCAACAATGGTGATTCAGGCAGATCTCTGGAGCTTGCTGACCAGCTAGTGGAGACTATTTGGTGAAGTTCCAGGCTAATGAAAATGGAAAATGCACAAAGAACAACACCTGAAGTTGTCCTTTGACCAGACACACAGCACATGCACATTCACACCCACATGCACGCACACACCTCCTTCTCATGCACATGCACCCTACACACAACACACGCACACACACAGGAAATAAAAACTCCTGGTGAAAATGATGTTCGCAGGAAAAAGACAAGACACCTCACAGGATGACATATTTGCAAATCATGTTATCTCTATGTAATTTGTATCCAGAATATATAAAGAACTCAATAATTAGAAAATTAAACAACCCAATTAATCATGGGCAAAGGATCTAAATAGACATCCTCCAAAGAGATATGAATGGCCAATAAGCACATGAAAAGATGCTAAGCATCATTATTCATTAGGGAAATGCAATTCAAAACTACCGTGAGATGGTACTTCACACACGCTGCAATGACTCTAATCAAAAGACAGACAACAACAAGTATTAGCAAGGAGGTAGAGAAATCAGAAACCTCATGAATTGCTGGAGGGAATGTCAAATGGCATGCCACTCTAGAAGCCTAGAATTACCAAATGATCCAGTCATTCCACTCATGGTTATATGTCAAATGAAACAAAAATGTAAGTCCCTAAAAGTTCGTAGATGAATGTATTCATAGCAGTTTTGTTGCTAATAGCCTAGAGGTGAAACAACCCACATGTCCATCAACAGAGAAGTGGATAAACTAGTAACTGTGGTATATCCATACATCAGGATGATACTCATCCATGAAAAGGAACAAAATACAACACAGATGAACCTCAAAACTATTGTGCTAAGTGAGAAAGGAGCCAAATCCCCATCTCTCTCTCTCTCACACACACACACACACACACACACACACACACACTCAAGAGTATATGTTGTGTGAGTCCACTTGGAGAAAATATCCAGAGTAGGCAAAACTTTAGATACAAAAAAGAGTAAATTAATAGTTATCTAGGACTGGGGAATGACTGTTAATAGAAAAGGTTTGAATTTTTTTTCCTGGGTTAATGAAAATATTCTGGAAAAGATGGTGATGAAAGTTGTACAAGTTTGAACATAATGAAAACCAGTGAATTGTGTACTTGAAATAGGAGAGGAAAGGAAAGGAAAGAATGATTCCCACATTTTACATCTCCAAGTTCTCCTGTAACTCCAGGTTTATAAGCCCATTCAGATAGTCAACACCATAGTTGGATAAGAACTGGACATCTCAAATCATGGATGACCTTAGTCAAACTTCTTATCTAAGTGTCTCCTAGCATGGTTCCACCCCTGCTCTTCCTACCGCGGGTATGGGCAATTCCTTCCTTCCACTTGATCTGATCACAAGATTCTTTTCCTTACACCCTCTCCAATTCATCAGGACCTATGTTGCCACCATCTTGGCATCTCGGCTCTCACAGTGTCAGCCTGCCGATCCTCTTGGCCCACCGTCAAGTCAAGGTAGCCATCTAAAGAAGAGCCTCTCACAACACATTTCAGTTAGCACTTCTCTGATCCAAGCTGAATGGCTTCGCTTTACCTCACTAGAAGGAAATCAAATTCCTTACTCTTGTCTTAAATATGAACTGTACCCCACTCATATTTTCAATGCTTGGTGCCCAGATGGCAGCACTATTTTGGGGCACTGTGGAAAGTTTAAGAGGTTGGGCCTAACTAAAGAATACTGGGGGAATGTATTTTGGGGGTATATTATCCTAGGTGATTTTCTAACTTCCTATTTTCTGTTTGGCCACCTGTTAGTTATATAGTGTCAGAACATGGTGGTAGGGTGGAACAAGTCCATCAGTAAAGGGGATTGGAAGTGTGGAGGAGTACAGAAGGAGATGATGGGCAGGAGAATTAAGTGGGGTGACGTTACATTTTAGGTATGACTTTAGGGTGTGCCTCGAAGATTCATGCTAGGAGAGTTTAGTCTCTAGTGGTGATGAAAGATGCAGCAGATGATTTCATTGGAGCTTTATAGAAAGTAGTTGGATCACGGGGGGCTCTGCTTGGAAGAGGTTCACGCAGTTCCCCTGGAACCAGTCAAGTTCCTGCTTCTCTGAGACCATGCTCACTCCACAGGGGCTGCCATGTCCCTTGATGCCTAGAATAGTATTAGGTACACGTTGGTTCTCCATAAGGATGTTGAATAACTGAATCAGACTAGAAATTTCAATACCGTAACACATCATGAGCATGTTACATGGCCTACATATTTGTAAATTAATCCTAAATTCACCTATAAATGAAACACATTTTCTCAGTACAAATCTGTATTGGATAATATATGAAACTTGGCACCATATTTCCAAAAGACTTCTAAAAGAATTAAATGTGTGAATGCACATAAGAATAATTAAAAGATGAAACTTATACTCTATATCTACTCTTGTAGACATGGCTGCCTTCCCCACCATGATGGACTAAAACCTCTCTGAAACCACGAGTCAGAGCAATCCTTTTCTCCCTTAAGTCATTTCTGTTAGATATTCTGGTCCTAACCACAAGAAAAGTAATTACATTAATCCAGGGATAAACTAGCATTTAAAAAAAACAGCAAGTGGGAGCCGGAGGGATGGCTCAGGGGTTAAAGCCTTTGCCTCTCAAACAAAAAAACCTGAGTTTGGATCCCCAGATCTCATGGAAAAATTGCTGGGGGAAATGGTGGTGGCCTGCACTTCTAGTCCTGGAAGGTTGAGCCTGGAAAACCCCAAAACAAGCAATGAGGAGGCAGAGCAATCCAGGGTGATTTCTGCCACCCTTGGGTCTCCACAGGCGCATACAAGTGCCCTTCTCCACATGTAGTCACACACCTACACCCACACAGCCACAGCGACACATGCAAGTGGGTGAGAACTATACCTCAGTCTAGATATGCAAAGCCCTGAGCTCGCTCCACAGGAGCGGAGCGTGATGATACACACTCTGTATTCAGCACTCAGGAAGTAGAGGTAGGAGGGCTAAGTATCCCCAACTATACAACAAGTTCAAGGCCAGCCCAGGCTACCTGAGAATCCTTTTTTTCCCTCAAAAAAAAAATCCTATGGGAAAAAAAATACAATGAGTCAGAACATGGTGTCACACATCTGTAGTCCCTGTACTCAGGAGGCTGAGGCAGGAGAATCATAAGTTTGAGATCAGCCTGGGTTACATAGAGTATTTAGAGACTTTGAGGCCAGTGTGGACTATATAGTAAGACTTCACAAAGAACGAAAAAAGAAGAGGAGGAAGAAATGCTGAATGAATGATATGTGGGCAACAGAGTGGCCATTTCACCCCTGTAACATTCACCATTCAGAAATCTGGAGGAGATAAAACGCCATGGGGACCAGCTGTGAGGGTTGCAGATGTTGTCTCTAGGGAAGCAGGGATGGGGGCAGACCTTCTGACTTTGTTAAGCACCTTCATTATGTGTGCCTTTTAAACTACATACATACATTACTTTGACAAAAATAAAGCTGATATTTAAAAAGCAATAATCATGCCCCTCTTTTAACCTATCAAATTGACAAGGATTTAAAAAAAAACTTCAAAAAACAAAGATTCCCAATGCTGGAGTGATTATGAGAACAAATGGGCATGCTCACACACCGCCAAGTCTTTCTGGAAGGTGATTTGTTGAAAAGTATTAAAAGTCTTAACACCGTGCCTACCCTTTGAGACAACACTTTTACTTCCAGAAATTTATCCTGAAATGACACCAAGGTATACAGCAAGAATGTTCACTTCAACATTCTTCTAAAATTGAAAAACAAAAATGAAAACCACCAAAATGTCCAACAGGGAACTGGTTATATAAATTATGATAAATTCATGCGAAGGAATGCAGTGCGGATGTCAAAAGCAGAATAGAAATAGATCCATTACCGAGGAAAGGTGTTGGCGATATATAAGGTGATTAAACAGGTTATATGCAGTAAGTATGAAGATTATTGCATTTTTATAAAATGAATGTGACTTATGAGTTTATAAATACAAGGTGATAGAAAAGACCTTCATTCTGTAACAATATATGAGAATGTGGGAGCTGGGAAGATGTGCTGGATGGCAAGACTTTTTTTTTCTTCCTTTTGCTCCATGACAGCGCCGAATCCTAGCCACCATGCTACTAAGGAACATTCTTTCTTGCTCTCCTGAAGGCATTTCTGCAGATAACTTCTAAGACCTATGAAAGTAGAGGCAAGGATGCTGAAATGGGTCTCTTCAAAGGTGGGGTGAGGGTCTTCAGCAGACGCTGCTAGTACCCACTCATCCGCAGAGTCCCAGGAAGAATGTCCAATTGGAAGGTTAGACTTGCCAAGTATCCAGGGGCACTCAGAGGCCAGCTAGCAGCCCACCTGCCCCCCCCAAAGTCTCAAACCCTGAGGAGTTCAGTCCTGTCTTTGGCAGATGGGGACACTGGTGGTCAGCACTGAGCCCGGCAACTCTGCAGCAGTGACCTGGGTAGATCACTTTCCACAACCCTGACCAGGCTCGGGATCCCAGGCCCTCCTTTCCAGGTAGACAACCGACCCTCTTGCCAAAGAAGGAAGTTCCAAATTCAAAGCCAAATGCAATTCACAAAGATATTGCTGGCCAGCATATGGCCACAGTTTTAAATTCTAGATTCATTCCTAGACTTTAGAGTGAATGAGATTCATATAGAGATTCTAGCTATGTGTAGTGGGTGCATTCAGAAACCCAGCAATCAGGAGGCAGAGGATCTCAGATTCAAGGCTAGCCTCGGCTGCATAGCAAGACCTTGCTTCAAAATGAAAAAAAAAAAAAAAAAGAGGTTGGGGAGATGACTCAGTTAGCTAAAAAAAAAAAAAAGCTGTGCAAGCACAAGGATCTGAGGTTGAACCTACGTAAAAAAGCTAAATGTGATGATATACATCTGGAATTGTAGCATTAGGAAGGCAGAGAGGGGAGGATTCTGGGACCTACTGGCCAGCCAGTCTAGAATTGACGTGCTCCAGTTCAGTGAGAGACCCTAAGTCAAAAAATACAGTGGAGGATGACAGAGGGAAACACTTGATGTTGAATTTTGACTTGTGCTTGCACATGTACACACATACACAATTCTTTTTATATTTATTGTTTTATTTTGAGTAGTGCTAGGGATTGAAACCAGAGCCATTGACTCACTAGGCAAGAGCTGTAACACTGAGCTATATTCCAGCCCATTCTATATTTGCAAGTATTTCATACCTGTCCAGCCAGTTCCCTTCCGCAGCTACACTGAGTCTCCACCTGGAAGCATTCCCAGTCCCAAAGCCTGTTCCAGCTTCCCTGTTCCCTAGGTTGCCCCCAAAACTCTTTCTCCCCACTTTGCCTGCCCCCCCTTCCCTACCACCCTCAGCTGTGGGAATCAAAGCTGATGCCAAATTGCCCCAGCTCCTTTAGATCTGTCTATCCTTGGAGACATGGACATTTTTCTTGGCAGCAATCCTCTCCCCCCAAACTCTGCCCACCATCCAGAAGCAGGGGCTCTGGCCCACTCCTAGTGTAGTGAAGCAGCCAAGATCTAGGGGAGCCTTGTGGCCTTGCCACTGCTTAAACCCTGTTCAGGAGGGCCTACACTGAGGCCTTAACACCAGTACTGAGCTTAGAGGAGGAAACCCCAAAATCCTGGTATGATAATTAATTTTTTTATCTTGCATGCATGCATGTTTACATGGATGGGTGTACACATGAAGAGTATGTGTATGTGTGTATTGTGTGTGGAGGCCCAAAGACACACTGGCAGGCCTCTCAGTTGAACTTAGAGCTTGCCAAGAGGATAGGCAAGCTAATCAGCTAGCTCTGGGACTCTCTGTCTTTGTCTCCCAAATGTGGAGATTATAGGCTAATGCCATGCCTACCCATCTTTTATGTGAGTTCTGATGATTTGAATACTAATCCTTATGTTTATGGGTCAAACCCCTTAATCTACACAGCCATCTCCCCAGCCTATAATAGTTAATTTTAATTATCAACTTGAGTACATTTAGAAGCATGGGAGAGTTAGGAGATGACTCATGCACAAGTTTGAGGAACTGCGTTCAAATCCCTAACACCCACATTAAAAAAAAAAACAGATATGGTGACGTGTCTGTAATCCCAGTACTGTGAGGCATGGGAGTTTGTTGGCCAGCCAACTTAGCCAAAATGGTGAGCTCTAGGTTCAGTGAGAGATGCTATTTCAAAAAATGAAGTGGACAGCAAACAGAAGATATTTGACATTAACTTCTAGCCTTACATGAACACACATAGGCAAGCATACCTGCATCTCTCTCTCTCTCTCATACACACACACACACACACACACACACACACACACACACACAGCATCTAGGAGATCAGCAAAGACCATCTCTAGGTGTGTCTGTGATGATGTTCCCAGAAATAATTAGATCCTGTCATGGCTGTAAACTATCCTGCTACAGGTTCATGTATTTGAACACTTGGTTCCCAGTTAGTGGTGCTGTTTGGTTACAGAACCTTTAGGAAGTGGATCTTTGCCATGACAGACTCTGGAACCAAAGCCAAATAAGCTTTTCTTCTTAGGTTGCATAATCAGAGCAACAGAAGAGTAATCGACACAGATCCCGAGGGCTTTGATCTGACCACCGGATTATCCTGTGATAAATTCATGATGGATGGTATTATTGAGCGGTAAGAAGGAGGAGGTGGAGCCTCTCTAGAGGAAGCAGATCACTGGGCTATGTTTTGGGGGAGGGGTATATCTTGCCCTGATTCCCTCCCTGTACTGTCCTCTGTGACTCCTGTCCACTTTGCAGCAGTTTTTCTGCCACAGCACATGAGATCAAGTAAGTGTGAGCTGAGCCCTCCAAAGCAGGAATCAAAATAAATCCTCCCCCCTTTAAGTTGCTGATGGCAAATCCGCTGCCATAGTGATGCAAAAGCAATTAATATACCTGGTCCCTGGGGATTCGACTTCCAGCCAAAGACAACTGGTTTAGGAAAAGGGAAGGAGTATGGCCGGGTTCTCTGGGAACTCAAGCAGACACTGCAAGCAGCTGAGATCCCTGTGTAGAAGTAAGAACTAACTCTCGCAACTGATCCTGCAGGGAGCGCCCAGAGGTGGAAGAGACCTTCTAAACTGCCCTAGAAGGAAGCTGGAAGACTGGCCTTTGTAAGCCTGTAGGCTTTGCCAGCAGGATAGAGTTATGTATGACCTTGAGCAAATTGTTCATTGAGACCCAGGGCAATTCTTTTCAGAGATTGACCCTGGAAACATCACTAGTGGATATTCCCAGCAGCCCTTGTGGGAGCCCCGATCTAAAGAGGGTCTAGACAGAGTATCACCATACCCACCACAAAAGGATGGGGAAGGAAAAGTGTTTTGGAAAAAGGGCTCCAGATGGAAATGCAAGGGGAACCAGCTCTTAGACGAGGAAAGGAGGTTTGTTAGGCAAAGCCACGCAGGGAAAACTACAGAGGACTGCACTGAAAACGCAGTCACATCCTGAGCATTTATTTGAAACAGAACATTAATTCTGACTGTCATTAGAGTCCATTTCAATTTTGTAATAACATAAAAAGTTAAGAGTCTAATTTATTCATACAAATCTTGTTAGCATCCAATTTCCACATAATGTAACATATCTCTTAAAAAGCTGACAAAGCAGGCGGAATTAAAAACATCTTAAAGAAAGATTTTCAAGGGTGCTCATTGCTGTGGGAGCCAAAGGTAAGGAGGGGGGAGACCCAGAAGGCCCTAGAAGCTTGAAACAAGAGCAGTCAGATGTAGAGGGATGAGCTGATATGTGGCTCTTATTACATTCCAGACCTCTCCACCTCCACAGCCCCCACGGGGTCCCAAGCAGCAAGTCCCTGCCCTGGTGCACAGGAGACAGTCCCGTAGCATTTCCCTCAGCAAACTCATCCTCAGGAGCCTGTAACTCCTCTTAATTACACGGCTGCGGTGTTTGCATTAGATAGCTGTCACCCTGTAATTTACCCGTACACGGATTTTAATTGTACATTAATCTTTCCTACATGCCACTCCCCTGCTAGAATCTGTACCAAGCAGCAGTTTGGGTCGTTTCGCTTATTCCTCAACCTAAAATAGCTGATGAATGTAATTGTCCATTGTCCCCCCCCCCAAAAAAAAAGCTCCTTTGCTTTCCCAGGATTACCTACTGGGTGCTGAGGCTGGAGAGAAAAATCTAGTCACTTGCCACGCCACCTTTCAGCCCATGTTTGACTGTTTCGTGGCTGACATCAATCTCAGCAGAAAGGTCAGCAGCAACAAGCCACCCGCCACATGCCTCCTGAGTGTCCCGTGGGTATCCCTGCTTTAAACTCCTGCAGGGTGGAGTGGGGAGAGGAAGGTCTCACCTGAGACTGGAGGGCCTCAAGTATACCTAGGAAATCCACCCACAGGGATGTTCCAAGGTCATTGGGAGAACCAGGAAGGAGAACTATAAATTACAAAGCCCTGGATGGCTGCCAGGGCCCCAGGAAGCTACATTTAGCATATCATTCTCCCAGCAGTGAGATGAAGCCTTAACTCTCTTTCTGAGGAATTTGAATGGAATTTGTTACCAGAACGTTGTGATTGAAATATCACCAATTGGTTTTTCCTGACAACTCAGCAATAGACTACGACTGCAATAGGGGAAGCCCAGCATGTGTGTGTGTGCGTGAGTGGGTACGTGTGTGCATGTGTGTGTGTGTGTGTGTGTGTGTGTGTGTACATACACACGCACTAATGCGCATGTGTGTAACGAATTAGCTGTTGCATTCTCCAGTTGGCTAAGGTGGTAATAAGGGAGTCCCATACAATATTTATGAATTCCGGATGAAGCCCTATGCTGGCAATGAGCTGATATCATAACACAGATTTAAAAAAAAAAAAAAAAAGAAAGAAGCCTTGACATTTGCCCAAGATCAAATTTCCCCTGGCAAAGGAAAACCCAGAGGGCTTTGTGCTGACTGGAGGTCTGCAGGCGCCCCACCCTCCGCTCCACTGGGCTCATTTAAGCCCAGGTAATTAACACTGAATGGGAGGGAGGCGGGACTCTGGAGTGGGGGAGAAAACACAATACAGCAACAACTCCCGAGACCGAGGCCACATCTCCTTTGTGAAAAACATCAGCAACGGTTTTTGATGTGAAAGACAGGAGTTTTGATAATGTTTATTGTTCAACACTATCTGTGTGCCAAACAAAGCTCAGGCGATCTCCTTCTGTTGATGAGACTCTGACAAGCCGTATTTGGGCAGAGAGAGAGAGAGAGAGAGAGAGAGAGAAAGAGAGATGCCGCCCAGGAAAGAAATGTGAAAACAAGAAATATATGCCTCTGGGGCCAAAGACTCCTTTCAGGTGCCGCCTTTGACTTCTGCTTTTCTTTCTTCTTTTCTTTCTTAACAGTCTCTCACTTGCATCCAGAGCTGACCTAAAACTTCTGATCTTTCTTCCTCAGCCACCCAAGTGCTGGGATCACAGGCCTAGGCTACTGGGTCTGGCAACCTTTGGTTTCTTCTAAGGCACCTGTAGAGAACCGGTTCAGAAGGGGGCTCTTCAGACCTCAGGAGAAGAAGCTATCATAGAGTTCTGACTGTTTCCATTCAGCAGGCAGAGGGAACCAGCACTTCCCAAGTGGTCCTTCACAGAACCTAACACTCCCATGGAGCTCTTGCTAGGTCTAAGCAGTGGTGTTGGGAGACAAAGATTTCTAGCACACACACATACCAGGATCTAAACAGGGAGACATGAAATACAGCATGAGATCCAGGGCTGAAGTCCCCAGATTGTTTACGAGTCCAAAGCAGGGGCGATTTAGGTGGTTTTTGACAAACACTTCATATTCCACATCCTAAGAGAAGAATACTTGTCAAGCATGCATCTTTATGAGCTGTCCGCCTATAAAACTTGCATGGAAGGTCCATGCTTAATGTTGGTCTGGCAGTAAATTGGCGCGATGCACGGGTCGGCTACATCAAATTAGCATCGACCCGTAAAACGTTACTGAATGATTTCTCAAAACCTGCCAAGTCTTCAAATCAATTTCGCAAGAAACGTCAGGTTTTTTTTTTAAACTTTGATAAACCTTTCATATTAGTTATCAGAGAAGAGCATAAACCTCTCTAATCTGTCTTCCCACCAAAAAGAAAAAAAAAAGGTGTTGTTTTTCCCAAACTGCTTTTAGCTCTTCCATCTTTGCGCACCCGCCTACACTCACATAAACAATGTGTGTGTCATGGATTCATTTGCTGCCCTATTTTAAAGCCACTCTTAACTTGGCTCACACCGTCCTTACTCTGCGGTTCTGAGCTTGGAGAGTATGTCTATCAGCAGCAGAAGGGGGGTTCTCACCCTTGACTTCAGAGACAGAGGCCCAAGTTTCACTCTTTCAAAGAGCTTTCTAGAACTATCTAATGTAACTGGATATTGCTTTATGTACTCTAGTGTCAGATCAGCAAAACCTGAGTATGTGTGTATGTGTGTGTGCACACATGCACACGTGTGTAAGTGTACAATAAGGCACTTGAGTGTGTGTGCCTTTAGGAGCTCAAGGGTGACATGGGCAATCGCTCTGTATTGCTCTGCCTCCTTATTGCTTTGCTCTGGGATTTCCCAGGCTCTGCCTTCCAGGTCTGGAAATGCAAGCAGCAGTCAATCTGCCTGGGCATTTTTTTTTAACGTGGCATCTGGGAATCCAAATTTGGGTCCTTTTGCTCTCAAACCATCTCCCCAGCCTGGACCTGAGTCTCTTATGAACTCACCCCTCTTTGGTTCTCAGGGGTGGGTCTCACACTGAGCAGTCCACAAGGTGTGGTCTCCCCCCCCACCTGTGTTTAGGATCAGTCTGGGTCTCCCTCCTACAGATGCCTCAGTCAGAATCCTCATTCTCCAACCTCAGACAGACACCCCATCTCTTCATATTGGTTTCACCAGAATTACGTGTGGATCTGCTTTCCTGACAGTGATGGGAAACACAAAGAACAGGGATTCTGGCTCTGGGTGGTATTGACACTATCACACTGCTATCTGAAGACCTCTGTCAGCTTAGAGAAGGAAGAGAACCAGGTGCAGCCGGAGGCAGAGGCAGCAGGCTTTATGGTCAAGCGGTGACAGGTGAGAGTGGATGACATGATTAGGAGACGCGACCTTCTGCCTACATTCCGCTGGACAGCACACCAGGTACCAGAAGGCAGTGCTAGAAAAGCTGAGGTCCTCATAACACAGGGAAGGGTGCTGCTTTCACCGGGGAGGGGCCCTCCAGGTTTCTACAAAGAGACCCAACCACAGGTACTTGGTGAGGATGGGACGAAGTCATCCAAGGGGTGGAAACCAGGGCTCTGTGCTTCCTAGGCAAGGGTTTTACTGGTGAGCTGTTTCTTCAGCCCTTCATTGGTGTGCTGTAGGCAAGAGTTCTACCAGTGAACCACATCTTTAACCTCTCACAGGTGGATTCTAAGCAAGACCCATTGAGCCATGCCCCAGTCCCTCACTGGTAAACTCTAAGCAAGTGCTCTACTACTGAGCCATTCTACCAGCCCCTCACTGGGAGTCTAGGCAAGTGCTCTATCTATCACTGAGCCATGCCCCAACCCCTTCTATACCACTGAGCTACTACATTCCAGCCTTTTTTTTTCCATTAAGTTCCACAAGTTGACTTTGAACTCACTTTGTAGCCCAGGGATGCCTTGAACTTGCCTCAGCTTCTGGAGTAGCTGGGATGATAGATTTACCCATCAGGCTTAGCTAAGGTGTGCTCTTAAATGGGCGGGGCCTGGAGCCACAGGGTGAGTACAGCTGCTGCTCTGTCGACAGGTGGCTTTGGATAGGGAACAGTGTTGAGAGGAACAGCTTTCTTGCACTGGGTATCTTTCTAGGGGCTAAGATTGCAAACCCCTTACTAGAACAGCCTCATTTACTAACAAATCCCTGTCCAGTCAGCTGCAGGGGAGAGGTCAAGAAGGCCAGTGGGCAGCCCCCTCAGTCTGTAGGCTTTCACAGGGCCCCACTTAGTGCCAGGCAATGGGATGTAACAGTTAACACAGCATGACCCAAAGATGGAAGCCCCAAGGCTTCTATATATAAGATGCCTCAAGGTAAAGTCTCAAGCAAATGGATGGATGGAGGGAGGGAGGAAAGGAGGAAGGACGAATCTGAGGTGATCCTGGAGCTTGGGCAGGCGCCAGTGTGCATCTCTGACCAGCTCCCCAAACACAATGGTTTCCCAACCTCATGAAGAGAAATCCGTTTTTTCTATCTCCTGTCCTCCAGGAAAGCAGCTTCAAACACCCCATTAAAGAAATCATACATGTCCATGGACATTTAAGAAATTCTACAATTTGGGGGATGAAAGTGAATTTTCAGATTTGTTGAATAATGCTTTCAAGTTCAAAATAAACGTGTCACCAAAAAAAAAAAAAACAAACCCCTTTTAAGTTATCTGAGAAATCAAATTAAGACCATACAGTATGTTAGCACTACATGTTCACAGAATGGTTAAATGAAAAAAAAAAAAAAAGGTCAGCTATGCAAAGTATTGGAGAGGATGTGGAGCAACTGGAACGTCCTTATAACTGGTAAGAAGACTAAGCCAGTATACACTCCCCACCTGGCAGGGTCTCACTAGGTAACCCAGGTTGGCCTCAAATTAATGATCTTAACCTCCGAGTGCTGGGAATACAGGGTGTGCAACTCTGTGCCTGGATGTGTAACTACTTTGGAGCCTGACCACAGATCCCACAAAAGACATATATTCCTAACTCAGTTTTAGGTTCATACTAGTCAGAAATACGTCCAGGTACCCAGGAAACACATGCAAGAACATCCACAGCAGCATCACTTGTAATAGCCCCAAACTCTGAACAACTCAAATGCCGATCCACAGAACAATGGATAAATAGCATAGAGTGTGTTAACATGGAGCACTGTGTCACCACAATGAAGTACCTGAGGCAAATTTTATAAAAAGAAAAGTTTTCTGCACTTCTAGAGATTCCCATAAAAGATTAGGTATCCCCAATTGCTTTGGCATTCTGGTGAGGGTACCACTATCGCGTGGCAGTAGTAGGGAGCACTTGTGATAAGTCAGAAATGGGGGGGAACAGTTGGTCCCACCATGTCTTTAGGGCATATCTCCAGTGGCTTAAGGCTCTCCAAAAATGCCCCGCCTCTTAAAGATTCACAGCACTGGGCCCAAGCCTTTCACACGTGGACCCTTAGCAGTTGCTCATGCCAAGTGGACTCCAACAGGACAAATGAACAAGAATGACACATGACACTGAGAATGAGCCTCACAAACATGAAGTTGACCCTGCCACACACAAACCCATGCTGCAACTCCATCGGGTTATAAACAGCCTTTGCTGTTATCAGTAAGGACAGAAGTTACCTGTGGTGAAGGGGAACTAGTACAGGAGGGTTCTAGGTGGTGGGGAGGAGGGATCAGAGGCATGTTAATCAGGTCCTGATTCCTGCCCTGGCAGTGGAATGCAGGGGTGTGCAGTATACAAACAGTCCCTATAGGAATGTGCAGTATACAGACAGTCCCTATAGGAATGTACAGTACACAGAGACAGTTCTTACAGGGATGTGCAGTATACAGACAGTCCCTGATTTATACCTGCGACCCTCTCACTTTCTTAGAATAAAAAGCTTTAAAACACGCTGTCACGAATATGTCACTATGTCACTGGAAAACTGCTTTTCAAAAGAAAGATTGAGGGAACACTGAGCAATGGAAACACATGCCCTTGGTCTTTGTCATATCATCATCAGTTTAGATGCAAACCCCAATCCCAACCAGCATGCTTGGCTGAGAAACTCAATCCAGGATAAAAATAAGATGTGGGTGACTCTCTCTTAGGCTCACTAATTCTAGGAGTGGGTCTGTTGTTCTCAGTTCATAGATGAGGGGAAAAGTTCCTGACCCATGCCATGACCAGGTGGCATAGCTGGGATTCGAACCCAGGCCACTGACTCTGAGTAACAGCATCAGTTACAATCCAGGATACCTGGGGAAGGTGGTGGGAGGGGGGGATGCAGTTGTCATGGCAGTCTGTTGACATTTTAATTCATGAGAGAGGGAGTGGAGAAGAGTTAAATAATAGGCATAGATTGTGCTTTCACGGGATGAATGGTCATGAAATTAGATTTGCAGATGAAGCCAAACCTCACGAGGCTCCAAATCTAAGCAGAAAACAGCAAGACCGACCCAAGCAGGAGAAATGAAATTTACTATGCACACCGAGGAGGTAATCCACGCCAAATGGTTTTCCGGAGGAAAAGGCATATGAGAGGCTGCCAGGAGGGATGGCGAGGTGGCAATGACCATGGACAGCAAGGCAGCTCTGTGCCAGTCGTACTAAGGCAGTGTGTGTATGGGGGGGGGTCAGCTTCTGCAGACCTGTAAAATGTGTCACTAAGAAAGACAACTCAAATTGGACCCTACGTGTACAGGGGAGAGGTAAGAAAGGAATACCTAGAGTCTGGGGAGATGGCTCAGCAGAGAAAGGACCAAAATTTGAATTCCTAGGACTCATGTAAGAGCTGGGCAGGGGTTTCAGCACTCAGGGGGCAGAAACAGAGGGAACTCCAGGGCAGGCTTGCTAGCTAGTCTAGCCAATGGATTGCTAGCTCTGGGTTCAATTGAGAGACCCTTCCTTAATAATAAAGTAGAGTGCTGGGAGGAGGGAAGGGAAAGCAGTGGCTCAGGGGTTAAAGCCTTTGTTTTGCAAAGAGACCAGACTTAAGATCCCCAGATCCTGCATAAAATGGGGAGAAATGGTGGTGGCCTGCACTTCTAATCCCAGAAGGCAGAATTTGGGAAATCCCAGAGCAAAACAATAAGGTGGTAAAGCCACTTGGGTTACCCTTGGGCCTCTGCAGGCACACACACTCAAGTACCTGTGGTACACACAAACACAAAAATACACACGCACGTGCATACACACATGCACATGCACCCAAAAAAAAAATGGAGAGCTACTGAAGAACCAGGGTTAACTCAAGTCTCCACATGCACAAACATACCCACTCACATACACTCATGTGCCTACATACACATGAACCTGCATACACACATGCAAAACAAAAAATGTATACCTAGAAGAGAGAACCACTCAAGAATAGGCAAAGATATCCAAAGTAACCTAGAACACTGGTGTGAGCAAGCGCAAGGATGGCTGTACCTCCACTGCTTGAGCAGTGTGGCAGATTGCCTATCATGTGTTGAGCTCCATCAGTGCGTCCAGCCGATTCAACCAGCTTAGGTAGAATGGTTCCAGTAATTCCCTGGTTTGATTAGTGTAGACAGCTTGCACCATGTGCCAAGCTCACCCAATATGGTGGTGAATCATGAATTGGAGACTCAATCAGTATGGAGGGGGGGGGCTGTTGCAGTCAGCCTACAACATTGCTGATAAATGACCATCAAATGGCTTAAGGGAACAAGGGGTTTATTTCCTTACGACAGTCCAGTTACAGTTCTCAGTCCAGCTTGACAGGAGAGCATCTACCAACACCAGGGCCGAGGGAACTGGCCACACCATCACTGCATAACGGCTGAGAGATGGACAATCCTTACTTGCCAGACCAGCATGTCTGGCCAAGTGAACAGAAGGATGCCAACTCTCTCAACCAGCTCTCTGTGATTTATCCAGGGCCTAATCCCACCCACCATGGACTGGGTCTTCCCCATCAGCTAGACAATATCCTTCATATTTGCTCTGGGCTTAACTCAACCATCAACTCTCTACATCTGTGCCTAGAGCTCAAACCCTCAACAGTCAAGTTGACTACCTGTGCTTAACTATGACAGGTCCCTACCTTACATACTGGCTTCCCACCATGTATACAGACTGTATTTCCTGTGAGTCTCAACCTCCAGGAGCCTGGTGGGCTACTGGGCCAAGTTAAGGTCTGAAGGGAAGCTGGGACCAAGGTAATGCTTAGTTACAGGAAAAGTTACCACAGCTGAGAAGTCTGAACTCTGAGTCCGTGCAAAGACCCTGGAGAACAGGGCAGACACAGATTGAACGGAAGTTTTTGGTACTCATGCCCTAGACTCAAGCAGTATAACAGACTATGTACCATGCACTGGTTCCACCAGTGTGTACAGATCATGTATGCCAGGTGCTGGCTCCATCAGTATAGACAGTCTACATCACACACTGCTTCAGCCAGTATAGACACACTCAACACTCAACTAGTGTACCAGTTACTCTTCTCTGTTGCTATGAGACAATACTCAACTCCAGGAACATAAGGGGAGAAAGGAAGATTTATTCATCTCTGGTTCCAGAGGGGAGATACAGTGCTCTATGGCAGAAAAGGCAAGGCTGGCTGGCAGAAGCTGGAGACAGCCTAAGTCACATCCATCATGGAGGCTCAGAGCTGCAAAACTGCCAACTCGAGAGCAGACTAGCTAACTGAAGCAGGGTAGGGCTAATAACCTCAAGGCTGGTGACTGTCTTCCTCCAGCAAGGTTCCACTTTCTAAAGGCACCAGGACCTTCCCGAACAACTGAAGATTCAAATACACGAGACTGTGGGGGCCAACTCGCATTTCAAACCATGACAACTAGTGTAGACACACTGCCAAC
The DNA here is from genome assembly GCA_023101885.1 of Typhlomys cinereus. Lineage (NCBI taxonomy): Eukaryota > Metazoa > Chordata > Mammalia > Rodentia > Platacanthomyidae > Typhlomys > Typhlomys cinereus. Next base: position 239,207 of record JALPQD010000253.1, read on the forward strand.
ATCACACATAAACTCTACCAGTGCAGACAGATTGCTTAGCACTCCAGGCCACCAGCCAGTAATCACTCTGTACTTCTTCCGGGCTGAGCTCCCCATGGCTCAGCACATAGGGACACAGCAGCATTTGCATCTGTACCAGTCCTGTGGCCTACATGTGTTAAACAGCTTTCCCAGGCCCAGGCTGGGTGCTCTGCAGAGAAGAACCACAGATGGTATTTCCTCGGTGCTGGGAAGCTCCCTTTGGACACTACTCTGCTGCCACTGTCGCACCATTGGAAGCACATCCCTGCCCCTCAAGGCTTGGAGCAGGGTCTCAGTGCTCACAGGGCTGGGCAGATGAGTCTTGTCCAGACAGATGAGTCAGAGCCCCCAAAGAGACAGCCTCAAAGATGGGGATGACTTATCTGCCAAGCATGAGTCAGTCTGGACTTAGGGTAGAGACTGCTGGTGATGGAGCCCTTCTGTGTTGCTCCACCCCGCAACCACCACACTTTGATGAGTATCTGGGCATGCTCAGTACTCTGAGGTCAATAACTACAGCAGAAAAGGGCCAGGCCAGAAAGAGCTGAGAGCCTGGGCTAACTCAGACAGACACGGGGACGTCACTCACATCAGAGGAAATGGGGAACACTGTACCCCCAGGTAAGAGTTCCAGACAGATTAGGAGAACCAAAGCATAGATATGTACCTCCTACAATCTCTCTTGTCGGTTGTCTCTTCTGTTCATTCCCAAGTCTGGCCCAGCCACGGAGCAGCTGGCTCTGGCCCAGGCAGAGTGAGGACAAGGTGACAGCGACCTGGGCTGCTGCCTGCAGCTCGGCAGCCACTCAACTCAGGGCCCGCAGCCAACACGAACACACCAGGAAAGCAGGGTGATTCATAAGCCCGCTTTCCCACCACATACGCCCCTAACTCTGGGGGACCCTACCAATGCCTGTGGGGAAGCTGGAGCCTGAGTGGAGGAGCTACAGACAGTCTCTGGAGATTCACCGACATCAGAGAGAGCTCTGAGCCTTAGGCAGAGCCCCTCAAAGGGGTAGAAGCAGGTACGGATGGCGCAGCTCCCACAGGCAGGAGAGAAAGAACAGAGGGGGAAACTAAGTAGTTGAAACATGGGTGAGAACGGAGGGACAGGGGCAACCAACTCCAGAGAAAGGTGGACATCAGAGCCCAGTAAGCAGCCAGCACACAAGAGCACCAGGAACCAGAGCAGAGTAAGGTAGAGTGGACGCAACTGCCTTACTCCACTTCCCCGCAGAAGGCCAGTCCTGAGCTAGTCTGATCCAACGCAGCTACGGCAGCAAGATGAGGAAGAAGACCACAGTTTTGACCTCCACTTCTCACCCTGGAGCCTTGACAAGCCTGCTGCTCACCGAGTGCCTACTACATGTCAGGGTTTGTGGCGAATGCAGAGAGAAAGGCAACGGAAGTCCCCAGGCTTACAGGACAGTGGGAAGGAAAGAGGTGGGCTGGGAGAGTGGAGTGGTGTCCAACCTGTACATTCAGACATCAGACCACCCAGTTCTGGAATGGACAGGCTTTCAGCACCCCCAGGAACCTAAGGAAAGCCCTGCCTCAGGGAATCAACAGCTTCTGTAAGTGTCTCACAAGTTACATCCCAGCCACCTCAGCATGTCCCCTCCTGCACCAGATCCCACGGGATTCAAGCATGTTTCTCCAGGGTCACTTCAGTTCCCTCCTCACCGTCTCTCTACTTTGCAACGACAGGTAGAATGAAGTTCTGAATTCCAGCGCACCTCTTCTCCAGGGCCCCACACACCCAGGGCTTCAGCTTTGCTTTGCCATCTATGTTCAGGGGTCTTCTCATGGCCGATGATCAGAACGCCAAATGTTCTCATACATTCCCCCAGTGGGGATGGCAATGCAAGCGCTTGCTGTGCTTGGCCTCTTTTCCCTGCTCCGACTCTTCCACCTCACCCAGCTTCATGCCAGCAGCCTCTGTGAATCTGAGTTGAAGAATTGCTCCTCAGTCCCCACCATCACCCCAAAGGCCCCCAGTCTAAGTCAGCTTGCTCTCTTATAGGGTTCCTAATGTCTGGACGTTCCTGCTAGGACAATACCTCAGTGGCAGAGTGCTTGCCTTGTATATGCACAAGGCCCACAGTGCCATCCCCTTATCGAGAAGCCTAGACTCACACAGCCTAGATTCTTGTTTGTATTAATGTCTTTGTCTGGTGGAGAATGAACTAGTGAATGATGAATGAATGATAGAGCAGTCTCTGTCTCACAACCCCGGAGACCTGTGTCTATTTACTCACCTGTGTCGCCAAGGGCCTGGCACAGTGACATGTTCCTAATACACACTTGATAAACAGTGACGGCAGAATGAAGGACAACAACAGGGCTGGCCTTAGGAGTGTGGCCCTGAGTCATTTAGCTCCAGGTTTTAACGTTGACAATTTCAGTTTAGTTCAAATGTCACTCACCAGAGCCAGTCAGGGTTTGGAAGGAAAAAAGGTCCCATGTCCTTAGTCACCAGACACCCAGCACCAATTCCCTAGAAATCCACTAGTGTTCCTGGAGGGGAATAAAAATACAAGTCCTAACCCATCAGCCTGGGGACAGCTATGTCTGCCTTCCTCAGCCCCAAACTTGCATGCAGACACTATGTGACTTCCCCAAAGGTGGTTCTCAGGGTACGACAGGGGCTGCTTCTGGTTATCAGCCTCCTGGACACAGCCTTCTCTGTTCTCCTAACAGCCCTGGCTTCTCTTTCGAATTTCTAACCACCCAGGATCAAGTTCCTTAGCTGCCATCAACAGATCACAAATGACAGGTAGTTTTGCACAGGGTAAAAGTCACAACTTCTTTCCATGACCAATTTGTAAGTCCCATCCGCTGCCACAGTGATTTACTGACCATAGGGTCATCCATCCTTCAGCTAAAAAGAAATGAGCCAGAACTGTCCAAAATTCTCTGCGACTGGAGCGAAGGCAGCTGTCCTGGGTTACCTGAGCCACCGGTCTCCTCTGTCTTTCAGCTGTCTCTTCCTAGGAGGGAAGAGAATGTTGTCGCTCAGGAGCCAGATACATCCACTCCGAGACTCCAAAGACAGCAGTATTCAGGAGCCTACCACGACCGCACTGCCACCATGAAGACTGCCCACCTCAGACAAACTTCCTGACGCTGGTGCCACAAATACATGGCTTCACTTCCCTCTTTTATTTCTGACTTGTCCCTTTGCAGTGCCATCTTGACCTCCTCGGGCCAGAGTTATATAAACTCCTTTTAGAACTCATTACCTTTTGATTAGTGGAAAAGTCTGGGCGCTTGTTTCCAATGTGTGTAGACTGTAATTACCAAAGAGCTGTCTCTGTCCACTTTCCTGCCAGCAAGTCTCTCTTGCTTCATGTTTTTCCCCTATGCAACTGTGGCACATGGGTAAATCAGAGATGTTTTGCATGTGGGGCTAAGATGGTGGTGCCAGACTCCAACTGGTGAGCAAGAGGTGGGCAAGACAGGTGGGAACAATATCTTCTGGGTCTACCCCCATCAACACTCCAGTGGTCATAGTAGCTCCTCCCCATCTTCCCACCCCCATTCCACCCACACCCCCTCATGATACATCAGCAAACAGCAATCAAAGCTCTGAGAGGCCACCTTTCTTCCATCAGCAAAACCACAAAAAGCTGAGAGTTGGCATGAATGCCGAGAAAAGTGCAAAGAAGCAGCCAGTATACTATTTTCAAATCATAGAAATCTGGCTTTCCTCCTGGTAAGTGAATGAAAGGTAAATTCTGAGATGAATCTGCCAGGCATACTGACCCAATGACCATATCGAAAATAATAAAAAATAAAAATAAAAAAGGGGAGAGGGAGTAGCTAATGGAACTTTCCCAGATGTTAGCTTATGTAAACGGAGATTTGAATGTGTTTTTTTTTTTAAATGAAATTCCCTTGATATTCTGTAATCAGTAAATGTTCATTATGGAGACACAACAGATATGCATGACATTTCCCAAGTGCTAGCCTAGCTCCAAGATGGAAAAGGCATCACAAGTCACCAGGCTAAGTTACAATGTATCCTCGGTAGGGCCAGCCAACTCTCCTTTCCCTGCCTGAGCCAGGGAAAAATGGATCTCATTTTGCCCACTCAGGAATTTATGAATGATTCCCCCCCACACTCTCAGGATGATTGATGTCTCTCTATAAATAATTAATCCTTGCCCTTCCTTGAAGAAATCCTCGACTTTTAAAATTTGGGGTCTTTTTAAAAGAATCAATACCTGGGAAATGTAATTCACTCTCACTGAGTTCGATTCTGGGTAAGTAAATAAACAGTGCTAAGGGTGCATTCCAGGGCAACTCTACCAATTGATTGGATGGGAAGGGATCAGACTTTTGAGATTTTCTTCCTTCCAATGTGACTGGATTTGTATTTTGGCTCTGTTTCTTTGGGGTCTGAATGTCATCCCTCCTGGAATCCTTCATGAATTGACTAGATTCTTCTGAACATGCTTCTCTTCTTCTTAAGGGTCCCCAGGTCCTGTCTGCATGTAGATGGTGGGCTGTCTGGATTAAAAGGGGATCCTACTTGGTGCACACCTGTAATTTCAGCGCCATGAGTTCAAGTCCAACGATGGCTGCTACATCGTGAGTTTACCCCCCCCACCCCCCCTACCCCCGCCTGAAAGAACAGATCTACTACCCCTACCTTGTCTTTGGGACAGGGATAGAATCCGAAGAGGCCGCGACAATAGGAAAATTTTAAAGAGAGTTCTGGTTCCAAAGGTTGTCCTCTCTCGGGCAGGGCTTGCGACAAACCCTTCTGAACCAGTAAAGTACAAGGTGAACTCAGAGGGGAGCCTGGTGGTGTGAGCTTAGAAGGACATGAGGGAAGGATTAATCGGCTTCTTCCCCCTATACCTTCCTTCTGCCCTGCATCCACAGCTGTGTCCCTGCCTCTTCTACAAGCTTTGCTGGCAGATTAGATAGTCACTCTCAAGGTCCACTAGGGAGGCGGCTCAAAGACTCGGGGTGCCGAAAATGGCTGCAGGACAGAGGGCAAGATCCCACTGGTAGGTCCACGGCACCTAGGAACAGCCCCCACCCCGGCCGTCCCAGTACCGTGTCAGGGTTGCGGGATCTAGAGTCAAAGTGTGCGACTAAAGTTAGGGTGTTGGGAATCCCGCGCGCGGGAGATGGAGAGAGGTCACTTTTCCAGCCCAAGCGCCACCCCCTGACACCGCCCAAATCCAGAAACGCACCTTCGCAGGGGCTGGCCTTAAGCGAGGCCAGAGCTGGCGTGCAGCGCGGCAGTCTGCTCAGCGGCTGGAGTTGCAAGCCGCCGCCAGAGCCCGGCTCGGTCCCGCACGGCAAAGCGGATCCTTTCACCGCCCACCCGGCCGTCTGAGACTCTGACTCCTGCACTCTGGGACCCAAGCACGCACACACCTTCCTGCGATCGCTGACGCACGCACACTCGCCGGGAACACAAAACAGGCCCTGGCCCCAGAGAGTTGCCGGGTGAGGTGCGCGCAACGGAGCGTCAGGACGCTACCGGTAGGAAGCTCAGGTCGCTACTAACTTCCCCCTTCGCCCCTGCCCACCACAGCTGGTCCCTATGTCCCAACTCCAAGTGCACCCGAAAACGCCGCGTTCGGGGCGATCCAGCTCGGCCCTCTGGCGCTCGTGGCACGGTGCCCGACGCTGCCTCCCCGCACCCAGCATCCAGGGCTGGGAGGAGAAGCGAGGGGTCCTCGGGGACCCAGAGAACCACACGAGATACTGTTCACAGGCACGGGGGCGAGTGAAATGTAAGGATCGAAAGTCTAATTAAAGTTCCCGCTCGTGGGGCCAGTCCCCCAAACTACTGCCAGACCGCAAGCCCCACCAGCACCTGCAGCTTGGGACTCCTAATCCAAGGCGAGTGGTCTAGTTGGTGTACTCTGCCGTCTGTCACAGGTCCGCCTGGAGCTCCTTGGGGCGTCCCTTGGGACCAGCAGCCCGCACAGAGCGGGAACAGGGGTGAGGTAGGGGCGCAGCCACTTACCTGGCGCAGCCCGCACGCTCCGGACCACGGTTCTTAGGGTCTCGCTAGCGAAAGAATCCTCTGTTGGGGAGCCCAGGTGACCGGGATGATTTCCGCCCCGACTCGGGCCCGGTATCTTCCCTCTCCGTGCGGTAGCCGGTGCTGTCGGTGGACCAGCGGCGTGGAATCGGCGGCCCTAGAGCGCAGGAAAGGGCGAGGCGATGTGTCCCTTTTTCGGTCCCTGGTCCGGACCGTTCGTTCTCCCCACCCCTTCTCCGCCGCCTGTGCCGCCTGGTCCTGTCTCCCTCCCCGCAGTGCCACTATCTCGGGCTCACGCGCTGGGAAGGCTCCCAGCGAAGTGCGAGCGAAGCCTCCGGCGAGCCTGGAAATAGCGCCGCGCCCGCCCGGCGCCCCGCCCCCGGCCCGGGCCCCGCCCCGCAGTGGTAGCGGCCACCGTGGTGGCCCGGCCGGGAGGGGAATCTCTCCGCGAGATCGCTCGAACCCTCCTCCCGAGAGCTCCTGGGCACCGCGCCCACGCGCGCTCTGCGGCTCCCGCGGCCCCGCTGGCCGCGCGCTCCGAAGGAGCCGCCGCTGGGCGCGGTCCGGCGGGGGTGGGGCGGTGCTGGCGCGGGCTACGCGGGATCGCTGAGCCTTGGACTCTTGTCTGTCGCTTGGCTCCACTCCGCAGCCAGGGGGCCGCCACTGCCTGAGTGGTGCCATGGAGCAGCGGGCTGACCTGGGAAAGGACAAGGCTACAGTGGATAGCGTGTGTTCGTGATCCAACATTGAGAGGGCTCAGGGCTTGAGAACGGGAATGATACTCGGAAAAATTCAGGTAGGTCCCCGGACTACAGTCCGTGTGGAATTCCATTAAGACCTGCTTACTCATGGGTACTCATTCCCAAATTTGGGGGGGCTCTGTATTCCATTAAAAGTGTCTGGTGACTCAGTTCTCTCTTGAGAGTTTTGTTCTTCAAGCCTCTGCCTGGCCCCAACCAACCAACTCCAGCCTGAATATCAAAGGGAGAATGTAACCCGTACACAGCCTCACGGCACGAGGGCAGAGCCAGGACTTGGATCTGAAGTTGTGGATTCTGATCCTTGTTCATCCTAAGAGGTAGCCCCGACCTGCAAAGGACAACCACAGCCACTAGGAGGAAAGACTTTTCACTCACAGGAAAACTGTAAGTAAATCACCTGCTATCCTTGAAAAATCACACCGAAATTTCAAAAAACGGGCACCGAAGCCTCCAGGAAAACAGAATGAATAGAGGCTGCTCCTTCTCCTCTCTCCAAGCAGATCTCTTGGTTGGTTGGCCTCACTCTAGCCAACTGAGTGATAAAGGTGGAGATGGAAAGGATCCTGTGGCCTCTGAATGATCAGACAGGAGTGGTGACTGCTCCTGAGCCAGCCGGGAGACCTCTGACACTAGAGTTCTTGGTAAGCCTGGGTGTGACCTTGGGACCTCTTTAATGTTCCAGGTGAGCTCAGAGACTCCCAGGACAGAGCAGGACTGGTGAGAAGATAAACAAAAGCATATTACTAGCACAGTGACCTTCTTTCCATTGTTCATGTGTTTATGTTTTGAGACAGGATCTCACTGTATAGCCTATGCTGGTCTCAAACTTGTTCAGTAGGTAGCTCAGGTTGACTGTGCAAGCTCCTGATCCCAAATGCTGAGATCCCAGGGATGTGCCCCCACACCCAAATTCCTTTTATTCTTACAACAATGAAGTCCAACTAGTCTAGATTGCAATGACTGTGGGCCACGCAGTCCTCCGTCCCACCCAGGGTCCTGGCCACAGCTTAGTTGGGCATCTGTCGAAAAAATTCCATGTCTGCTGCTAGACCTGAATAAAGCACAGGACTTTGACATCAGAAGTCCTCTGGTGAAGTAAACCTCTTCCGCAACACACACATTTTGGAGGGTAAACGTGTGCACACACACCTGCACGCATGCTTATGCACCCCACGCTACACTGACTGATGGGAAAAGAATGAGCATTTCCATCCCCAGTCCAGCCTCAAAGCTATCCAGCCTCTGAACATGCAGTATCTGGGTGGAACAAGTTTGCACAGGCTTTCTTTCCTGAGAACCGGTTCACACAGGCTTCCCAGGTGACCAGGGAGCAGAACTAGGCAGGCGGTCTCAGCTGCCCTTGGAATCTGTGTGCAGTGATCCTCCTGGGAAGGGTGGTTTTTCCATTAGCTTTTCCAACTGTACTTATTAGCACTTATTTGCATGTAATATCCAGGCACACACCTCGAGGAAACAACAATGCTGCATGCCTTTGCCATGCTCCACGCGTCTCCATTTTTCACTCAGACTTCCTTCTTGTTTTGAGAAGCCCTCGGGAGAAATCCCTGAAGGGGGCCTGGGGCCCCTGGCAGGAACACTGCAATGAGTTTTCCTCCAGAGATTCGCCCAGGGCTGCAGTGCCCTTTTTTGAAAGTCAGGCTCAGCCTCTGCAGCAAGAGGGAGGTGGAGAAGTGCCTCGAAACCCCCAGCATAAAGCCCCGTGTGCACTTGCGGTATTTGATATGTGTGTCTCCACCAGAAGATTAGTGACAAACTTGTCTCTTTGCATCTTAACTAACGGAAAAATGATGCTTTCAATGGATGGCCCGGTGAGCTCACAACCTAAGCTCTAGAGCAGAGTCACTCTGTCTGTAGCAACAGAGGTCCAATAGGGAGGAGAGGGGGTTAACTAAAGGGCCACAGGGAAGTCTATCACTTGTTCCCCCCACAGCAACCCTGTCTGACCGTGGAGATGTCTGTCAACCCTTTGGGCCCAGCACTGAAGCTAGCACAGCTGTGAGACTGAATGTGACTCTCATGCTGTGTTTGTAAACCCGTTGGCAAGACAAAGTGTCAAATCCTAATTTTTGATGTTGTGCAAAGATTCAGGGCCAGGGCTGCTGATGTAGCTCAGTAGTAGAGTATCTGCCTCAAATCCACCAGTGAGGGGTTTCAGTGTGTGCTTTAGGGATAGAATGCTTGCCTAGAATCCACTAGTGAGAGGCTGGGGTCATGGTTCAGCAGTAGAGCCCTTGTCTCACATGCACAGAGTCCTGGGTTAGATTCCCAGCATAGCAATGATTAATTAATGCAAACTACCTACTAGGGTTGTTGGCTCAGGTCTAAAATCTCAGCCTTCAGGAGAATGACCAAACTTGAGTGAGGAAGACTTTATTTTGGCTCCCAAGTCAGAGGTCAGAGTGCATTATGGCAGGGATTGCACAATGGCCAGGAGAGCTCCATCCACAGTAGGAAAAGGAAGCAGCAGCTCCTTGCATCTGTGCGAATCAGGACACAGAAACTCAGACTGGAGCCCAAGGCTCACATCCCCAGTGTGGCAGTTGCAGATGCCAACCAGACAACTAAAGTCCAAATCTCTGGAACATCTGTGAAGAGATATTCAGTGAAAACGGACTCTCATTAAGCCTGTGGGAGACTGTCTGATGGATGTGGGAGGACCCAGCCCACAGCGGGTGGGATCATTCTTTGGGCAGGTAGATATGATAGAGAGAGCTGGTTCAGTATTTTGGCAAGTGAGCAAGCGTGTTCCCCTCTCAGATCTTCTGTGGACATGGTGTGACCAGTTGCTTGGCTCCTGTTGGTATGAACTCTCCTGCCATGTTGAGCTATAGTCGAGAATCATAAGTTGGAGTAAACTCCTTGTTCCTTTGAGTTGTTTGGGTCCTGGATTCAGTCAATCGGGGAAGATGACGCTAACACACCCAGTGACCCACTTCTACTAGCTAGGACGTAGTCCTAAGATTATGAAACTTCTCAAAGTTTCTGGGATCTTCTTCTCAAAATTGACTGGGGATCAATTTTGTTCAAATATACTTGTCTGTGGTGAACATTTTACATTCAAACCCTAACACCCATGTACTTGTTCTGAATTCTGAAAGCCCAATGTCATTACAGAGGGCACAATAGATCTCTTTGCAGAGCGTGTTTCTGGGGGCAGGAATCAGAAAAGGGGCTCAAATACCCTAGTGAGTGTGCAGACCTTTGGACTTTCAGGAAGCAATACTTTCCTAGACCAACAGGTCATAGCCATGATATCCTTGACTTCTCCTCCCCCATGCCATGATGGACAAGCCTGTAGAAGGGGCTCATTGATCCTAAATCCAAAGAGTTAAGCCCAAGCCCATGTCTAGTCTCTCCATGCACACTGGGCTCAGAGCCAGCCTGGATCCTTGTCGAGCCTTCCTGAAGTTCAGATTCACTTTGATGCATTAAAAACAACGAGGCGGGGGGGGGGGTGCAGGGGGAGGACCTGGAGAGGTGGCTCAGGGGTTAAAACGCTGCCTTGCAGGCAGAAGGTCCTGAGTTCAAATCCTGGATCTCACGTATAGATGCCAGGGCGGCCTGCATTTCTGGTCCTGGTAGGGCAGAGCTTGTAAATCCCAGGGCAGAGTAAATAAGGAGGAGGTGGAGGCGTCCATGGTGGTTCCCAAATTCGCCCGTGGTTCTACACGCACATACATGCACCCACACACTACATACACGTATACCTGCACAATTGAATAAATAATAAAAAAATTTTTAAAAACAAACAAGGCTCCACTATGTAGGCTAGGCTACCCTTGAATTTGTGATCCTCCTGCTCCAATCTCCTGAGGGTTGGGATTAACCCATGCCTGGTTTGATGTCTCTAAATTTAAAAAGAAAAAAAGAGAAAAGAAATCTTTGTACTGTCTGATGCTGATCACTGCCTCGGCTCCCAAGGATTCTGGAGGCTATTCATCCTTCAGAAACTCCTTCTTCAGCAAGGCCCACCCATGCAGGAAGGAAGGACTGCCAATCACCTTTAGGGAGGGGTGGCCCAATATCCCCCTAATCTAAATAATATTTTATCCTCAATCAAATGGAATTTTACTTTGCGGTAAAAAGTTCAAAAAATTCTGAGATACAGAGAAAATAGGCCACCATCAAGTACTGCAAGAGGAGACATCCGATACTCATCAGGATGGAGCCAAGGACGGTGCAGGAACAGCAAAACTGGGGAAAAAAAACATAATTCCGAACATCAGAGACCCTACATTAACCACCCAGAACAGGCCAACCTAATCTCTCTCCATCCTAAAGCTCAGGGAAATATGTGGAAGAGGGGACGGTAAGATTGTGAGAACCTAAAGATGGGGAGAAGCAACGATATGCAAGATACTCCACACAAGTTAGGGCCGAAGTAACCATAATAGGACTTTACATGACCTGTGCAATGACCAATGTAGCACTGACCCCCCCAAAGTCTAGCATGGATTACAGGCACTAGGATCCTTAGAAGCAAGAGATTAACAGCCACAATAGTGTATACTAAAGGGGAACACAAGAAAGGGCTCTAGGCAATGCTACCTAGAGTCCTTATACCTTATTAGAGTGGAGGACCCAGAGGGAAGCTTGACATTCACACTAAAGGATGCTCCAGGAATGGGGGGGAAGGGGGCAATAGGAGAAAGGGAGGGAGGGGGGAAAGAAGGGGGAAAAGGGGGGGAGGGAGCAAGGAGGTCCGGAGAGGGGTGGAAGGAGGGAGGAGATCGGGGTACCTATTAAGTTTGTATGAGTAGAAAAAATAAATTAATTAATAAAAAAATTCTGAGATACATATCTGTTACAATTCAGAAAATGTTATTTAATTTAGACGACATGAATTCCGTGTTTGCATCATGCAGAGCTGGGCTGAAGTTTACTTTTCTGCTGTCAGTCAATGACAGTGGGAACCAGCTTGCAGACGCTGTCTCCCTTACCTGGTCCAGGGAGTTGATTTTGACGTCTCTCAGCACTGGAGTATTTCTGTGCGTCCAGCTATGAATGAGCTTGTTATAAATAGTTCCCTCTGTTCAGTCAAGTTGGCTTGGCTGCCTCTCTTTTTCAGCTATATGTTGTTACTCATTAACTGAGGTGACTATTACAATAGAGGGAAATTACTGTGTAATGTAAATAAGTGACACTGCTTTTTACATTCCCTCTAATTTGGGGAGGTTTGTTAACTCTAAAACTCCTTCTGGCTTGACCCACATTGGCTGGACTCAATTGACTTTTATGCACCTGCTGGTGGGTGCTCCAGAGCCAACCAGCTGCAGGTTATTCTGGCCTGCTGTGGGTGATCGGAGAAGGGCAGGGGATCCTCTTAAGGACCCCATCTCCTATATTTTCCTAGCTCTGCCCAGATCCATGGAAAATGGTGAAGCCTGTAATTCCAGCACTCCAGAGGCAGGATGAAAGTTCAAGGCTATCCTGGGCTAATACACACACACACACACACATACACACACACACACACACACACACACACACACACACCTCTTCTACCACCTCATCAGGGACCTTTCCATTGTGCAGCAGAAAAGAAGTGGGGGACTTAAAGGAATGTGGCTTAAGTATTTCCTAAGTTCCAGAGAAGGCTAAAAACATTTTATTTGCAATGTGAACCTGAATGCTGTTCTAAATTTAATGCCTTAGTATTAAGAATCAGGTCTGGAGGTTTTTTCTTTTTTTAAAGAAAGGATTGCTTGGAACTGAACAAAAATATTTCTACTGGGAAATTCTAGAAATATTTATCAGATGCAGATAGGGGCATGCCTCCAGGTAAAGATGTATACACTGAGGCTTCCTTGCCTTCCATGATGAAGGCTTCAACAGAAAAGTAGAGGACATGTGGCAGTGTCAAAGCCAGCCTAGAAGGGCGTCACTCTAGGGGAGCCTCAGGTTCTGTACTCAGAGCTGGGAAACAAAAGCATCTCAAACTCCGCAATGACTGCTGCCCGCCCGAGGACAGACATGAAAATTCTCTCAAATGCAGTGAGTGGGTTGGTCCATGTCCAGGTTCACTTGCAGCCTTTAAGCCTAGGCAAGTTGTGCCATAAAGTGCGTGGGTGGTCACCGCAGAGTTGGGAACTCAGTGGCAGGTACTGCCTGACTCCATGCGGTCTGATCGAGTGGTATTTTCACACTGTGCTCAGAGCCCACACAACACCTGGTGGTATGGATCGTTCCATCGCTATAGAAAACAAAAGCCCGGTGGAGGATGCGTCTACAGCGACAAGACCAGGAGAAGCCCATCCACCTGGCAGAGTGATCTTACGGTGGGCATGCCAGTGTGACTGATCAGGAACACAGGCCATGGCACTGGCAAGCAAGAGGGAACTCTAAGACACCAGCAGAAAAGACCTTGGAGAGTTGCCTGGATCCTTATTCTGCAGGTTCCCTGTTAGAGGAAAACAGGAAAGCCTACATGTGTTTGCTTCCTTAGATGTGCCAAGATATTTTTTTTTTTTTTGCATTGCAAACAACAGGTAATATCTCTTGGGTCCTATGCCAGCAAGTATCTGAATACCTGTTGTCCTCCCATATGCCCCCCTCAGCTTTGCTAAGCCATCTCCCAGAATGGAGGGAGAAGAGGTGAAAGTCAGCAGGGCTCAGAAGTAGATGGTACCACCTGTAGACAATTGATGGGGCGAACTCTCCAGTTTGCCCAGATTCTGAGGTGCTGGAGTGTTAAAGACCGATCCTGGACCCCTGGAAACACAGAGCCCTGTCCTTGAAAGTAGAAGATATTTGGGGACCAAAACTGAGATGAGCAATTACCACTTTTGCTGCTGAGTTCTCCCTGAGCTCAGGAAACTTCATCCTGCAGGCAGAGCCTGGGATGCCCTGGAGTTCACAGCACTGCCCAGTGGCGTCCTGTCTGTAGCCATGGAAACTGGGAGGCAGTCGCCTTCCTGTCTGCTTTCTTACAAGAGACATCTTGCTGTCAGCAGCAGTTTAAAGTTAGCTTTAAAAATAAAAAAAAAAAAACAAGACAGCCCACATCTGCTCTTTTGACACCAGGGGAAGAACCCCATCACAAAAAGGAAGCCATAACATCCCCAGCACGGTGAGTATCAGAGTGTGTCCCCACTCCTGTTCTCAGATGGGGCTTCTTGTCTGCTTGGGTTTCACGGTGATGTCTTGGGCAACACGGAGTCTCCTTTTCCTGCTTGCTTCTGCATTTACAACATATTCTGAGGTTTGGGGTGGAGTAGAGATATGGGACTGTGGCTTCTGTTGTGCTGAGATGACCTCTAGGCCCAAGTGCCAGCAGAAGATGGGCTCTGTGATGAAGCCCAGATCCCTTTGCAGGTGTCCCAGGCATCTGCCCCTGACATAGGCCAGTCACATAGTCAAACCTTAGGAAATCTTTTAAAGACGGGTTCACATCATGTCAAGTGAGCAGCTCATCACTAAGGTAGAATGCAGACAGGCAGACAGGCAGATGAACTAGACTTTTAACCAGAAGGCAAGACAAACCATAATGGAACCACATAAATTGTAGTTGAGTTGCAGGTCCCTCTCTTGGGGCCAGGGATCCAGTGTAACATTTGTCCTGGTCTGTTCTCATGACAAGACTCATAGTTCTGAAAAACCAGAGAGACAATAATTCTGTATGTATTTTGTGAAACACAAAGAATATTCTGGCAATTATAGACAAGGAATTCACTTCCCTGCTCAGCCAAAAAAAAAAAAAAGCCAATTAGGAGGTAGGATTATTGAATTCTGGAAAACAAGTCTAACATTTAGGAGAGACAGCATCTGGGGTAAAGAGCTCATCGCCCAGGCTCATTTGAAGGAACTAGGAGAATATAGGCAATGGAAGGGGAGTATGTTATTTGTACAGTGCAAACAGATTTCTCACCAAAGACCATAAAAATATTAAGCTAACATTATTCCATTTTGAAGGAAAAAACAAAGGAAGCACTTGGCACTATGTGATTGAGGCTTGCCTGGAACAGTAAAGAGCTATTGGACACAGGATGGCCTCTGTCTTCCTTGTGGGTTGCCCTGTCCCCAAAACAGACCAGAGACAAACCTATGACTTAGGATAGTCTTTTTGAGAGTGAGCCCAGAAAGCACATGACAGGCCAGCAAGCTTTGCTGGGAGTAGGGACAGATCTTGGGACAGAAAAGGAGGTGCATGCACTAGAACTATGTCCTGGGGTCAAACTTTTCCAGTACTCTAACCAGAGTCTACTTTTTTTTCTTCCTTCAGTTTAGTTTTAATAAAAATCTTTAGTGATGTTATGAGTTAATACTGAAAGTTATGCTGTTCTTTTTTTTTGAAAATGGCAACAGTGTTGTGGTTATGGTTTGGAATGTTCTGCTAATAAAAAGAGACAAAGAAACCGTGCAATGAAACTGAAAAGCTATGGGAAACACTTTGAACAAAACTATAGGGCAGCCAGGCATGCTGGCACAGATCTCCAATCTAGGACTTGGGAGGCTGAGGCAGAAGGGTCACGAGCTGGAAGCCTGCCTGGACTATCTACAAGATTCTGTCTCAAAAAAAAATGTGGTACTAAAGACATGGCTCAGTGGTTAAAATCTTTGCCTCCCAAGCAAAAGAACCTGAGTTGAGAACCCCAGATCCCAAATAAAAATTCAGGGGTGTGTGTGTGTGTGTGTGTGTGTGTGTGTGTGTGTGTGTGTTCCTGCCTATAATTTCAGACTGCAAGGCAGAACCTGGGAATCTCTAGAGCAAGCTGGCTAACCAGACCAGCCCTAATAATGGAGGGCTCTGGGTTTAATCAGAGACCCAAGCTCACAGCAATAAGGTGGAAGAACAGTGGAGGATGATTCCCAACATTACCCTTGGGTTTCCACAGGCACACACACTGAAGTGCACTCATATACACACACCTATATATATACAAATACACACACACATATGCACAATATATACACATATACATGAAAGGAAAAAATAGATTTAACAGGGAGAGCCAAGACACTGGGAAATTCGTTAATCTATTTGAAGAAGGAAGCTAAGGGAAAAAGTAGAGTGACTGCCATTCCCAACAGCAAGGGGCAACTCAAAACAGACAATAGGAATTTTCTAGAAAGTCTAGAGACCCATGCTTTGAGCCTGGAATCTCAGAAAAATAAGCTGCCATATTATTTTGGTTTTTCTCAACAAAACAAAAAACAAAAGACGATGCTTTGTGAAGCTCTCTTAAACTCAACCTCTTTGCAAAAGTTCAGAAAAATTAATTTCACCTTCACAGACACCAGCAGCAGGAAAGAACTCAGGTCATCTCCTAGGCAAAGCGAGTTTAAGGAGAAAGAGAGAATAAAGCGTCGACAACGTCGCCAAAGATAATGAAAACAGTGCTGGAAAGACACGCCTACGACTAGAAGGCTATATAACCTCCTGTCTCAACACAAGCACAGAGAAATTAAGAAAACAGTACAAGACATGAAGATGCACATAAATCCATAAATAGTGAAACTCAGAAATTAAATGACAAACTCAGGAAGAAATAGGCTGAAGAAGAAAAAAAATATATTTTCAGAAATTAAACTGGAGCGAGCACAAAGATGTCTAAACACCACAGATGACGCCTGAGAAGAAAATGTATTTTTTTTAAAATGAGGAAAATGGAAATGTAGAAAAAAATCAAAGAAACAAACATGACTCAAAAGATTAAAGAGAAAGTAGCAAATCTTGAAGCTAGGTCAAAGGGATTCAACACATAGAGAATAGAATTCCCTAAAGAAGAAACACCAAGGCAGGGCTAAGATGTTCTTACAAAGCTACAGTTCAAGAAAGACTTTCAGAAAGAATAATAATGAAAAGTTTTGAAACCACACATGGAAATGTCACCCTATATACCCTGAGATTACTGATTCAGAAAGACTGATGCCAAGGCATATATCAATAAAACAGGGCTGGGAGATGGCTCAGTAGTTAAAGCTTTTGCCTTGCAAACAAAAGAATCTGAGTTCAGATCCCCAGATCGTATGTAAAAATGGTCGTGACCTGCAATTCTAGGCTTAAGAGGCAGAGCCTGGAAAACCCCAGTGCAAAGCAATAGGAGATACAGTAATCCAGGATGATTCCTGATGTCACCCTTGGGCCTCCACCAGTACACAAACTCAACTGCCCTTTGGTACACACACACACACACACACACACACACACACACACACACACACACGCACACGCACACACGCACGCATGCACACGCGCACACACATGCACATGCACACACACGCACATGCACACACACCAAATGCAAAAAAAAATTTTAATCAAATTTTGGAAAAAAGAAAAATCTTCTGAGCATCTAAGCAAAAATAGCTCATGCTGTATCTAGGAAGGATTGAAAATTGGATCATTATCAACTTTTTTATCATGACACAAGAAAATGGGGTGAGTGTGCTTGAGAAAGCAAGAATCTAAAATGTGAGCAATGATCTTACATTGACAGAAGCCCCCTTTCAAGTAGAAGGGTACAGATGAACTCTGGTCAGCATGTAAGACTCTTGAAACTAGTGGCCCCGTGGGCCCTTCCTGAGGAGTTTGCTAGAGATTGAACTGCAGAGAGCGAAAGTATTAGGAAAACATGTACAACAAGGGTAAAATATTAATATATTTGTGTCAATTTAACTGGGAATTTTCCCCAATTAGCACATGAACCTTTAGGCGGTGGAGCTTTAAGGGAGGAAATAGATCACTACAAGTGGGTCCTGAAGTCCTCTCTCTCTCCTCCCTCCTCCCTCCTGATAGCCATAGTAACATAAACTGACCTCCTGTTTCTGCTCCCATGCCTTCTCTGCCTGCCAGCTGTGTTCCCCACCATAATGGACTCCATTCCCTTTGGAACTGTCAGTCAAACAGTAAACCCTTTCTGTCTTAAGTTGCTTAGTTGAGTATTTGTCACAGTGACAGAAGAGTAACTGGAAAAGGATTATTATAGAATTAACAATTCACGAGGATTTCAAAAGAAAAGATGTACTGGCTGCATGTTTTGATAATATGAACTCAATGTAATTATGTATAAATGGAGAAATAACACAATGAAGGTAGCACGTGGGGAACATGTTAACTGTTTTCCACCATGATATTGCTTGAGGTGGTGTCCATGCTGGAAGTGTGATCAATACGATAAGGGAAGTGAGAGCTTGCTGGATATTGTAATTCTGTCATCTCTTTTGTCCTTGAAAACCAAGACTTGAATGAGAAAAAGAAATTCTGGCATGATATGGTTTCAAAATAAAATGTTTCCTCAAGGTCATGTTTCAGATGCTTGTCTTCTAGCTGGTGATGTTGTTTAAAGAGGTTCCGGAAACTTCAGGAGGTAGGACATAGTTGGATGAAGCAGGTCACTGTTTCTCAGTCTCTTCTTTGCTGTCTGCTTCCTGCCTGTCACGAGGTGAAGAACCTCCCCCTCCACAGGCTCCTGCCGCCACGATGTTCTGCTTCATCATGGGCCCAGAATCAGTGGAATCAAGTGGTTATGGATGGAACCCTCTGAAAACATGAATTTCTCCTTTAACCTCCTTTAAACCTCACCTTGAAGCTGTTTCTGTCATATATTTGATGACAGCAATGAGAAAAGTTGAATAATACAAGGGATTCATAAGAAGAAATTTAAGTAAACACCCAGTGAGTTTGAATGATAAATGAAAGAATTATGACTTATTCATTAGAGTTTTTCTTTTCCTGTTTTCATGTGTGTATGTGTGTGGGTGCACGTGCACTTGAGTGTATGTAGCATGGAGATTTGGTGTCAATGTCAGTAGTCATTCTTGATCACTCTCCCACATTATTCTTTTTGAGGCAGGGTCTCTAATCAAACCCAGAGATCGCAGATAGGGCAAGTCTGGCTAGTCAGCTTCCTTAGGGATTCCCAGTCTCTGCCTTCCAGGACTGGAGTTACAGGCAGGTTGCCATATCCACTTGGCACTTTACATGGGATCAGGAATCCAAATTCCCATTCTCTTGCTTACATGGCTTTACTTTACTGCTTAAGCATCTCCTAACTTTGTTTGATATATTTTTTTAAATTCTTGCAGTTTTTTTGCATGGGTATGTATATACAGGGGAATATAAAAGGGGGCATCTAAGTGTGTGTAGTTGTGGATGCCTAAGGATGACATCGGGAATCATCCTGGATTGTTCTTCCACCTTATTGCTTTGCTTTGGGGTTCCCAGGCTCTGCCTTCCAGTGCCAGAATTGCAGGATGCTGCTATATCTGACTGGCATTTTTGTATGGTATTGGGGGAGTCTAAACTCAGGACCTTTTGCTTCTGAGGCAAAGGTTTTAACTCGAGACAACTCTCATTTGGCATATTTAAAGTTTTCCTTGAATTTAGCTTTTAAAATTTCATATAAATTTAGTTTAAAAATTTTCATTTGAATGAATAATTATATGACTTCCTTCTTCCACAGATACACAGTTCTCCACTGTTATTATCCCCACACCAGTGTGTTACATTTGGTACTATTAGTGTGCCAGCCTTGACTAGAATCAACCAAGGCCCATAGCTTACCCTAGATTCACTCCCCATTGTGTGTACAGATTTTAAAAAATGCTGTAATGATTGATATTAACTGTTAACCTTACACAATTTAGAATCATCTAGTTAGACAACTCTTTGAGGGCACTGTGAGGGGTTATCTAGATTAAGATTGCCTTACTGTCTGATTAGGCTAATTCAGGTGGGAAGACTCACCTACTGTGAGGGGGGGTCACTCCCTGGGTTGCCACCCTAGGTCCTATAAAAAGGAGAAAGTGAGCTAAGCAGAGTCATTCATTGCTCTCTCTTCCTGATTGTGAATATCATGTGACCAGTTGTCCCCTTTCTCTCTTTAGATGCGTTTTCCGGGATATTTGATGTAGCAATGGGGAAAAGAAATTAATACAGATGTGTACTCACTGTCATAGCATTCTTCATAATTTTTTGTTGTCCTAAAACCTCCATTCTGCCTTGTTCATCGTATGACCCCCAGAACCCCCAACAGCCACTGATCTTTTCTCTGTCCTCCAGAAATTTGTCTTCAGAATATCATATCATTGGAATCCTGCTGTATGTAACCTTTTCCAACTGGCTACCACAGAGAGAGACAGAGAGAGAGAGAGAGAGAGAAAGAGAGGTTTCTTCTTCTTTCTTATGTGTTATAGACATTTCATTTTATTTCTTTTGATGTTCTGGTTAACGGTCCTTTGTCAGGTATGATGATATTTTCTCACAGTCACTGACCCAGCATTTCTTTCTCCTGACATTTTATCATTTGTGTATATATGTGTATTATGTGAGTGATGTATATATGTGGGGTGAACACCTATGTCATGGAATACATATGGCAATCAGAGGGCAGCCTCAAGTATCAGTCCTCACCTTCCACTTGTTTGAAGCAGAGTATCTCTGCTGTTTGCTCAGTATCACATACTATCACATACTCCAGCAGACTAGTTGGTCCACGTGATTTTGAGGAGCTCACTTCCACCTCCTGACTCTCCATAGGAGCACTGGGATTATGGATGTGTGGTACCATGCCTGGCTTTACATAGGTACTGGGGCCTTGAACTCAGGTCATCATTGTTATGTAGCAAATGTTTTATCCACCAAAGCATCTCGTCAACCAACATTTTGTCATTTCTGAAAAGAGATAGATAGAAAATAGATGAAAAATATATGATAAATAGATGATAGATGGATAATACATCATAGATGATAGCTAGCTAGCTAGATGATTGCAAGGTAAATAGACAGATGGTATATGCATAGTTAGGTAAAAAGTTTGATGAATAGATGATAGTTGGATAGATAGATGATATAATAAATGTATAATAAATCAATAGATGATATGTAAATAAATGATAGATAATAGATAATAAGTAGATTAGATATAATATCAATAGGTTATATAAGTGATAGATCATAGGCATATTAGATAGAAGATAGATAGATAAATAGATAGATAGATAGACAGATAGATAGACAGACAGACAGACAGATGTTAAGTAGAAGAATAGAAAATGGATGGATGGTTGGACAGGTATAAATGATAGATGTAGAACATATAGTAGATTAGATAGATGGATAGGTAGGTAGGTAGATAGATAGATAGATAGATAGATAGATAGATAGATAGATAGATAGATAGATAGTAGATAGTAGAAGATTCTCCAACATAGAAGCCAGGACTTCTTACAGAGATAGACAATTACAAATTAAAGCAGCAAATGTATAAGATGATCCTGGAATATCATGCCATGCCAGCTAGCAAAGATGCCAGCAAAGACCTTTTAGTCCAAAGGACACGAGAACCATCTGCAAGAGACTCCCACTGGCCAAATTGAGAACCATTTGTGCACTGGTAAAGATTATAATTGTAATGCATTAAAACCCATCAGACATACTTCAACCTTTAATTCTTAAAACACCGTCACCTTTCAGAGGATGAAGAACAAATTCATTCTCTCAAAAACAGACAAGTATCTGGGTGAGGTGACTCCCACCTATAATCCCAGCACTCAGAAGTGGAGATGGGAGGATCATGAATTTAAGGCCAGTTTGTGCTGTGTGTTAACATCCTGTTTACAAAACTCAAACCAAGACCAAAAACTAGTAAGTTAACATAAAAAAAAAATCAAGAATTTATCCTGACAGGACAGCAAGGTGTCTGCTTGCAAAACTGGTGATCTGAGTTTGAACTCTGGAAGTCCACAAGGTGGAAGAAGAGAACTGATTTCTAAAAGTTGCCCTCTGATCTCTATCCATGCACAGCAGCATGCATTAGTTCTCTCTCTCTCTCTCTCTCTCTATTTTAAAATTGAATAAAAAATATTTTCCTGTCTTTAATTTTCAGAGACATCTCTTTACATAAATGCTCAGGGCAATTTGCAAAAGGGCAACATAGAAATAGAGGGCCACTGTTTAGATTCCCCAGTGAATTAAGAGCAATGCACCATGCAGCAACGGCTGCTTACATCATACAGGGACACAGCCAGTCATTCCATATCTCCCCATGAAGCAGTCAGCACCTCTGCAGGCCTGACAAAAGGAGGGACCCCAAATCTGGTGCAACCTTTAGATCCAGCTGCCAGTGTGCAGGAAATTCAGAGGCATTGTCCCAAGCCTGTCAATCAGCAGAATCCAGACAGTGGAGATTCTGAGGGTCAGAAGGCTCAGATTCTTCAACACATGAATTGTAAGGAAAACAAAGGGGTGGAGGGAGTGCTTGTCTATGAAAGGAGACTCAAAAGACAGATCAAATCCTTAAAAACAAGACTACCTTCTATGTCTAGTAAGGACCCGTCTGGTGATAAAACCATCAAAATAGAAGAGAACAGACACTCATAAAAGGCAAGTGCTGGGGCTGCTGAGATGGCTCAATGGGTAAAGCCGCCTGCCTCCAAGCCCGACGAACGGAATTCAATACTCAGAACTCACTCCTGCCAGAACCAAATGCCACAAGTTGTCCTCTGATCTCTATACATTACACACACACACATACACACACACACACACACACAGAATGAGAGAGAGAGATGCATGTCTGTGAAAACTGAGGATTGTGAATTTGAGGTCAGCTTGAGCAATATGGTGAGTCCCTGCCTCCAAAAACAAACAAACAAACAAACAAGGACCAGGTGAGGGTTGCTTTTATCAAGAAGGGTGCTACTGAGACTTGGAGGAGCTCAAGAGGACTTTGAGGGATGATGGAGAATTCCATGCCTTAATCTACATGGTTAGCATTATAACTCCTGAAGTCAAACATCTGCTTGGCTTATTTTTTATCTCGTTTTATGATAAGAATACTTCTTAAAAATTGTTCCTTTGCCTACAGATCTCCATTTTTCACATAACCAGAGGCAACAGTGGTGACTACAACTTTGACTTCCCAACACGAGGCCTTGGGTTACTTGGGCCACTTGGTGAATGCTATTGTCCACCAGCACATAAGCTCAGACCACTGTGAAAATCAGTGTCCATTGTCAACTTGACAGGATTTGGGATGATCTAGGAGACAAGCCTCCAAGTGCACCTGGGAAGGATTATTTAGCCTCTAGGCATGCTTGTGAAAGATGATCTTGATTAGGTTTAATGAAATGGGAAGCCTCCCTCTCGGTGGATGGTGCCATTCCCTGGAATTGGGTCGTGGACAGTATTGATGGACAAAGCGAGCCGAACACTAGCATTCGTTGCTGTCTTCCTGATTGAGGATTTGACTGGCTGCTTCAAGTTCCTGTTCCCTGGACTTCCCGCTGTACTATCAAACCAAGAGCTGGAATAAACCCATTCTCCCTTACATTGCTATTGTTAGAGTGTTTTACCACAGTAACAGGAAGGGAAACCAAGAACCACAGAACACACTTGTTATATTGACCGCCGTACTCCCAGCTGCACCTGACAGGGAGTAAAGGTGAGCTGAATAAATACATGACAGAGACTGGACTCAGAGGTCACTGTGTCCTGTGAAATCTATAGTGTCAGCAATGCAAGAAACCTCACCCCATAAGGACCTGTCTTCCTTCTGCTGTGGAGTCAACGAAACCTCCATATCTAAGGCCACTTCTCTGTTCCTTGGCCACCATCCTCCTCCCATCATCTGAACTGTGTGACTGGGGAGTTCCAGAAACTTCCTTGGTGCCCAGTGTCTATCTATTAAGGGATGTCTCTAAGCCTCTAACGGGGGCGAATCTGGGACTGGTGGAGCTGAGGGAGGGGCAGGACTGTTCTTCCCCTTCATGTGGAGTCTGGAGATGCTTCAGAGGAGCAGAGGTGATGCTAGGAAGTATTCTCCCTGGCGTCCATTCAGGGGAAGCAATGACATCTCTGAGCTCATCAGAAGCATCGGGTCTCTCTGGCTGTGATAGGGGTATGGTAGGTAAGATGGGCTCTTGAAATCTGCCTCCCATCCAGGCTCCCTCCTCCAGCTCTGGGCCCTTCCAACATCATGGGGGTTCTAGATGTACCCTCAGTCAAATACAAGGTAACACCTTCATCTTCAGACATTCAGACTCATAGTATGTTGGCAAGTGGCATCCTAAAAGGTAATTTGGACAACGTCCAGGTCTTCTAAAAACCCCTGGACTTAATCAAGTTCCATAGGCCCCTCCATCCTGACTTTTGCCCATTTAGTAAGTGGGGAGGATGATTAAAGCCAAAAGGCTCAGTCATTATCCCAGTTGGAAATGACAAGTCCTTACCTCTGTTTCCCATTCCCAACAAACATTTCCCTTCTAGATTTGGGGTGATCCCACTCTCCACTTCGACCTCCCCAGGGGGAGTGAAGAGGGTATCAGTTGTTCTTGTACCACAAAGAAGTTTTTCTTACCTGGCATTTGTTTGCCAGTTTTCTTTAAGACCACAGATGTTGCTTACTCACGAACATGTCATCTATTCCCCAGTGCCCAAAAGACAAGTTCCCCAAATCCCATGGACTCCCATTTTGTGGTCCCCTTCTTCCTGAGAATCATCTCCTGTAGGTATCAGTCCATTTTCTCTGGCTATAACAAAATGCCCAAAGATAATACTTTATGAAGAGAAGACAGTTTGGGATATTGAAAGTCGAAGCTTCTCGAGTAAATTAGCCTTTGCTTCACAAGCAAAAAAACCAACCTGTTTGACCTGTGGAGGGCTTCCTTATCTCATTACATCCTGGAGGATGGCATCAGCCCACGGTGGATGGAGCTGCTCCCTAAGCAGGTGGTTCAAGACTATATTAAGATGGAGAGCATGAACAAGTGTCATACCCATGAGAGAACATTACAGACAACCACGCTATAAGCTAACTAAGAGGAAAAGGAATCCTTTATTAATTAAACACCTGGCTGAAAACAGCTCATGCCTCAGAAGTTTCTCAATGATGAACCTTACAAATTCTGGAGTTTATAATGGAAAAAAAACCATGAAAATCACAATAATAGTCGAGTCAGATTTAGGTTGTTGCTGTAGTTATTTTGCAGGTGTTTTGCTTATATACAGAAATTGTTTTGATTACACATCCTAGCATTATTTTGGTTACGTACCTGGGCTATGGTCAGGGTCATGACAAGGCAAGAAACTTACATATGTGGCTGTCTGGGAGTGAGTGGATGGAGGCTCAAAAATGTCTGAACAGGCACAAAATGGAATCAGGGGCTGGATAGAGATAAAATCGCGCTGCCTCTGTGATTTCCCAAGCAGGCATGCATCCATCCATTGCTTTCTGCTCTTGGCTGTGGTTGTGATGTGATCGACTGCTCCAAGCTCCTGCTGCTGCGACTTCCCCACCAGGGGAAACTATGCGTTATGGACCACAGCCTGGAGTTAGAAGCCTTCATCTTTCCCCTCAATTGCTTGGGTCAGGGATTTGGTTTTAGCAATGCGTAAATGATAGCAAGACAGAGAAAATAAATGCAGACAGACAGATCACGGGGTGAGTCAGGAAACCAGTGAGCAGTCAGGCTCTCTTGCTTTTTGGGGGGTAGGGAGGATGTATGTGTGGGCATGTGTATAAGAGGGCACTTGTGCCTGTGGATGTCCATTGGGAATCATCCTGGATTGCTCTACCTCCTTATTGCTTCGCTCTAGGGTTTCTTAGGCTCTGCCTTCCAGGGCTGGAATTACAGGCTATCACCATTTCCATCATGAATTTTTGCACATGGGATCTGGGAATCTGAACTCAGGTCCTTTTGCTTGTGAGGCAAAGACTTTAACCACTGCAGGCTCACTCTTATAACAACTTTCTTGAGAACTAACAGAGTGCTTCAAGAGCTGTCTCTATCCTTCCAGGGTTTCAAGGGGCATGTTCTCTATCGCATACACACATCCTCACTCTGGGGACCAACCTTCTAACACACAAATCTTTTGGAGGAGAAATTACATAAGACTCAGTCAATGGGATTCATTCACTGTCAGGGATCTGACAAGAATTCCATAAACTCCATCGCCCGACTGTGTTTCAGGCAGAAGAATGAGATAAGCCACGACCTGCCTTGGAGCCCAGAAGTGAAGATATCTATGCTTGTGGTTTCTGGGAGGGAAGAGAGGCTACTTTATTAGAGAGAGAGAGAGAGAGAGAGAGAGAGAGAGAGAGAAGAAATCACATTGCTCTCAGGTAACCTTCTTCACCACCCGTTTAAATACAGTAAACCCACTTTAAGAGTATCCCTCAGGAAGCATAAACTTTATTTCCTTGCACCATATAATCCCCTGTAATGGAAAACCAGTAATGAGGATACCAACAGCAGATGCAAAAGACAGTTTTACATCAATAGAACATTCAATTCTAATTAATCTCTTCACAGCCAACATAATTGAGTCATCATGGGGACCACCGGACTCACCCCTACCTCTGTCTCACTACTGCCTTTGACAGCCCCGCCTTCCCTCTGTCTGGTTGGAATCTGTCTGGAAACAAAGGGGAGGGGGGGCCACAGGGCCGATACCATCTCAGGCAATGCGGCACTGCAGTGGAGCATCTTTATTTTCATCATGAAGTTATTACTGACATCCAAGCCTCCCCCTGCCCCCCCCCCCCGCGCTAAGTCTCAGAGGCCTTCCCTCTGTATGTAAATAGCAACCTGCTTTGTTATTTATTTCTTAGTGCCCCTCTTCTCTTCTCTATTCGGGTTTTTTTTTTTTATTCTGAAGACATCACAAGGGTCATGTCTCTCTGTGCTAGCACAACGCTCTCCACTTTAGCAGCATAAGGAAGAATTATGAGGCAAGCGAGTATGTATGCCCTGTGTGCGGGTGTCTGTCTTGTCGGCCTCTCCGTCCTCCCAGGTGGAGGGGATAATTCATGCATGGGTGACAGCCAGTTTAAAAGCCATCCCTGTGCAAGCCACAAGAAAATGCACAGACTTCATAAACTCCCACTACTGCCTCATCTGATCTATTTCCTTCATTGCTTTCTTACCCTGATGTTAAACTGCGATCGTCCTTAGCATTGAGCAAAGTTGCGGCAGCTTAATGTTCGGAGCAGCTCCTTTAATTAAAATGCTCCCTCCATGCTGGCTTCCAATAGATGTTGCTCTCAGCAAATGCAAGCACACAAAAATCAAGCCAAATCCACACTTTGTGCCAACCGTGCACAGCAAGCCAACCAGAGATTGGGTAGGGGTGCTGTCCAACAGAGAACTAGCCCAGTCCCACAAGAGCTACCTTAATCCCTTCCTGGGGCTTCCAAAAGTAGCTAGCGCCCCTAATTACTTAACTCCCTCTAGGCTCCACCTCCTAAAGGTCCCACCATCTGTCAATAGCACCACACTGTGGACTAAGCTGCCAACATACAAACTCATGGGGGCAAACTACATCTGGTTTTGTGACTTACTTAGCTGAAGTTTCCTTCATCTCCATCATCTTACCAGTCCTTCATGGGAAGAAGAAACCCAGAGTGTAAAGCTCTTGGGCTGGGAAGATGGCTCAGTGATAAGGCGCTTGCCTTGCAAGCCTGAGGACTGGTGTTCTCATCCCCAGAACCCATGAGAAGCGGGGTAAGTACACTAGTTGTCTATAACCCCAACACTCAGGAGGCAGAAACAGGGAGTCCAGTCAAACTGGCTAGCTAGCCTTGCCCTTGGGTGAGCTCTGGGTTCTGTTGAGAGTCCCTATCTTAATAACAAAAGTAGAAAGGGATCAAAAAAGGTACACAACTTTAATTTTGAGCCTCCACATAGATACATATATACATGCATGCATGCCTGAACACACATGTGTATCCATATGCATATGTTTTGATTTCCACTGAGGACTTCAAAGTGTTCCTATTTCACTAGATAAACCACTATTTTTATTTGCATGTATATGTATATCTGTGTGTGTGTGTGTGTGTGTGTGTGTGTGTGCGCGCGCGCATGCACGCGCGCAAGAGGGCACTTGAATGTGTGTCTGTGCAGACTCATGACATCAGGAATCATCCTGGATTTCTTTATATCCTTATTTGATTTGTTCCAGGGTTTCCCAGGCTCTTTCCTCCAGGACTGGAATTGCAGGCTACAGCCATATCTGTCTAACATTTTTTTACGTGGGATCTGAGGATCTGGACTCAGGTCCTTTGGCTTCTGAGGCAAAGGCTTTAATCCCCGAGCCAATTCCCCAGCCCACAAATTCTTATTTTTAAAAACGTACCATTGCTCAGATTCCTACAGCTCCCCCCCCCTCAAATCTCCCGAGCACCCCACCCCAGCGCTGCCCTGCGGGGCTGCCTCTTCTCTTGCCTGCTTGCTTGCAGCCTCATCTGTGGCTCCTGACGGGAGCAGTAGGGGTTCCCTGCTGCTGCGCCACCTGAGCAGGCTTCTCTTTTTTTCTCCAGATGGAGGCCAGGGCTTTGGCTGCCTCTTGTTATGCTGCCACTATGTGGTGCGCAGGAAAGAAGTCTTAATGGTCATTCTAGAGATGCCACGGGGTAAGTGGGGAGACCCTGGCCTGGCAGCGTAGCAAGTGGAGTCACTGCCTCCCAAACTCTTACCCCATTTACACAGCACACCCCTGAAGTCCAGCAGTCTTCATTAACTCGTGGATGAGCACTGTGATTCCAGACCCATAAGGGACAAAGCCAGTGAGGATCACATTACAGAGTAAAGTGGGGAAACCCTGACCACTGCAAGAAGGTTGAGTTCTTACCACTGACAGAGAGATAAGACATACTGAAAGCTAGGACCATGGTCCCTTCGGACCTGGAAACTTGAATTTTTGTGGGTCGTGTTATAAGTGACAAAGGATAACAAGAGAGGAGGACCCCCCATTAGGCCCTGCAGCTGTATGCATCCGCAGTGCATGGTACATGAACATTCTCCCAGTGGACACGGCAGGAAGGCACTGGGATGCCTTGGGTTCAGCCATCTGGGTGGGGCTTTGAGATTAGAAAGGAAACAGGTTGGTCCCTTGTTCACTTGAACCTTGGTTCACAGGGCCACAGGGGTTCAGGACCCCACCACCAGTTCCCATCCTCACCAACTATCACTTAGCAATTTGTTAGAACTTAACTGGTGGTCATCTTGCCTGGCCCTCAGCTCCCTCCCCGGGACCTGGGATGGGTCCACTGCTGCTTGACTGATGTTTTTAAAACACAAACTCATCTCAAAAATCTGATGCTCTGAAGATTTGTATGTTTTTTAGATACGTGTCAATTTGATCATAGAAGGCTGAGATCCGAGCACATTTGTGAAGAGCTAGCTACTAGTTAAGGCAAGTCCTTAGCAAGTCTGCAGGAGTTTGTCTGATCGATGTGGGAAGACCCCGCCCACAGTGGGCGGGATCATTCCCTGAAAGGTGCATAAGGCAGGGAAAGCTGGTTCAGCAAACTGGCATTCTTCAGCAGACTTTGGCAGACATTTAGTTTGGTGAGTGAGGAAGTTTGCCTCTCTCTCAGCAATCCTGTAGATAAGGAGTGGACAGTTTCCTTGGCCTTTGGTATTGGTTTGAACTCACCTGCAAAGTTTAATTAAGAGTTGTGCTTGATAAGTATAAGAAAGAGTAAAACCCCCTTGTTCTCACAAGCCATTTTGTCATGAGTGTGTCAGAAACACGCCGACAAACTTCAACATCTGGTCACTGCCCGTCACTTGCCAAATCAAACACACAGTTCTCACCTGCTTCTGAATGTCAATACCTTCCCTCTTTGGACCTTTGTCTCGGCATGTGACCTTTCTTCCTTCATGCAGTCGTTTGTACTGGTCTTTAGAAACACATCCCCTGTCGCTCACCACTGTCCCTTATACCTGCTCTCATATCAGCCATGATCCCAAGCCCTTAGCCTGTGCGATATGTCAAGAAAAAATACAGATGATGTTAAAAGAGAGAAGGCAATGATTTCAAGATGATATTGATTTCAAGAGACCCAATAAGCAAAAAGGCATCAGAACATCAACAACAAAAAAATAGAACTGCGATCCATAGCTGTCTGATATACAAATGATAACTAATTCAATATAATAAGGGTGATATCACATTCACCATGGCAACAACAATATAAAATATCCATGGATAAACCAAAAGAAATTCACAGTATCTGAATGGGAAAAAAATCTATAAAACTGTACTGTGGGATATAAAATAAAAGTTTAATAAATGGAGAGACACATTATGGCCTAGAAAGAGACTTGATGATAAAAATATTTCAAGCCCCACCCCCAAATGAATCTATAACTGTAATTCTAATAAAGATCCCAGCAGGATTTGGGGAAGGAATTTGATGAGGTTCAGCTGGAAGGATTCCAAATGATTAAAATGATCTAAGGCAATTTTTCAGAAGAGCCATGAAAGTTAGACTTGCTTTGGTGGATATTAAAACACAACACACAGAGATGCCCATCAGTAACAAAGAAGTCACTCTTGGGCTTCCACAAGTACACACACTCAAGTGCTTTCTTCTATACACAGTCACAGAAATACACACACACACACACACACACACACACACACACACACACATTCCACATACCACACAAATCCAGGATTTCTGATGGGAATAATGGAAACTGTGTTAGGTGAAAAAAAATATTTGAAGTAAAATAGTATATGTAAGGTGGTTAGAATTTTGTCTGGTACATGGAAATCATGATTTCCATTATTCCTATTAAATCTCAGATATGAGAAATATTTCCAAATGAGAACTCAAATCAAGTGTGGTGACACCTCTACTCCAGGCCCCTCAGAAGACTGAGGCAAGAATATCAAGTGTTCAAGACAGATGGTTACACAGTGAGATCTTGTCTTGAATAAGAAGAGCTGGACATATTGCTTAGTGGTAGAACATGTTCAAGAGGATGCTCAATCTCCACTGTCACATGTACATAAAGAAATCAAATGTGATAGATATTGCCAGAAGCACTAGTCACAACAACTAAAACATGGAAGCAAACAAAATGACCATCAACCAATGAATGGCTAAATAAAGTGGCATGCCCACACAAGGACAAAGGAATGAAATTGTGATGCATGCATCCACTCAGTGGACCTGGAGAGCACTATGTTAACTGAAAGAAGTCAGACCCAAGAAAACCAGATGTCATAAGATTCAAATTGCGTGAAACCTCATGAGAGGAAATCTACAGAGACACAAAGCAGACTGGTGGTTGCCAAGGTCTGTGGTATAAGAGAAAAGGACGATGATTGCCTAACGGGTGTAGGTTTTCCTTTGGTCATGAACATATCTTGGAACTAGATTTTTAAAAAGACTAAATACAACTGGATTGTGGGTATGACAGTGATTAATTTTATGTTACATAAATTTTACCTGAAAGATAAATACTAATACTTTAAAAAACTGTGTTTGTGTGTGTGTTTGTGCGTGTGTGAGAGATAGGACACCGTATGTCCTTGTGGAGGACCAAGGGTGACTTCGGGAGTCATCCTGGATTGCTTCTATCTCCTTTGTACCTTGTTGTGGGATTTCTAAGGCTCTGCCCACCATGGCTATAAGTAGAGGATGCTTCCATTTTCACCTGGCATTTTTACATGGGGTCTGGGATCCGAATTCAGGTCCTTCTGCTTGTGAGGCAGAATCTTAACGCCCCTGAGGTAGCTTTCCAGGCCCTAAAAGACTGATTTTAATATGTTGATGCTGTAATTTGAATGTGATGTG
Organism: Typhlomys cinereus; assembly: GCA_023101885.1. Taxonomy (NCBI): domain Eukaryota; kingdom Metazoa; phylum Chordata; class Mammalia; order Rodentia; family Platacanthomyidae; genus Typhlomys; species Typhlomys cinereus. Next base: position 270,556 of record JALPQD010000253.1, read on the forward strand.
TCCCCCACTGGCTCATGTGTTTGAGCACTTGACCCCCAGCTGGTGGAGCCTTATTGGAAAAGGGTGTCACTGGGGACCTTGGAGTTCGTTAGCTGTGCTTGCTCTGGTTTTCTCCCTCTCTCGCTCTTCTCTCTCTGTCCTCTGTCCCGATTCTCTGCTTCTTGAGTGTGGCTATAATGTAAGTCAGCCTTCTGGCAGTCACCATGCCTTCCTGGCCTCTACGACTATAAGCCAAAATTAAACATTTCTCCCTTAAGTTGTCCAGGTCAGAGTATATCAGAACACAAAATAAAAACTAAAGCTTTCAGTGTGGTTGATTATGTAAGTAATGACACCACCCAACGCATCGCACTGCTTTTCCTGTCTCATTGCCATGTGGCTTTGCAACTTTTGCCATCAAGAGGTTGAGTCCATTTCTCTACCTTGTGAACAAGCCTGTCTTCCTAACTTTCCATGGCTAATAAAGGGCAAAATAGTGACACTGCAAGTCTGGATCTTCCCTTAGAAGAAATATTGCAATTTCTACCTGAAAGTACATTGTAGGGTTAGAGAGATGACTTGGGGTTAAAATCTTTGCCTTGCAAGCAAAAGGATCTGAGTTTGGATCCCAGATCCCACACAAAAGTGCTGGATGGAAATGTCAGTGGCTTGTACTTTTGGGCCTAGAAGGTGGAGCCTGGGAAACTGCAGAGCAAAGCAATAAGGAGATAGAGCAGCAATCCAAGATGATTCCTGAAGTCACCCTTGTACCTCCACAGTTAGACACCTTCAAGTACCCTTTTACACACACACACACACACACACACACACACACACACACACGCACGCACAAGCAAAATAAAATAAAATAAATAAAATGAAATACATTGTAGAAGACAGGTAAGGAGGTATATGCACTAAATCCTGACATTCAGGAGGCAGAGGCAGGAGGATTTTGAGTTCAAGGGCATCTTGGGATATTTAATGAGCTCCAGGGCCAACCTGCGCTATGTTATAAGGCCTCCTCTTCCAAAAAAAAAAAAATCACAACTTTGCCTTACAGTCCTGGAGTGCTCAGACCACCCACCCCGGCTTGATGAAGGCCAGTCTGACCTCTTGGAGGATGGGGGACCATGCCTTGGAGAATCGAGGAGGAATCCCAGGCTTAAACCAGAACCACCTGCCACCTTGGGCCTCATGTGTGATCCTAGGTGAGACCAACAGAACAGCCACCCACTGAACTCTTCTCAATGCCAATCAGATGAATATATTAAAAGGGAGTCCCTGGTTATTACTGGCATCCACCATGCAGTCTGGAGTGTGCTATTCACAGTGTGCTGTTGTTAAATGCAGAGAACTCATGCATTTTGGCTGAAAAAGCTTATTCCCAACTCCCCCCATGCAGAAATAGGACAAATCTGACTACATAAATTTCAAACTTTGGTGAGATAAATCACAAATAAATAAAACATTTTTTGCCAGTGACACTCCTCTGGGGGTGTACTAAATCTACTAGGGGAGCTATTTCAACAAGCGTCTATGAACCTGCACTCTGCCTCGGGTTACAGCATAAAGAAAAAGTGCAGCAGTAAGGACTCAGTAACTACTTAATGCACTGAGTCCTGTCCACTGGTGGTGTGCCCTTGGGCAAGTTACTCGTCCTCTCCAAGCCCAAGCGTGCATCTGAAAAATGGGTTCAATGGCAGTACTTATCTCAGTCTGTTTGAAAGGGCAGCATATGTTTGATACATGTGAAAAATTTAGAACAGCAAAGAGAAAATAGCAAGTGTAACTAGCATGTGAATATTGGAAATTTTCTGGGTGAAGTCAGCCATGGTAGTGCAGATATATATAAGCCCAGCTCTCAATGAGTGGATGTTAAGAATTTGCAAGTTCCAGGCCAGCCTGGGCTATGTAGTGAGCCTAACTACATATTGAGAACCTGTCTCAAAACAGCAGCAACAACAAAAAATTACTGGGGAAAGGTATTGCATATGTCAGTGATTTTCTCTTGCCCAGAATTAACTAATGAGGTGCTGGGGATGTGGTTCAGTGGGAGAGCACTTGCCTAGAATTTACCAAAGCATGGTTTGGATAATGGCTCATGGTAAAGTGTTTGCCTAGTATGTTCAAGACTCTGGATTTCATACCCAGTTCCAAAAAAGAAAAAAAAAAGCGAAAATTTTCCAGATAGCGCCCATTCACCACACAAAAAACCAGAAAACAAAATTTGATTATATATATATATATATATATATATATATATATATATATATATATATGTAGCAATTTAGAAAATTGGTTTAAAAATATTTGCTCATATATGATAAGCAGAAGGTTCTTATCATCAGCATATAATAAACAAATGGGCTTACAAATGCAGTCCATTTCAAAAGAAATGCATTGACCAATAAACATTATAAGACACTCAACTTCAGTGATCATCAGAAAAACACACTAAAATAAGATATTTCTGGTCTACCATGTTTCAAAGAATAAGAAGGAATAACTGCCAGCGACAATAAGCTTGAAGGAAAAAGGGAATTTTCAGAGCAGGCGGGATGGCTCACTGGGTAAAGCCTGATCCTTTGTAGCCCACATGGTAAAACACTGATTTCTATGAGTTGTCCTCTATCTCCACAGGTGTGCCACGACGCGTGTGCCCCCAGCCAATCAATCTAATAGTGTTTAAAAAAGAAAATAGGAATCAATCATTACATTTATTTTTCTGAGCCCCCTGAATCAATATGAATGTGCAACTGAACTGTTGGAATTTGTCCTAAGAAACCAGCAAACAGATTAAAAACAGCCTAGATTAAGGATGTCTATGGCAGCACTCATTACAATAAGACAATTCATGTCATACTCGTATGCCAACTCATAAAGTGAAGGGTATTAAGAAGAAACAAAGCAAAGTTTCTGAGCAAAGCGAACCTGGTAGGATCTGGTTGCTCAGATATTTGTGCCTCATCTGGAAAGGTGCAGATGGACCGTGACAATGAGATATTCAACCGGGCACCAGGGGCTGCAGATCCAAGGGTGCACATCAGCCTCATCAAACCGAAAGCTGATTTCATCTCCTTCTGTCTGATTACTGTATTTTATTTTTTCCCCCGAAACTTAGTGGAGAGAAAAGGGCATTGTTTATTACACACCTCAAATGCCAACAAACCCCTCATCTTCTCTTGTTCGTTCACAATAGGCCTGATTTGATGAACCATTAAGCTCATCATTTAACAAACCCAAAACCTGGTTACCCTTTCTTTCCTCAAGGGCAGAAAGGCTTAGGATGCAAACCTTCCCAAGAGAGGAAACGAAATCTTCGCATTTTATCACTGTCATGCAACAGGGAAGAGAAGAAAGATAAAGGAATTGGGAGTCTTTATTAAGTAGGCTGAGCATTCATATTCTGCGACCCCACATATGTAAATGTTATAAACAGAAGGGTGTCATTCCAAGTAGGAAGGGAGGAAAAGGTAAGCAAGGGGTTAACAGTAACAGTCCAAGCAGATGAGAGCCAGGAATTTGGAATGAGTTGAAGTCGACCCTTCCTGTTACTGAGTCAGTAACTTAAATGGTGAGGAAAGCCATATTTTCATTCAGGTGACAATGGGGGTCTTGGATGGTTTGGTTTCATTCTATAGGTTCTAAAAAATTAGAAAGCAACAACAGCAAACCAAGGAACAAACAATAGCAGCAACAAAAACCTATGTTTTTATATCTAGTAGGCCCAGTAGCAGGAAGCTGAAGTGGGGATTGCTTGAGCTCATGAGTTTAAGATCAACCTAAATAATGTGTGAGACCCAGGGGCTAATCTTAATCTATAGCTAATCAGACTGAGAGACACCTAGTGGGTTAGCAAAGCATAATTCTTGGCCTGTCTGTGAGGGTATTTCCAGAGAGCAGGAAACAGTCACTCTGAGTCGAGGCAAAAAGGAGGGGTCTAGAGGGATCATTCTTGCCCTCTCTATACTTCCTGGTCACTCTAAGATAGATATTTTTCCTGCCATACCTTTCTGCAGCCTCTGCCTCTCTGCAGCCCAGAGACGACAAAGTTGCTGACCACACACTGAAATCTCCAAAACCACAAGCTAAAGCCAACCTTTTCATCTATGAGTCTCTGAGGTTTTTGCTCACAGTGACAAATAGACTTGTCTCAAAGCAAGCAAACAAATGAATAAGTTTTCATTTAAGCCTGTCCTGATTGCATGATGTCTTCAGACGATATCCATGGACATTAAATTTGGTACCAGAAGTGGGGATGTGAGCAAACAATCCCTCTCTGAATGGACTGGCTGAGACAAAAAGGGAGTCAGAAAGTTAGTAATGAGGATTTCCCAATCCACCCTGAGAAACCTCCCCACTGGGTTTATATATTAGAGAAGCAATCAATGATTGCTTGTTGGCTCTTGGCTCTAAGAGTAGGAGCCAACGGAGAATGAGGCTGTAGGAGGCCTTTACAATTAGATGACTCAGGTTTTCATTAGAGATGCATTGCCAGAAAAAGAAGAAGAAAAAAAAAAAAAAAAAGAAAGTCCGGCCAACAGGCACTTGTGATTTTGAGTCCCTTGGAATATCTTCAGTGCCGATCTTTCTGCTCAGGTGGCTAACTCCCTCAGGGAGTGGTCCTCTACGGAGCATCCCCACAAGACACTGGGTAGAACATGCTCCTAGGTCCAGCAGAAACCTCCATGATCAATTGTTCTTTGTTGCCCAGGGAAACAAGTCATCAAAGAAGTCAAAAATCTATTGGTCCTCTCCCTCATTCTCTCTGGGCAGGAAGTAACAGTACCCGCTTTGGACAGGCAAATGAATGGAGTGCAATCTGCTCTGGAAGGTTCTTTTGTGTGATGCTTTGGCTTAAACCCAAGGCCTTGAAATCTTAAACCTAGAACACAGCTAGTCGGGTGTTCTAGTCTTAAGTTACATACCTGGCTGTTCTAGAAGCTTTTCTTTGAAGAAGGATGGTGCTGGAGATCAAACCTAGCGCCTTGAGTATGCCAGGCAAACATGCTACTAAGCTAAGCTATACAGCCTGCATTAAAAGGTCCCTTTGAAAAAAAAACCTTAAACATTTATTTATTTATCTTGTGTGTTTGAAGGAGAGAGGAGAGATAGCATGACACAATAAACAAGTGGAGAACTTACAGGAGTCAGTTCTCGCTTTTCACTATGTGAATTCCAGTGATCAGATTCAGGTTGTCAGGCTTAGCAGTAAACGCCTTTATCTGCTGAGCCATCTCATCAGCCTCCTAGAAGGTTCTTAATGTGACCTTTCTTCTAACTGGAATTCACTACTGTTTATGGAATGCATTTGGAAAGATTTCATTAGCACTCACCCTGCAAGTGACACAGTGGATGCCAGATTTCGGGGAAGTGGGTAACTGTTCTATGAGGGCCATACATTCTAAGCCACACACACCCTGGTAAGGTGGGTTTCAGGCACTTTCTGTTGCAAGAGATGTTCTCTGGTATTAAGTTGAAGTCGTTGCACAGGTAAGAGAGGACATCCCTGGAATCTCAACTTGGACTCCAAAGGACCAGAGCTCAAGACTCACAAGCAAAGCTGTGAACCCCCTTTATGTTCAATCTGGCTGTGGAAGTCCGTTGTTGCTTGTGACTAAGAGTCTCGAATTTTTTTTTTATTTCAGCTCATACAAACTTATTAGGTACACCAGTTCCCTCCCTCCCTCCTCCTCCCCCCGTACCCCCTGCTCCCCCTCCCCATCGAATTTTTTTAATTAACTCATTTTTTAAGTGAAAAGGTAATAATTGGACAACCATAAAAAATTCAAAGAGGTCAAAGGACACTTTGTGAAAAGTAGGTCTCCCTTTCATGCTAGACCCATGTCTTATAATCCAGAAACACACGATAAACAGTTTCTTTAAATTACTTTATGGAAAAAAAAGAGGGAGGGAAGGAGGGAGGGAGGAAGAGAGAGAGAGAGAAAGAGAACCCTTCCTCCATGTGCGCTTCCCAGCATTGAATTCAAGTTGCTAGATTTGCTAGCATGCATGTTACCTATCACTGGCTTCTGAACAAGTTTTTACAAATCCTGTCAGAGGACTAAAAAGATAGATTAGGGGTTAAGCCTTTGTCTCAAAAGCAGAAGGACCCTGAGTTCAGATCCTGGATTCCATGTAAAAAGGCCAGGCGGCTTGCACTTCCTCCCCTGGAAGACAGAGCCTAGGAAACCCCCCAGCAAAGCAATATGTAGATAGAGTAAGGCAGGATGATTCCTGAAATCACTATTGAGTCTCCACAGGCGTGCAGGCACACACACACACACACACACACACACACACACACACACACACACTCAAATAAGGAAATAAATAAATAAATGTTATTGGAAACCCTTCAAGTCATAAGAAGTTCCTGAGTGTATTTCTTTTTTTTTAAAGTTTTTTCATTTTTCTTTTTTTATTCATTCATTCATTCATTTATTTATGAGAGAGAAGAATATGTATGTCATGACACACAGGTGGAACTTAGAGGACAACTTTCAGAAGCCAGTTCTCTCCTTCCACCACATGGGCTTCTGGGGATGGAACTCAGTTTGCCAGATTTTTTTTTTATTCAATTGTGCATGCGTGCACATGTGTGTATGTGTGTGTGTGTGTGTGTGTGTGTATGTGTGTGTGTGTGTACGCGTAGAACCACGGGCGATGGGAACCACCATCGACTTGTTTATTCTGGCCAGGGATTCACAGGCTCCACCCTACCAGGACTGGAAATGCAGGCCACCCCTGCTTCCGCCTGGCGTCTATACGTGGGATCTGGGATCCGAACTCAGGACCTTCTGCCTGCAAGGCAGAGGCTTAACTCCTGAGCCACCTCTCCGGCCCCTCAGTTTGCCAGATTTTTATTCAGGCTCCTCACCCACTGAGCTATCTCACTGCTGCATGTATTTCTTGAAAACAAGAGTCAGGCAAGGTGACCCACATCTGTGATCCCATCCTCTGGAGGCTGAGGCAGGAGGATCACAATTTTGAGGTTGGCCTGGGGTACAGAGTGAGACCCTATCTCAAAAAGCAACCTATAAAACAAACAAAGACAAACAAAAAAAATTAAGTATTTACCATATAAACTGTTCTCTTCCTCCCCCCTTTTACTTAATATTTCTTTTCAAAATATTTCTTGGAGATTATATCATGTACTAATTTATTTTTAATTTAAAAACCACATAAATAAATAAATGGCGCTGTGATAATTAACTGTTTATGAAAAAATATTAAATAGATCTCCCTCCCTATATTATGTACCAAAATAAATTCCGAGTAGTGGCTTAAAGATTTCATTATAGCAATGTGGAGATCTCGAAAATAACACAGGAAAGTGTAGGCGTGTGATCCTCACACTGCCGAGATTCAAGTGGGAGAAGTCCTTGGGGACCTCATGAATTGCAAAGCAGAGGCCCGGGTGTAAGCGCGGTGCCCTGTGTTCTCTGGACTCTACTTTTCCCTCCTGGTCTTTGGTGGGGCTCCCAGGACCAGCTCCGGATGAATACCTGCAGGTAATTTTACAAAGGAAATGCTCTTGGGAGAGGCATTAGGGAGGAATGTGTAAGGCAGAGGAGGGAAGGGCAAGAAGCCAAGGCAGATAGGAAAACGGGCAAAACTCCAGCTGTCCCCAGGAAGCAAGGAGACTGGGCCTTTGAAGCATTCACTATCAGCTTTCATTAAGGGTTGCACCGAAAAGAGGGGTAGAGGGACGTGAGCTCCCTCCCATTCCTCTCCACTGTCTGAGCTGGAGGGAAGAACTGCTCCCTCTTCAGGGGAATCCTCCAGGGATTACAGATCACTGTAGACTCTTGCCTGGCATGGTGCAGGGTGTTGGGTGGAGTCTGGGATTAGAAGCCACTGTGTCTGCTGATGGTGTGTGACTGTAATCCCAGTACTTGGGGGGGGGGTTTGCAAAGTTGAGGTCATTCTAAGCTACACAGTGAGCCCCTGTCCCAAAACAGAGAAAGGGGATATGGGAGGTATGTGGGGCTCACTGCTATAATGTTCACTACAAATAGCATTTACTCTGCAGAGGTCACAAGCTAAGGAGAGTCTATGGAGGGGCAGAGTCATAAGAAAATACAACCTTATAATTCTGAACTCGCAGAAAAAGTCCTGAAAGCTAACAAGCCTCGGTTATTTGAGCCTGTAGCTGGGGAGCCCACTTGAGGGTCCAGAGGCATTTTGGGTTGAGCTCCCTGGATGAGAGTTGAAGCAGATTTATATTTGAGGTTTTTCAGGAGAGATTTCAATAATGAAGTGAGTAAAGAGTAGGCTGAGAGAAAAGATCAACTCACCTTGGGCGGGGGGCTCAGTCAATCCCACTGGGAAATCTCTGGAGTTGGGATCCACCTTCAGAGTTGTTCCCAAATCAAGGCAAGAGGCAGGCCTTTGTTTTCTCACATCAGATAGTCTTTGTATGTGGGACCACTCCAGAGGGGGCGTAACTGTGGAAGGAGACTTCCCATGAGAATGCAGGGATGGTCCCAAACAACTGCAAGGATGAAAGTATTAGCTTGGAAGTGGAGGAAATCTAGCCTGGTGCCTATCTCCTCAAAACGCTGCTGTTAAGTGGGGACTATTTGGTCAGTAGACCTGAGTGAAGTGGACTTCAGTGGATGGCTTGCAATTGTTTGGCCTGAGCAGGCCATATGAGCTGTGCCAACCTCACCAGAAAGGGCCTGCCCAGGGCAGGCACGTGCCTGGCTGGGAATGTGCCAAGCATCCTCTTCCTGTTTCAGCATCAGAAGAGAGAGATGCCCAGGCATGATGGAGAAGGTTTTGGAGACAGGCCAGGGAGGTTCACATCAAGAATTTTGCTGTGCCTTGTCCCCATCTGTCACCTCAGTTACTACTGCTTTTAAAGAATTGTCTGGGGAGCAGAGCCTATACTCCTACTTGGGAGGCTGAAGGAGGACGATTGAATGCTCAAGGTCAGCCTGAGCAACTCAGTAAGATTATGTCTCAAAGAAAAAATTAACAGAAGGCTAGAAATGTAGCTCAATGAGAGGGCACTTGCTTGCCTTACATGCTTAAGGCTCTGGGTTCAATATACAGTACTGTGGGGGCTTGTGTGTACAGTACTCCCACACACAAACTTCACAAATGGGAAACCGAGATTCCAATGACACCCTAGAGAGACAATGGTGAGAAATAGCACCTCTGTATGTCTTACAGGGCAATGCAGGACAGGGTAGGGCCATTCAGTGAGAGACATGGACCCCCACACAACTCACTCCTAACCAAGAGTCAGACCGGCTTATGAGAGCAATCTGTGTGGTGCCTGTTCCCCCCACCCTGCCCAGCACTGGACCAGAGCCGGGTTCTCAGGAGGACTTGGCTTTGGGTCTGGTTGCCAGGATACCGCACGGCCGTGCCTGAGCATCCCTGGAAAACTCGCTTTCTTGTAACACCCCCAACCAGAATTAGAATGGAAGGGCCGAGCCTCATTATGGGCTGAGCTGACGGTTCTTAACAAATTGTCCTCAGCAAGCTCGACAGGCAAGGATGGAGGGCAAGAGTCAGAGATGTCCAAATGAGGGAGAAAGGACAGCATCCATTGAGAGCAACAGCAGCCTGGGTCCTTGCTGGGAGAAGTCTACATTGTTTTCCACAAATCACTCCCAAAGACAACACGCCCCCACTCTGGCCCTCCATTCCTTTCTGCGGTACCCCTCCTGGCTCCTAACATTATGGATTACACCCCAAACCAGGAAGGACAACCAGTAACTCAAGGCGAGGTCCTGTTTATACTGGTATCGATCCTGGCCTGACAGGACTCAGAGACCAGTGGAATCAGACACGCTGGTGGAAGGTGAGAGTTTCCTGACTAGCAGGTTTAAGTGGATGTAGAACACCCCTTCAAGCCGGCCCAGGAAGTCGTGGCTGGTCTCCAAGCACAAAGGGGTTCCATCGAGGATTTGGAAGTTGGGGAGTGAGAGGAAACGACCCATTGCTTATTGCTCAGGAGAGCACTAGTTAGCCAGCCCAGTCAGGCATATTCATCCAGAGTTCTGTCTCTTCCTGATTTGGAGATGGGGAGGGGACTAGGACATGAAACCAATCATGAGCCCCTGGTTTCTGTGTTGGAGGAAACCTGCTATATTCTAAGATGCAGATGTGACAGGCCCCTCAATTCCTCCTGACTCCTCTTTATATAGGGGAGCTTCTAGAAGAGAGTCCTGGTATGACTCTCTTCTAGAAGCTCCTGGTATGGGGGTACTTCCTAATATTTTCATTGGCTTTAAGGGCTTTGTTCAGAAGCTGGGCCAGGCAAGGAAGCTCATGTCTGACTGGACAGGAGAGTCAGGTAGGCTGGGATGAAGGTAGAGGTCCTGAGATCAGGTCTCTGGGATGATTAAGCCCATGGGCGTGGGCCAGAAGCTGGAGGATGGATCTGCCTAGGCTGGAGACCACATGCAGAGTTCATGGTAGCACAAGAAAACAAGAATTAATGAAGGTTGAGAATTTCAGTCCTCAACATGGCATATATTCACCATCCCCTAGAGCTTATGAACCTCTGCAGAAAAGGGTGAGGAAAGAATGAAAGAGTCAGAAGACAGATGGGAAAAAAACGTTGGGAAACCTAACATCAAAAGTGACACAAAATGAGTGGTAACTGACACACCTACATGCAACAGTGATCAACTATCACCCATGGTGGGAATGAAGGTTGGAGAGATGGCTCAGAGGTTAAGACTTTGCCTCCCAAACAGTAGGTCCCGAGTTCAGATCTCAGATCCTATGTAAAAACACCAGACAGAAATGCCAGCAGCCTGTACTTCCGCTCCTGGAAGGCAGAGCCTGGAAAATTCCAGAGCAAAGCAAAGAGGAGGTAGTACAGTCCAGGGTGACTCACAAAGCCCTCCTTGGACTTCCATAGGCATGCGCGCATGTGCATACACACACACACACACACACACACACACACACACACACACACAGCCCATGGAGTCCTGCAAAATTATGATCAACAAAGGACCACACACAGGTTTAGAAGTGTGGACAAATATAGCTAGTAGTATGCATATGTAGAAACCACCGTGCTCCATGAAAAGATTCCAACCCCCAAATCACACAGGAGGTCTTGGTTGAACCCAGGACACATAAAACAAAAGGATTTGAATATGGCAGGAAGACTGAGGGAGAAGAAGGGAAGATAATAGGGGAGAAAGAGAAGAGTAAATGGAAAGTTGAGTATTATGTGTATGATAACATCACAGGGAAATCCATCAATAAATAAAAGAGGAAGAAAAAAACATCTCCCACAGGTTCGTGTATGGGAATAGCTGGTGCCTGTTTGGGAAGTTTGTGGAACCTTTTGAACATGGGATCTAATCAGCAGACATAGGACCATGGGGTGGTGGACTTGTGGATTATAAGTTGGCCCCAGTTCTGGCCTAAGGTCTGTAGTCGGCTAGAGACATGAGGATCTGCCTCAGGCTGCCACAGCACTGTGAGCTAAAATAAATCCTCCACCCCTAAGTTGCTTCCATCGACTATTTTGTTCCAGGGATGAGAAAATTAACTAATGCTCAAGGGGCAGGTCATGTGTCTGGACCTGGGCTGAGGTGCTGGGGTCTTCGGTCATTACAGGTACTTTGTGAGCAATGTTCTGACAAGAATGTTCTCTCTATTGTTCATGTGGGATTTGTCCTATCGTTGTGGCTGGACAGCTTCGCAGCACCTTTCGCTAGCTTCTCTTCTAACTACTCCAGGGTACAACCAAGAGCATCGCTTAAATAGGAGGCACTGGAATATGCAGCCTAAAGGTAAGGGGCTACAAGTACCTTGACCCCTTTTCCTGAAAGGTTGCCCTGACTTTAAGAAGTCCTGTCAGCTCCGACTGCAGGAGCAGTAATAAATAAAGTACATCCTGTGCCAACCAGCAAGATAGCACTTCTAGAGCATTTATGAAGACAGTGGTGACCCACGAATATGGCTCAGAGAAAATGCTGTGGGACGAGAGGAAGAGAGAAATATACAAGTGCTTCGTTTATTTGGAGTAATGTCACATTGTCAAGGGGAGCTATTGCAAACTGGCTTCTCTGGACCAACATGACAAAAGGACTTATAATTAGAATCCAAAATGTCCCCCCATAGGTTCATGTTTTGATTCAGCTTGTTTCCTGGCTGGTGAAACTATTTATTGTTGTTGTTGTTATTATTATTATCTTTGTGCCATAAGTGTGGGGTATGTGCATGTGTGTGTGCATGTTTGCATGTGTATGTGAGCATGTGTATGTATGCACATGTGGTGCAGAGTTTATATTGGTTGTCTTCCTCAGTTGCTCTTCATTGTACTTAACGAGTCAGGGTCTCGCCCAGAACATGGAGCTAGCTAGCCAGATTGCTCCTGGGATCTTCTGTCCCCACCTTCCGAGTGTCCTGCCCATCTGACTGGACAGTGATTTGGGGGACTGGACTCTGGTTCTCATGATTTACCTGCTGAGTCATGTTCCAAGCCCTGATGGCATGATTTGGGGGGGCTGTGGAGCTCTTAAAAGATGGGGCCTAGTTCATGGAAGCAGATCACTAGAGGGTTAGGTCTAACTCTACTTCTTAAGCTTCTGTGATGTGAGGAACCTGTGCCCCATGCTTCTGCCACCATGAACTCAGGCATGCCCTTCCCACTGTGATGGACTGAAAGCTCAGAAACTATAGCTGAAATAAATCTCTCCTCCCTTAAGATGTTTCTGCCAGGTATTGTGATTTCAACACCCGGCATAGTTGGTTAAAGAACCCTCCTTGTAGGTAGCAAACACATCTTTTCTCAGCTGTTCTGGATGAGTGAGGGCAGTAATGCCTTACACCTGAAAACATTGGGCCACAGATTCTTACCAGGAGTTTAGCAAATGTGTTCTTGCTGGAGCTCAGGGTGGCACACTGGTTGTCACACACTGTCCTATTGAAGTACCTGGTGCCAATTGCACTATACTGCTTGCCATGTAGATTAGACACTCAGAGTGAGGACACAGACAGCTATCCTGAGGGCTTTGTGGTCATGACACATGCTAACTGCTGGGTGGCAGTCATCAAATACAGGCTTTGTGGATCTTGTGCTCATCAATATATGGAGAGAACGACATGTGTCATGGAAGGGGAAATCATTACTTAGAAATCACTCTTTTCTGACCACCCGAGTCTGCTGAAGAAAAAACAATCATTACCATGTGGCCTCTGCTTTTACAGGGGCCACTTTTATTTTATTTTTTTATTTTTATTTTTTGACAGTATCTCCCTGGGTAGCTTTGGCTAGCCTGGAACTTACTCTATGGCCTATACTGACCCCAAGCTCCTGATCCTTCTGCCTCAGTTTTCCAAGTGCTGGGACACCAGACATCTACCTCTTCAGCCACTAAGGGTCTGCTTTTTGCTCTGGTCCCCCCTGACCCTGTGTGTGTGTGTGTGTGTGTGTGTGTGTGTGTGTGTGCGCGCGCGGGTGTGGGTGCAGGTGTGTAGTGTGTGTGGGGTGTGTGTATGTGGGTGTGTGTGTGTGTACACGTGCATGCTTGCAGGTGCTGGGCATTTTGGAGACATCTATCTGTCTCTGGGAACAACTGAAAGAATCAGGGGACCCAGCCAGCAAGTGGGAGCCCAGGTTAGTTGTGGAGGAGAGGGGTGCCCAGCAGACAGCCCCCTGCGAGGACAATAACTCTTAGCCAACGTGGAGAGGCTGGGCAGGGTGTGCAAAGTAAATCACAGAGGTGGAAGCCGGTGCAGAGGATGGGAATTCAGCAAAGCCAGAGGCGAGGCCAGAAGTGGCACGAGAGGATAATTCATCCCCTCTGTCAGGCTCAGATTTGCAAGACTCTCAGGCGAGTTATTAGACTTTCAGTTGCCTCTGAAATATTACCCGAACCATAAGGGCACCTGGATTATATTCATGAAGGTATGTTTTTTTGGTCTAATTTTTAAATGTTGTTGTCAAAGCAGTATGTGCCCATGGCTTAAATATTACCCCAAAACACCTTGGGAAACAATAGTTCTCTCTCCCTGAACCCCAGTCTTGCTTCCAGAGAGCTCCCAGGATTTTGTTGGTAAGTTGAACTAAGGTTTCCAGATTTCTTATCTTCCTGACCTTCTGGAGGCTGAGTAAGCAACTAGCTCTGTGGCTCTCTCCTCAGGGAAGGCCAAGCTACAACAGGAAGAAGCCACGGCACCCTAGCCAGAAGTGTGTGGTGTATGTGTGTGGCGCATATAGCATGTCGCTGTGATGTATTACATCTAGAAGGTAATGCTTATGTGTATGTATTATGTGTGGTGTATGTACTATGTGTGTGTGATTTGTCCATTCTGTGGCAGAGGTTGGCAGTATTTACGTGCATATGTGTCTGTGATGTATATGCATGTGTGTGTTTGGTGTGATGGGTGTGTATATATTTGTTGTGTGTAAGGTGAAATGACTGTGTGGCTATGATGTGTGTATAGGAGTTCAGCGAGTGTACAAGTGTGGGATTTGTATGTGGTTACGGCATGTGGATACACATGTGACGTTATTTAGATGTGGTGTGAGGTATGTGAATGAGGGTGTGAAGTGTATATAGATGTAAGTACAGTATATGAATGAATCCAGTATGTGTATAAAAGTGTGTGAATAGGTTGAACCTGTGTGTATGTATGTGTGTGTATATGTTCAATGTATATGTATCGGTGTGATGTGTCTGTGGGTGTGGTGTTTTTATGGTTGTGTTGGGATGTCACGTATGGCCTGTGTGTGTGCATGTGTGGTTTATGTCTATAGGTGTGGTATATGGTTTAGGTGCAGTGTGAACATATGAGTTTAGTGTGCATATGGGTATGATGTACTTGTATACATGTGCTATGTATACTTGTGTAGTCTGTTAGTGGTGTGCATATATATGTGGTGTAGCATGAATGTATTATGTGCATGTGTGTATGCATGCATGTATGCTTGTGGGTGGAGAACACCATCTCTAATTAGTGGAGTTGAGAGAAATCTTCGTTACCTCAAACAGAAACTCTAAGTTCCTTAAGCACTATGTGGGCTGTACCCCATATTCTCTGTGTCTCTGGAAACCTTTATCCTACTCTCTCTTTTTATGAGCATGTTTATTCTAGATATTTCATGTAAGTGAAATCATACAATATTCAACTGGCTTATTTCACTTACCACAATGATTCCAGGGTCCCCATGGATTGGAATTTCAGTTTGGTTATGTGACCAATCCCATTCCATTGTATGAAAACCACATTTACATTTTCTTTATCCATTGCCTGTTGAAGGAGACTTGGGTTATTTCTACCTTTTGGCTATTGTTAAATAATTGATGCACAAGTATCTGTTTTCATCTTTATTTTCAAATATTTTGTATATATGCCCAGGAGTAAAATTGTTCAAAAACATATGGTAATTCTGTGTTTAACTTTTTTTTTTTTTAGAAAGAAAGCATTTTCCAATACTACTTTAATTGGAGGGGAAAACATAGTTCTGAAAACTGCAGTCTAGCTTAGCGGCTCTTTTCTGTTATCCCAGCACTGGGGAGACTAAGACTGGAGGGTTGTGAGTATGAGTCCAGCCTGAGATAAGTGGGGAGACCCTATATTTAAAAAATAAAAGCACATATTTCCTGGTAGGAGACATTACTAAGAGAACACATTTAGTTTTATATTATAATCTAGAAGACTTTATGATCAGTACTAAGTATTCCGTGTCTGTTTTGCACAATTATAAAAGGTACAAAGAAGCTGTCAAAAGCAAAATGGGGTCTCTGATATCCATCCAAGTCCTGCTTTGAGGAACTGCCAGACTTATTTCTTTGGGGACTTTGCTCTACTAGCTTCTACATTCTATATTATGTTCATATTCGTACTCTATGTTATATTCCCACAAGCAATGCATCAGGGATTAGTTTTAGTACATTTTTATTAACATTTGTTATATTCTATTTAAATATGGTAGTCAGGCTGGCAAGATGGGCAGTGAGGAAAGGAACTTGCTTTGTAAACCTGACAACCTAGGTTCAATCCCTGGGAGCCATGTAAAGGAGAAAGAAGAAGAAAACATGCTCCACAAAGTTGTCCTCTGATATACACACACACACGCGCGTGTGCGCGCATGCACACACACACACACACACACACACACACACACACACACACAGAATAATAAAATTCTAAAAGATAATTCTATCCATCCTAATGCTAACTTTGATTTGCATTTCCTGAATGACTAACTACATTGAACATCTTTTCCTTGTGTACTGGCCACTCATGTAGCTTCTTTAGAAAATGCTCATTTGCATTTCTGCCCACTTTTCCCCATTTTCATGTGTATGTGTGACTGGGGTTCATGTATATTTATTTGGATGTAAGGGCACACATGTGCGGGTATATGTACATAAGTATGGTGATATCAGGAATCATCCTCCATCACTCTTGCACCTCATCCTCCATCACTCTTGCACCTTAGTGTTTAGAGGGAGGTCTCTTAATAGAAGCAGAGCTTACCTAGGGGTGAGGCTACTAGCCAGCATGCTGTGAGGATTCCCAGGCTCTGCATTCTGGGAATTATGGGTGGGCTGTTGTAGTACCCATCTGAAATTTTGCTTAGAATCTGTCAATCTAAACTCTGATCGTTTTGTTTGTGCAGCAAACACTTTAACTACTGATCCATCTCTCCACCCCCTTGGCATTTTGTCTAATGCTTTCTTTATACATATATTGAGATGACTGTGTGCTTTTCACCTTTATTCTACTAATGTGCATTGTTTTATGGATTTTTATATGTTAAGCCATCCTTACATTCTGAGAATAAATCCCACTTGATCGAGACGTGAAATTCTTTTAATGTTCCAATGGAGTCAATATGCTAGTGTTTGTTGAGAGTTTTCGAATCTCTATCCACAAGATTACTTTATAGTGTGATTATTTGCCTTGCATTAGAATGATGCTAGCCTGATAGGAAAGATTAGGATATGTTCTATTTAAAAAGTTTAAGAAGTCTCAGTGTTAATTCTTTAAGTGAGTGATGGAAGTTTCCAGGGAAGACAGTATATCCTAATATTTTCTTAGGCATCATCTTCTTTATTTTTTGTAGTGTCACGCATATATCCAATGTATTTTAATTATATGCACCTTGTTACCCTTCCTTTCCCTCTAACCTTTCTCCTCATCTAGTTCCCCGGTGGTTTACACCATTAGAGAAAATGACAAGCGCCACCCACAGCTCCACCTCCCACCACCCATAACAACAATCGTCAGTTCCTAAACGATCAGTGAGGCACGCCTTGAGGTTGGCCTGGTGATGGTGTTTCTGGTCTAATTAATGGATTGATCCTGTGGTAGGTTTATGCCATAGCTGAGAGGTGGGGGTGAGTAGGAGGTGGGGTCTAGTTGGAGGAAGTAGGGTGGAATTGTGATGGCATTGTGCTGTATCGAACCCTGGACTTCACCTATATGTCCTTCTCCCTGCATCCTCTCCCAACTACTCCTACTGCCACAATGTTCTGCCCAAGTGCCTGGGGCCAAGTCACCAAGAGCCTAAACTCTCTGTGACCCTGAGCTGAAATGAATCATTCTGTCCTTACCTTGTTTGTCAGATATTCGTTCCATCGTGGTGATGAGAAATATCTAATATCTAACTAATATGTTCTCTTCTTCATCAAGCTTTCACTGAATACTGCAAATATGCAGCTAGACTGCAGAGTTCCGAGCAGTTGTTTCAAACCGCTCTTGCCAGCTCAACGGATGTGCAGGTGGAGACACAGATTCCTGTCACTTCCAACTCTGCCATCATCTGTGACACCATCCATTTTTTCTTATTTGTTATTTTCTGCGACAGCACTCGCTTTTCCTATTGGTACCTTTCCTAATCCCTTCCCCAGCCCTAGCCTCTGGGAAGTAGCCCCTCTGTCGTTTCTCAGAATTTAGGGACCACTGTCTCTGTTCTATTAGTCAGATTGCCTTCCTCCCTCTGCATCTACTTTCCAAAATGCACTGAAGTCTCTCATTACTGTTATCTGCTCAGTTGATTCTGTCCCTGTTAGTTCATTTCTTTTAATATTGCTCCATTTTCATGGTGGCAAGACTGGGGAAGAGGGCTGTCTGAGATCAACCCACTGGTCATTAACTGAAACACAGGTTTTGTTATTGTCCTACATATTTTGGTGCAAGGCAGCCCTGTTGCCACAGGCTGTCACTTTTTCCTCTATACACTGGCTCTCGTGGTCAGTAGAAGTGATGGGATCATAAGTTGGTAAAAATTTTTGTCTGCTTTGATGACGGGGTCATTGCAAGAAGATCGGCTCTGGGTTACATTGATGGGAAGTTGAATTGGAGTGGGATATCTTGGATTCCTGGCATATACAGGAAGAGCTACTGACTCTCCTACATGTCTAAATCCCATCCTGTGAACTCCAGAACAACCCAACAACACACTGTTGTTCCAAATCCACCTCACCTTGAACCAAGTATGTGAATATCTGATACCACTGATGGGGAAGGAGTCCTAGCCATCTGCATCCAGGCATGGGTGTCTCCTCTGTCTATTGCAAACGGGTGCCAATAACACCCACACTAAGTGAAAGCATCTCCTTCTCCTTTTCTTTGGTGTTTAATATCGAGTTTCAGTCCAGCTTATGATCACAGCTGCTGTCAAAGACCTACAGGAAAATCTCCTCTTATTGAAGCTGAAAAGGTCAGTTTTCTTGGACGTCTCCATGGTGAAAATAATAAATGCAACGCATCCACATCCTTATGACATTTAGGCTCCCGACTTGCAGCGACCCCTGGGAAAGGGCATCAGAGTTTTTAATTAGGTTCGGCAGCAGAGATGGTTTAGCAGGCCATTTCCTTCCTGGGTCAGGGAGACGGCCATCCCACTAGGCTTAGCACAGAGGCGCTCTCTGTCAGTATGCTATCTGATCCAGAAAAGTCGGGTGCCCTATTGGGTCTCAAAGGCAGCCCAGCAGCCATGGGGCTTCTGCTGTTCAGGGCTGATCCCATTGTTGACCGGAATTTACATGACAATCTGTTCCAGCTACAGAGAGGGACACGCTGCTGGAGAAATGTGATCAGTTGAGGTTCATCTCTTGGGCACAGCCAGCCTTTCCTCCATTGAAGGACAGAGACATCTCCCTTGATGAGGCTGTATGATGAACTGAGTGCAGATGTAGGGATATGAGATGAAAAAGGCTGAGGAAGATGCCAGAAGGGCAGAGAGAGGCCATTCCAAGAAAGAAGAACCACAGAGACACAAGCAAAGTTTTCCAGGCTAGCCTAGTATTTATGCATTTGTAGGATTACAGATGTGCACCACCTGGCCCACAAGGCTAGAAAGTTTATGAAATATATAAACTAATTTGGCCTGTGATTCTAAAGGAAGGGAAGCACAAGGGCATGGTGCTAATCTGCCTGTGCTCTGGTAGCTCAAGTCTCTTGTCCTCCTTTTATAAACCCACCTGGGTTACCATGGGGGTCCCTCCTTCAGGATCTCATCTAACCTTAGCTACCTCCCAAAGGTCCACTTTCAAATATCTCCCATAAATGAACTTGGGGATTAGGCTTCCAATAAGTGAACTTGAGAAACACATGCAAACCATCGCAATGCTATTAATTCTGCCTGGCATACTGCAGACCTTGTCAGTCTTACAGTTTAAATCTGTTTTCAGCGATCAAAGTTTGATTCTCTTTATTTTTGATTTTTTTTCCTTTCTGTTAATTGTGTCCTTTGTTAACACTCCTTGTCTTTATGAAATTTCTTATGTCTTTTCTTCGGATGTGTTGCCCTCTTTACTTCTAACTGCTCCCGTCTTTCGGAGCATTCTGAAATGTCACTGAATCGATTGTCCACAGTGCTTCTCTGGATAGTCACGATTAGCCATGCTTTTTCAAATTCTACCATTTGAGTTAAGAGCATGGCTCAGAGACAGAGCGCTTGTCTAGAATCCACCAGTTTTGACTTGGGGAAATGGCTCAGTGGCAGAGCGCTTGCCTAGAATCCACTACCGAAAGGCTGGGATGAGGCTAAACAGTAAAGTACTGGCCTAGAATCCACCAGTGAGGGGCTGGGGGTGTAGTCTAAGTGATAGCGCACCTGCCTAGAATCCAGCAGTGAGGAGCTGGGGTGACATTCAAGGGGCACCTACTTATCTTGCACAACACCCTGATTTTGTCCCTTAACACCACAGATAAAATGTAAAAACCATAAAACCCTGCCGTTTGTCTTCAGATCGTTTCCCTGACCCCAGCTCCATTTTGACCACAACTTGTTTTCACCTTCATCTCTTGACTTTCAGAGGCATTAGAATATAAAATAAGCTCTAAATGCCCTGTGCATTGCAGGCACAGTGCTACAGGCCATTACCCCAGCACTCCGAAGGTGGAAGCAAGAGAATCATGAGTTCCAGGCCAGCCTGGTCTAGCTAATGAGAGCCTATCACAGAACAACACCAACGAAATCCGCTTCTCAGAGTGCTTTTGGGACTCGGTCCTTTCTCCTTCCCTGGTATTATCAGTGTACCTCTGCTCCCACTGCCTGTCTCCAGGTGCTGGATGGCTGAGCTTACTGTCCTACCGAAGAGTTTTGCCTATCAAGGTGGGTCCTTGTCTGTCCCATTGGGAGTGTGGTGTACTTCCTTTTTTTCAGCAAAGGACCCTGAGGACAGTCTGATGATGTCAGGTGATGGTGAAGGAGAGTCACAGAAGAGCCCTGACCACAAAGTCTGCCTTCAAACACCGGGTCCTCCCAAGACAGGTGCCCCTGACAGCGAGAGGGCTTCATGCACAGGGCTCTGTCTCTCTCTCTCCTATTGCATGAGATACAGAAACCCCTCTACCACACAGTGTCACCACCTTGAGCCAAGCAGCCATGGCCCAAGCGAATCTGTGAGCCAAACGTCTTTTTCCTCTTTGATGCTGTTTCTGGCAAGTACTCTCGGTCACATTTGCACAAATGCAGTTGCCAGTGTGTTGCTGGTACTGAGTTTCAGTCAGACTTCTAATTGCTCTTGTTCTCTACCTCACTTCCATCCTGCTCATTCCCAAGAGATCTTTTTCTTTATTCTTGTGAAGCTTTCATATACAAATACAATGTATTTATAAATGTTTTCATCCTCTACTACCTCCCACACCTTTCCATCCCACCACACTTGTTTTCCTTTCCACCCAGTCTCTCTCCCACTCCGTCATGGCCTCGTTCGGGATGCCTGCATTGGCAAGTGCCTGCATAGCTGCTGGGGCATGAATTATCTTCCAGTGGGCTCACCATTGAGTAAACAAGCCCCCTCCTCCTGTCCAGTACCAGTCCCACCCAATCTCTCAGGGTGGCACTGTGCCTCTTGAGATCCTCCCTCCTCCACAGCCAAACGTTAACAGACCGGCTATTGTAGAAGTCTGGTGGAGGTTGACATCACAGCATTAAGCTCTTGGGTGCAGCTCTGACACGAACAGAGGTAGCACCTCTTCCCGCCTTGCAGCTCTTACACTCTCACTGCCCCCTTTTCCACAAGGCTCCCAGAGCCATGGGATGGGGGGTGATGTTGAGCTCTTGTTGAGTGCTGGGCAGTTAACAGTTACTTGCACTTTAGCCAGTTGTGTTTCTCTGCACTGTGCATCCTCTGATTGTCAAGAAGAGATCTTGAGATTCTGCCTTCACACCACTTAAGCATCTCACGCCTATCACATGGCACACCATGTCAGTTATGGCTTAAGAATTTGGTGAGTCATTGCTCCCCCCTGAAACTCTAATAAGGACAAAAGTCCTTTAAAGCATGTGCACTAAAAGACAAATGGCATGTGTCTGAGGAGGGAGGGAAGTGAGGAAGCTCAGCTTGACCTGAAGATGGAGAAAACCAGGGTACCTACCTCAGCTTCTCCAGCTGGAAGTAATTAAGAGAACCAGCAACTTAGTTCCTTAGATCAGCCTTCGTGTGGGCACACTGGCACTTAATGTACCGATAACAATCACTTTTATCGCTGTTGCAACTCAGCCCCCCAGGTTAAATCGCCATGCTATGGTTAAATCACATTCTGTATTTACAGTGACATAC
The DNA here is from genome assembly GCA_023101885.1 of Typhlomys cinereus. NCBI lineage: Eukaryota > Metazoa > Chordata > Mammalia > Rodentia > Platacanthomyidae > Typhlomys > Typhlomys cinereus. Next base: position 292,551 of record JALPQD010000253.1, read on the forward strand.
ACAGCAGCTTTCTAAAGTACAAAAGGTCCTGGGTTGGGATTATCCTCCTCCCACAAATGCAAAGCTGGAAAAACTTGGACTGAAGACCATCAGTGGCTAAGTGTAACGCATTCAAGGTGAAAGAAGAGATGACTAAGCTATTTGGGTTTATCCTATTAAATGAATCTCACCTGAATCTCTTCTAAGACTCATACATGAAATATACACATCAGTATATCATGTACTATAGAATGACATTTCAGCCAACCAATGACTGCATGCATGATGGTGTCCTGTAAGATGTCAAGGGAGCTGTGGGCCAGCAAGAGGGCTCAGAGGGTTAACATACTTGCCATCAAGCCTGATGACCTGAGTTCAGTCCCTGGAAATCATGTAAAGGCACAAGGAGAGAATCAACTCCACAAACTTGTCTTCTGACTTCCACATATATATTCAGTGGCTAAAATTTTCTTCCACTTAGAGATACCGTGGTTCAGGCAGCGGCAGCACAACATAGTCAGGCACTCGTTTGTGGTGATTCCAGTACCAGCCATGCTACTGCTCGGCCTGGCATGTAAAGCCACAGCCCATGCAGTTATTCCCCTCTGGACAATGATAATAAACAATGATATTTGTGACTTACATGGTTTTCTTTCCCTTTTGAAAAACTATTATATCACGTAACAGGTTTCACTATGACATTTTTAGATATGTATGTCATGCACTTAATTTATGGTATTTTTTTTGTCCAGGATGGTCAAGAACTCCTGAGCTCTAGTGATCCTCCTGCCTCAGCCTCCCAAGCAGCTAAGTCTACAGGCTATACCACTGCACTGGCTATTCACTATATCATACTGTATGGCTCTTTCTTTCGCTTTCTTTTTCTTTCTTTCTTTCTTCCTTCCTTCCTTTCTTTCTTTCTTTTTCTCTCTCTCTTTCTTCTTTCTTTTCTTTCATTCTTTCTCTTTAAGATGGAGTTTTTTATGTAGCTTAGACTGGCCTTGAGATCACAAGCATCTCTCCTTGGTCTTCAGAGATTACCAGGGTGCAATTCCACAACTGACTTGAACTGTGTTTTTGCCTTTCTTTTCTTTTTGAAAGCAAACAAGCCAGTTTCACTGAAAAGTAAAGAAAGGTACAGTGCCTTGCAGCAGGGAGAGGTCTCAAAAACTATCCATCATCTTTTTAATCATTACTCTGTGTGGACTCTTCTACTTATTGAAAAGTAAGTTTACTACGAAGCATTGTGCTGCCATGCAAGACAAACAACAGCTCACACTGCACTTTCTGCATCACGAGGCACATCTGATGACTGACCTCCACCATCTAACTCAGGGGTTTGCATTGTAAAATTGCCAAATGACACATTTCTCAGAACACATCCTGTCTTCAAGCTGTGGACACCCATATACACACATGAAAGAGACTGACTCATGAAAGGACTTGCTGAGACTTCATTTGATAACCTTTATGGTGATGTCCAGGGCTGATTTTCATCTCACTTTATAACCTGGACAACATCTAACTTAGGGTTCTCCTTTGGGAGTCTAAAGCAGTCTCTTTTCCTTCCCAGACCTCTGAGTTCTGGAATGAAGCATCACAGCCCACCTATAGGTGTTTTCCTCTGAAATTAAAAAAGGGTTTTTTTAGGACAATTACTGGAAAGTAGGGGTGACTCTACCAACAGGTCTCTGGCACTGGATGGAAAAGAAATCTGTGATTTCCAGCATTGTGCCTGTCCAGCGACTATGCCAAAGATGTTCCTATGTCTCTGGCTGGTGATCTAAGGTCCTTGAGGCCTGCCATCCTACTGCCTATTTGAAGAGGTAGGAAACGAAAACAGCATGGAAAAGCTGGCATGACGAGTTCAGGTGATTTCAGTGAGAGCTACACCTCTAGCCAACTCTGCTGAGTGGCCTCAGGCAGTTGAGCAGCCTCTCAGTGCTTTTACTCGGCTGGCCTGCAAGGTGGCTTCATGACATCACTCTTAACTAAAGAAGGCATCTGAGGGGAAAGGGGCTACATGCATATACTAGCTTTGTTATGTGCAGTGGAAGACCCTCCAGCTCCCTCTGGCCCAGAGGCTTGATGGCAGTCAAACCCATGTCTTTTCTTACTGTTCTCCCAAATTCTCCTTGCTCCATCCAGGCAGGTCTGCACCATGGCCGACTGCAACTCAGTGGGTTTTTTACCACAGCCAGTGGTTTCCACTCATTTAATCTCCAAATCCCCCTGCTGCCTCCCAGGTCCCAGCCTGCTCCACACCCCTCCCCATCAGCCTGGGGGAGGGAAGCAGAAGCAGAGCTCCAGCACTTTCCGCAGCCCAAGAAGCCTCTGTAAACCGGCTAATGATCCTGTAACTGCAGGCCTGCCGTCAGTGAAACCCCAAGCAAGCCATTAAGAAGGGAATAGGCCTAGGTGCTAACAATGAATTCCTGTCTCATGGTGGCACAGCGCAGCGAGCCTGGGGTGTGTCCTGTGACCCTGAGCACTCTCTGGAGCCATTAGCATGGCCTGTCCCCAGATGGTATCAATGCTGGAAGGTCTGAAGCAGTGAGGGAATGGCAGGAGCAGAATGTCTGCTTGGGCCCCCTGCTCTGTGCCTCCCATTTCAATGCACTTTTGGGTGACACTGATTAAGAAGATGGCTGTCCTTGAATCAGGAAACACAGGTCACATTACACACGTGTATAGTACCATTGTACTTACCTGCACTCAAATATAGAGAGACATGTTTAAACACACACAGACAAGCATAGCTACAGGCTCACATGTTTGTGCATACAACCACCATGCACACACAGTCATGGGCACATGCCAAGGTGCCACAAATATTTAAGCACCTTTCTCATCTGTGGCACTCCAAACACCATCCTTTTACCCTTGTGGCATCCTTCCCCTTGGCTGTGGTGGGCTCAGGTGGCCACAGCGGTCTGGCCATCATTAGGTCCTGCTTGTCCAGCACCCCAGGGCTGGTCTGGGCTGTTCCAGGAGGCAGCTGCTGCTGTTTAATTTCCCATTTTCCTCCCTTCACCAAGGAAACCTGGAAACCTGAGCCGCCTGAGGCCACGAGTCGTGCGAGTAGCTGTACGGGATTCATTTCAGAATCTCCAGTGGTGGTGTCAGACTGCGTCAATTCCAGAGTGTCAGACTTTATTAAAAAACAAAAAACAAAGCACGGTGTCTGGGCTGGCGTAGATCCTCAGATAAGTGCACGCATTCATGTGTGGGCACACACGCCTAGAAACCCACATATCTTTAAATGCAGCTGTGAGCATGTACCCACCCCAGCATAAACATTCACATGTGAAGAATATACACTCAGACATGTGCTCACACGATAAGCCAACCACATACATTTTCAGAGACACATGCACGCATAGTACAAATGTGCGTACAGGCATGCACACACAGAATATGCATACAAGAACATGTATACAGAATTGTACACACATGTAAACCCCTGCACCAAAACAATCATGCATGCTCAACTACACCAAAGTGGGGCAGAATGCTGCTGGAACCCTGCTACTGGCTGGGAAACCCTGTCCCATCTCCTTTGTACCTCTATTGCAGGAAGGGGCCCTTTCCCGAACACCCTGGAGACCTCTAAGTGTAGGAGTGCAAAAACATTGATCTGACACACTAGCTGTATTGCATAGGCCTCCCCGTCTCTCTCTCTCTCTCTCTCTCTCTCTCTCACACACACACCATTCATCCATCAGTGCTTTGAGCTGCCTTGGGAGTCCTCAGACCTCCAGCTCCAACTGTAGAGAGCACCTCAGGGGGAGGAATCCAGACACCTCAGCCTTCATAGTCACCACCCTGCACTTCAAGCACCCAAAGTTCCTCTTCTTCCACCTATTTGAAGGTGGCAAGAGCCTTTGAAAGCTGTCCTTTGTTCCTGTCAAGCATGAACCTCCTAAGAAGTCCACATGCATCCTTCAGTAGTGGCTTGGAAGGCTGTAGCTGTTTCTTGTAGGTTGGGCATGACCTTTGCTGTGAATCAAAGCAGTTGTGAGTATCCCCATGAGATGGCAAAGACCAGTTCCATTAACATTCTCTTATGGAGGGAGCAGACGAGATCCTTGCAAGGGAGACCCTTTCCCTCTTTGAGATTATTCAGGAGGTAGAAGCTTGACTGGGTACAGGGAATCCTCAGTAGTGTAGCTTCCCGTAAGCTGCTCAGAGAGTTTTTCGGTCCCATGTGACTTCTGACAGATCATTCATATTTTAGGTGGCAACTTTTCAGTGGTATAGCTTGCTCATCTCTGTTTCGGCTCCAATCTGCCTGCACCATCCACCGCCCTCTGGGTTGGGTTGCTTAGGAAACTTCCTGGTAGCAGAATGGCTTCTGAGTCACCCACACTCCTATAAGAAACCACAATCAATTCTCTGATTCACCAAACAGGACCTGGATCGATTCCTTTCTTGGTCTGTTGGTGCCCTCTCTGCCTGGGGTGGATAGAAGTAAATGTTTCTTTATATTTACCCAGGAAAAGTCATGCAATGGATGGCTCTTCTCTGATGCCTTTCCACTCCACACCCCCTCCCAAGTACAGGCAGACCTCTCCCCCTCCTCCTCTGCTGTTCCCCAGCATGGAATCTACGCCTCCATTGCCATCTGTGTTAGCTACTGTTTGTGTTGCTGTGACAAAATCCGTGACAGAAATAGCTTAAAGAGAGAAAGGTTTGCTTGGGCTCAGTTTCAGTCCCTCACAGCAGGGAAGGCATGGTGACAGAAGCTCCAGGTAGCAGCTTGCTCCCATGGTGACAGATGGGAAGCAGAGCATCCAGGCTGGAACTTAGCAGTAGGCCAAACCTTCCAGGACCTGCCTCTAGGGACTTGCTTCTACAGATACCGCAGTCTTTAAAATAATGCTACAAGCTGGGAGTTCGGGGTTCAAAACATGACTCCTGGCTAAAGAGATGACTTGGGGATTAAGCTGTGCTTCAAAAGCAGAAGTACCTGAACTTGTATCCCAGATCCCAAATAAAAATGCTAGGTGGAAATGACGGCAACTTGCATTTCTGGCCCTGGAAAATAGAGCCTGGGAAAGCCCAGAGCAATGCATAAAGGAGGTAGAGCAATCCAAGATGAGTCCCAAAGTCACCCTGGAGCTTTTACAAGCACATGCAGTGCCCTTTGATATACTCAGTGCCCTTTGATACACACACACACACACACACACACACACACACACACACACACGAGTTGAGTCCATGAAGGACATTTGTGTTTCAAACTCTAACACTGTCTTTACACGTTGCTGTCTAGTGGTCTAGTGAGACTCAGCGTCTCTTCCTTGCATAGACTCTATCCTCTGGTCTCACTGTGCCAGCACTCTGATGCATCAGCCCTCCAGTAATGCATGCCGGCAGAAGGAAGGTCAAAAGCAGGCACTGCTTTCTGAGTTCAGCTAGGCCGGAGAGAAGCATCTGCACAGACACCTGGGCAAGAGAATGCCACCTCCCAGCTCCCATTCATCAGAGCGTGCCCACCATCCCCAAGAAGCTCCACTTTCTAAGTGAAAGGGGAAATCACAACTGGATGCTCTGTATTCAAATCTGGAGGGATTTGAAATAACTGAATCAAAACTGTATTACTATACAGCTGTGGCTCCGATGGGGCTTCCAGTTGCAGAGGGAAGGGAAGATTCCGGCAATAGCTCTGCCAGAAGATGTCACATCTCTGAGTCCGTGCCCCTCTAGTTGAACCTGTGACCATGCAGGCACTCACGGATGGCAAACCTCTGCCAGCACAGACTCACTGCCACATCCTGTGAGCTTCCAACAACAAGCTTCCACTTTCCTTCCTCGCCCCCAACAAAGTCAACACATTTCCACCCAAGACTTCTGCCTTTTAGAGACATTTCAGGTATTTGGGCCCTACTTTTCTACATTTATCATTAGAGCAATTATCAGCTAAAAATGCTCTGCTCCCTAAAACAATGCAATCAGATGGCAGCAGTGTATCTGAAGTTATAAATAACTTCCTGCTTGCCTGCTGCTTGTTTGCGGTGCTATATAAATCTTTAGGTGTGTGAATTTCATCATTACTAATGTTCTTTAAAATGTAATACAACTTTTCTCATTAAAAAAAAAGAGCCAGCCAATCAAAATCAACACCTCACGGACCCTCCACCTCTGAGAGACTGGATTTGCATTGCAGAACAACTGTAATTTTATTCATGGGTTGGCATCGCCCCAGCCCATCAGTAATTAAACACGGAACAGCTGTCACTCTGCGGCATCCTAGGCAGGCAGGATGGAATAATGAGCCTGTATCGATGGGCTCCACAGTTGGGGGCTGGCATGGCTGGGGAACTGGTGCAGCAAAGGGGAGGGTGTGGGCAGAGACTGGCATGGTGAGGGAGGCTTAGACTCAGGGCTGTCTCTGGTTCATCCACTCCAGACTTTCTTCCTTGACTCTGCAGATAGAGGGACAGACAATGAGGAGAGAGGAAGAGAGTAAAAGACAGATACAGAGAGAGAAGGGAGAGGGGAATTCACTGAAATATGAACACATAGCCTGATGCCACTGGGGATCTAGTGGAGGTGGATAGGGGGAGTGGGGGGACACCTCCAACTTCTGCCTTCTATTTTTTTCATGTTGTTTGAAATATGTTAACAATCAAACAGGTATTCCCTCTGTAATTCACAGAGCTAATTAAAAAACAGTGTTAGGGAAACTGAATTCAGGGCCTTATACATGCTAAGCAAGCAAGCTAAGCACCCAGACCCTCACAGAGCTAATCGCTCAGAGTTTGGGTACTGAGTAGTGGGGACAGAGGAAAGGAGGAGAGAGTTACTGCTGATTCCCACTCTTGGAAAGGATAGGACTTAATTGTACATACCCAGACCAGAATGGGCACTGGAGATCTTGTGACTTGTATTAGTTATTTTTCTGGTTGTTATGACAAAATCTCTGACAAAGAGCAATTGCAGGGAGGAAGGATTTGTTCTGGCTCACAATTTGAGGGCACACTCCATCATGGAGGGAATGTCATGGGAACAGGAGTTTGAGGCCGCAGGTCACATCTGCAAGTCAGGCAGCAGAGAGCTATGAGTGCTTGTGGTTAGTTCTCTTTCCTCCTCTTTTTTTTTTTTTCTGGTCCAATACTTCAGACCAAGCAACAAGGCCACCCAGAGAGAAAGCGAGTCTTTTCATCTCATTCAATCTATTCTAAATGAACTCTCACGAGAATGTCCACAGGCTTGTCTCCTGTATGATTCTAGATCCTGTCAAGTTGGCTGTAAATAAATATTAACCATCAGATGATCTAAGACTCCATTTTGCTGATGAAGGAAAAAAAACCAGAAGGCTGGATAGGAGCAGTGGCTTGACAGTCAGGTAGTGTGGGTCTAGTGGTTTGGTTTCCGGGGTCCCACAAGAGCATCTCCAGGAATCACATCATCTCTGGGCCTCAGCGTCCCTCTTTACGCAAGAAGTAGGGGAGAAGAGTTTTGAAGAATATCAGCACACAGATCCCAGAACCAGCTCCTGAGGTTCTTCTGGGCAGTAACCTATGCATTATCTGTGGGACTCAGCTCTGTGTATTGTCAACCTGTCCTTCTAGGACCCCTTACCTAGATAACCCTTTCACCTCCCCAAGCCCCAGACTGAAGAAAACTTCTTTACACATCTCCCAGAAATCCCCTTCTTCCCTCATTCCTTCCAGGCATTTCTAAACTATCTGGATCATTCTGCCAGCAAGGTCAGTGTCTCCCAGAATCCTACATCATGGGCCCCAAAGCAGAACTTCAGATCTCTGCATCTCTGCAGCCAAGCTCTCTTACCCTCCCTTAGAGTAGCAGTATACTATCACCCCTTTAGAGAACTCTCTACCCCAATCCAGGCCCTCCTACTAAGTGGAGGTTGAGGAGGAGATGTGGTTTTTCTCAGGAAGACTTCTGGACCCACCAGGGGTTTCTCTGAGGAGGGTCAAAAGCTACTCAGTGTGGCTGTGCTAAGTGACAGTAGAGAGACAAAGTCTCTCAAGGATGAACTGTACATGCAAAATGTGGTGTTGAGATCTAGTAGATCCCAGACCTCTTATCTGTAGTGATGAAGAGAAAGAGATGTACCCTACACAGTGACCATGGGGACCACCCATCCTAGGTATGCAGAGGTGGGTGTTTTAGTTACTTTTCCTGTTGCTGTGTCAAAATGCCTGGCAGAAACCACCTAAGGGAGGAAGGATTATTTTCCCCATTGGTAGAGGGAAAGAACTGGCAGAGTTCATGATGTTTCAGAAGCATGGAACGCTTCCCAGAAAGCAATGAGCTCAGAAGGAAAATAGAGCTGACCTATGATCCCAATGTGTGCCTCTCTACCCTGTGATCCACTTCCTCTAAATAAGATCCACCTCTTCAAAGTTCTGCATCTTCCCAAAAAACAGCTCCAGCAACTGGAGACCAAGTAAGTGATAAGCATATATGCTTGTAGGGGGGACATTCTACATTCAAATCATTCAGTAAAAGTATCTGGAAAGGGTATGTGTCTAGGTTTAGCTCTGGGAATTTGAGATGAGTTTATTCCAGACTAAGGGATGATGGCTGGTAATCTTTGAGGCAGGTATGCAGGTCACTATTGGAGGATAGTATTGTGTGACCACAGCCCTCCAGGGCTCAAAAAGAAAAGGCTTTGGAACCAAGAACCAGATGTCGGCATAGCGCCATCACACACTATTATCACACACACACTGAGGCTCTACTGAAGGCTCTCCTGGCTCTGATTTATCCCTGCTTCAGAGAGTTTTATGTTCTGCTGGACCTGCGAGGGTGGCAGGGCCATCCGTGGACCAAATATCTGATGATGGCAATGAGCGCTGGAAATGCAAGATTCCTGGACATAAGGCAGAGAGAATATCCTACTGTTAGGTGGTGTCAATATCGAAAAGAAGCAATAGATGCTGGATATGGCCTACCCATTCAGCCAGGGACTTCAAGGCGTGTGGAGGACACAGACACACAGAAGCAGGTGGTATTCCACATTTGCAACACACCGTGCTCTGGTGTGTGAATCATATGGAAGGCAATGGAGAGAAATCAGCAGACTTCTCATTCTGCTACAGGCAGAATGAGATGTGTAAGAGTGTGTGAGTGTGCACATTAAGAGTGTGCATTTATACCTGTGCACATGCACACGACAGTTACATGTATGGTATTGTGTTTGTATGTGTGTGTGCATAAGTGTGTGTGTGTGTGTGTGTGTGTGTGTGTGTACATATTGCAACAGCATGTGTGTATAAGCTTATGTATCTCCACTAAGCCATCCTAAGGTCGGGTGTCCCATCCCCCTAGAGCATCTTTCAACCCTTCCTTTCTCCCAGGTATAGTTTCACAACTCATTGCTGCAATAACATACCTGGCCCAAACAACAGAGGGGATATGCTCACAATTCCAGGTTTTGTCTGTCATGGCAGGAGTATCACATCAGCAGGAAAGGAGTGAATTGGCCACAACACACCCAGAGTCAAGAGCAGAGGGGAAGAACTAATGCATGCCAGCCAGTTTCAGGCAGCTATAGAGCCCAGAGAATGGTCCACCCCAGTGAGCAGATCTTTCAACTCGACCAAAACCATCAAGGCAGTCTTCCTACAGGTTTGCCCAGAGGCCCACTTTCCAAGTATCAAGCTGATGACTGAAACTATGACCCCACCCAGATAATGGATGTCAGGTAAGTCAACAGGTGGAGATGTCACTCTCAACCAGGTGGGTAGTGGGAACTGTCCCTGAAACGCTCACTGCTGAGCCCAAGAGGGTTTGAAACCAACAAACTGAAGGCTTTTAGGGGACAATGTGTTACTGGCTTTGAATGATGCTTCTGTGGCAAAGAAACTCACTCAGAGCAGTGGGAGTCTTATTGACTTCTGGCCCGCTGTGCCTGGTGGTGCTGTGGGAGTGATGGGCACACAGGCCAGATAGTGCTCGCTCCACATTCAGACCTCAGGGTGTTTGCAGAGTTGAGAACATATTGGGCACATAGCAGCACATAGTTAAGACTGTAGGTGGAGAGAGGCATGGGAGCCAAGTAAGACACCTCCCACCTGGGACCAGAGTCCCAGATGGTCCAGTATCTTTAAAGTATCATCCAATCCAAACATCTCCTCTCTGCAGGGGATCCCTTCCTATCCCACTGGTGCTTCCTTTTAGTCTGTGTTATGTGGGGTGAATCGATGCAGAATTGACTTGGGAGCAATAAGGGGCCCTGACTGAGCACAATCAATCCCATAGGCCCATGGAGAGGGCAAGAGGTACTTCGTTCCAACAGGGAAAGTGCTCCTGCCCACCATAAAGATGTGGCACAGGCTGCAACATCTCCTCATCTCCTCTTTCCACACCTTATATGCAGACGAGCAAGCAGCCTCCACAGCACGCTCAGCAACAGCCAGGGTCACTGTTTTTTATGTGATTCCTTGATCAAGTGCTTGACTTGGTGCTATGCATAGGAAATCTCCATGCACGACCTCAGCAAACCCAGCGGAGTTCCTTTCTCCTTTTGTTGGTAGGGAAAAGGAAGCTTGCATGAGTTATCCAATAGAACTCTTTGCTATAATGACAAAATCCAATCTAACAGGCCTCAACTGGGTTAGTGAGATGGCTCAGCAGATAAGGCTCACACTTGCAAATCGGCTGACCTGAGTTTGACCCCCGGCAGCGTCCATGATGGAAGGAAAGAATCAACTGTTATTATTATCATCTTTTTTGACACTGTCATATATGAATACAATGAATTTATGTCACTTTCACCACTTCTCAATCTTGTCTCTCCCTTCTTCCCACTTCATACTTAGAACCAACTTCTGAAAGTTATTCTCTGACCTCCACAAGTATGTAGCACCCATGTTCCTCTCTTCCTCTCTCTCTTTCTCATTCAATAAATAATTTTTAAAAGAATAAGCTTAAGTCAAATGGAACGTGTTGGCCCACACAATGAAAAAGCACGTGGGACAGACAGCCTTATCCTTGGGGCCCCAATACCCACACACCGTTTTCCCCATCTCTCTGTCTGGCTTTTCTGCACACCAGCTCTAGAGTCGATCCATGTGAGAACAAAATGGTGGCCAGGATTCCAGACCTTCAGTCACCCAGAAATTAATCCAGGGGAAAGAGTGCTTGTCATTTCATTGGCTCAGAATGAGTCACATGCTGGGCCTTGAACCAATTAGCATGTCTGGGGAAATATAATACTCTGATTATCCCTGAGCAGGGGGAGAGGGGTGCGGTGTGTATGGGGGGAGAGAAACACCAGCCGGCTGCTACAGAAACAGAAACAAAGAATGCAGGCAGAGTGATTCTGTGCTGGGTGCCAAAATAAAGACGCTCATCTTAAAGGACCAGAGGTCTGTGAAGCCTTCAGAACACGCTACTCACCACTTCCCCCAGGGTCCTAGTGTCGTGCGCTGGCATGGCTCCCCTGACTTTACTGCGTGTTCCTTGGGAGGGACCCTGACTGTGCCTTCAGGCTTTGGAGGACCTGTATCCTTCGGCATCGTCCTGCTTGCAATTTTTGGGAGAGCGCAGGTGCTGGAAGCCGGGTTTGGGGGGCGTGTCCTCTAGTGCAAGGCCTTCAAGCTGGGACCCTGGGGAACCCAGCTCGCTTGCCGCTACAGTTATATAACTTAAATATATGGGACATAATTATTTTTAAAAATATACCCATAAAATTGTCTCTGATTATTTTAGTCACAATACAAATAGCCTCAATTAGAGCAGAAATAGGGCGCGGGTTTATGGCTCCCATGAATCTGTGAGTAACCTCAGCTCCGAGGCGGAAAAGCCTGCAGCTCCCTGCAGGCCCTGCCATGAATTCTGTGACAAAATGGCCCCAGATCCGGCACTGGAGTAGCAGGCAGAAAGGAGCTAAGAGGGGGAGTTATCTGTGTTGTTTCTCCATGGCCTAGACTTCCCCAACTGGTTCCGGGCCTGTCAGAAGAGGGAAGGCCCACACTTCTCAGAAAGGCTTGATGTAGGTTGCAAAGAGCCATCCATCCACACGTGAGTCAAATCCCTTTATGGGCGAATGGAGAGGAGTAACTAATACAAAGACATCATCCCATAGCACTTCCTAGGTCTCGTTGGAGTGCTAGGCTCAGCCCTCGGGGTATGAAAGTCAGAAGGTTAGTCCTCAAAAACTCATAGTTTAAAACCTCTCTGCAGCTGGGTACCATGGTGCACCCTTGTGATACCAACACTCAGAAGATTGGCAGGAGTTGTTGGAGGCAAGCCTGGGCTGCAGGGCAAGACCCTGTCTCAAAATGAGAAAAGAAAGGCTGGCATGATGGCTCAGCAGGTAAAGAGGCCTACACGCAAACCTGGCAACCTGTGTTTGATCCCTGGAGCCCACGTGGTGGAAGAGAGAACCCACTTCTGAACGTTGTTCTCTGATCTTATAAGTGGGTGGTGCCTTGAGCCTCTTTCCCTCCCTTGGGAGAGAGTGGTGAAAAGGACGGGTCCTCTGGAGAGTTGCCTTGTCCCTATATCATGTGACACTCAGGTAGGGAAGCCACCTGTGAACCCGGAAGTACGTGTCCCCAGTCCCCAAATCTGCCGGTGGCTGAAGGGTCCACACCCCGGCTTCTAGAATGTTAACAAATGCATTTGTGTTGCCCCTAAATCACCGAGTTGAAGGCGTTTGGCTATAGCAGCCTGAAAAGACTAAGCCACCTTCCCGGGGTCCACTGTTATTCCCTGCTCTCTGGGGTTACTCAGCTGAGGGTGCTGTGTGCCTGCAGGAGACTTTCATCTGTCTGCTGCAACTTCAGAACACCTTTTGGAGACCCTGGCATCCTGAGTCACCCATCCGGAGAAATAGCATCAAAGTCACAGTCAGCATATCGGTGGTCTTGGGGGTTTCTGGTGGTCCTGGGAACATGTGGGGAGCACTGGCTTGGATGATCCTCCAGGCCTGGGGGTACACAGGAGCATTCCTTGAGAAGAAGACCCCTCCCCAGCCCCCAGGCACATGCACGGTGTATAATGTACAGTTGTGTCAACATCCTCAGGCTGATCCTACTTGTTTTTTCTGATGAAGGTTAACACTTTCCTTTAACCTCTAATGGAAATGTTTTTGAAGCTTTAAAACTTTGGAGAGACAAAGGGGAAAAAAGTGGACCTGGATAGAGAGAACTGGAATCTTTATAATAGGGAATTTTTTGGGGTATAGTTTTCTTCATATGGGTCTTGCATATTATTTTTATAGAGTTTCATTGATGTTCGAATGAGGCCTTTCTTCATTATATATGGAAGTCAGCTCCTCAATGCACACAGGAAACTATGGATTTTTCTAGGTTTTTCTGTTGTTGTTGTTGCCACTGCCGCCAATGCTGCTGCCGCATCTACACACCACCATGCCTCTCTACATTCTTCTATCCAGCCTCTTTTAATTCCTGTGGATTTTCTAGGTAAATATAAACATACTGTCTGCCAAGAATGATAATGTTTTCCCTTCCCTTCTAATCTTTGCACTGCTATTCTTTTTGTTTATTCCTGTCTTATGGTGTTGGCCCTTTGTTTAGAATTGATAGATAGAGGGTCACCTGCAGCTTCTTAGAGAGGCCTCAGAGGAGAGCCCCGGGTGCTCTTGACTCACTCGCCGAGACTCCCGTTGCAACGATCCCCGGTGGCCCAGAAGCTTCTGTCTTTAGCATATCCACGATTTTAGATGCATTTCATTCCCACCGACTGTCTTCACTCTTGAATGAGCCTCCAGGGCCAGGATCTTAGGCACATGCCGTGGTGGGGTACACAGCCAACTCTCGTTAAGTGAGCCCTCATGTGAGGATTTTGCAGGGAGGTTTTCTTGGCTTTGTTTCCAAATTCTCCATGCCCACTCACTATTTTTTGAACATTTTATTTATTCATGGGGTGGGAGTAAACATGGATGCTCACGTGCCGTGGCGTGCCTGTGAAGGTCAGAGACCTTTTGGAAGTGGATTCCCTCCTTCTGGTGTGTGAAAACTATTCCTGGAGAAATGCCACACAGCTCTCTTTCCACCCCAGATAGGAATTCGACCACAGACCAAAGTTAATGATTACGTCAAAGTCCAACTTGACAAACCAACAAGTTTATTTGGGTTACTTACAGGAGTAGAGGGTAAGAGTTGCTAATAGGAGCAGGGATGACTCAAAGGCTCCTTATCATAAGAAAGCACGTCCCTCTACAACATGGCTGATGGATTTACCATTGCTGCATAGATGTAATCTCTTTTCAATTAACTTTCCTCAGCCTATATACCTTAGTGTCCTACCCAGACCTCAAGGTCCCTCCCCATTCCCTCTGTCTCTGAGGGAAACTTAACAGTCAACAGATGCAATTTTAGTGGTCTCCAACAAAGATGGCTGAGAAAAACACCATGTAAAATACCAACACCTTCCATCATGTAGGCTCTGAGAAGCGAACTCAGGTGACCAGTTTTGTGAATAAACCCTGCTGAACTGCCCCATCAGCCTGTACCCACTTTTTGTTATTGTTCTGTTTTTGTTTGTTTACTTGTTTGTTCTGAAACATCATTTGGTCTAGGCCTGGCCTCGAACTCATGATCTCCCTGAATCTGCCTCCCAAGTGCTGGGATCATAGGTGCTCATCGCCTGCCATGTTCTTTCAGCTCCTAGGCTCCTTCTTAAAGACCTCCAACCCATGGGTGCTGCCATACAGGCCACAGAAATGAACCCCTGGCTGGTTCTAGTTTGCATCTGCTGCCTCTGTGTCCTGCCCAACGTGACATGAAGAGCCTCTGCCACAGGTTCCGGTTACCTTTGGCCACCATGTCTGAAATCTCTGAAACCACGAGCCCAAAGCAATCTTTCTTTCCTAAAGTTGCTTCTGTCAGGCATTTGATCACAGCAATGCAAAAGTTTTAAGATCCTGCCAAGGGGGCAGGGGTGGGGGGCTAAAGAGATGGCTCAGGATTTAAAGCCTCTGCTTTGCAGGCAAAAGTACCTAAGTACAGATCCAGATGCCACATAAAAACACTGGATAGATATGGAAGTGGCAGAGTTTGGAAAGTATTAGAGCAAAGTAAAGAAGGGGTAAAAGGCAATAATCCAGGATGATTCCCGAAGTCACCCTTAGACCATCACAGGCACAAACACTCAAATGCTTTTGTACAAACACACACACACACACACACACACACACACACACACACACACTAGCAAGGACTAGAAGGAATCATGATGTTCTTCTTTCCTAATGATTCCACCTCTTTCTCCATTTTTCATGTTTTTACTGAGCATCACTCTCTGCCACTCCCAGGGCAGTCGCAGAGCAAAGAAGAGCTTCTGAGTGTGGGAGAGAGTGTTCAAAGGCAGCACCGCCGCATCAGCAGGAGCGTGCAGTGTAAGAGCTGGAGGTGGACTGGTCTGCTAAGGTAGAAGTAGCCATGCTTGCAGCCTGAGGGATGGAGAAGCATCGTCTAGTACAGAAGAGCATGCCAGGTGAGCAGCAGGCAGCCCAGAGATGTGAAGGAATTACTGCCGGGGCCCCGGGCTCCAACCAGGACAAGATTCAAGGCTAGAGAGAAGAGGGCATGATCTAGTGGCAGTTGGAGAACTGAATGGGGAGACCTAGAAAGAGGACTCAAATGTTGCCTTAGGCTAAGGAAGAGAGGCTGAGGTGCTGGGGTGTAGGAAAGATCACAGCTAGATGGGGCTTAGCTTGGAAGGGCTGAGATAGGAGGATCAGGAGCTGAAGTCAGCCTGAGTTGCACCTGTTTTCAAAACAAAACAAACAAACACATCATCAGGACTGTTCTCAGGGTAGAGGTGTTTCCAGTAGTCTGGGGTCTGGCCCCAGTGCTTCCAGGTTCTTGATCTTTTATTCAACCAGCAAATAAAAACACACAGGTTTGTAAAAGTAGCGAAGAAAACTAACTCAGAGCAAAGCGACAGTAAATTCAGGACTCACTGCCTGGGAGCAGTGGGCCACATAGGTGACGAATCAAAGGTCCAGGTTGTTGCCTGGACTCTCTTTTTATGGGGTCTAAAGGAAGGAGGAGATAGTTGCTCAGGGTTATAAAGTGGGTCATTCAATATATTGACTGAAATATTAGATCTAGTCACTTTTTCTACTGTGTATGGGCCTTCCCACAATGCATCTGATTTTAGTTATATGCATGTGCAGTATGCATAAGCATAAAATTAAGTAGTGCATCTTCCCTAAAAATTCATTTGAAAGACTGTTTGCCCTGCCAAGTGTGCATCCTGTCATAGCTAGATACAATTGTCAGTTTGACAGTGTGGGTTTGAACTCTGGACACCTTTGTAAATAATTAATGGTTGAGTTAGTCCCCAAGCAAGCCTGCAGGAGACTGTCTGATTAATGGGAAGATCCAGTCCATGGCGGGAGGGATTAGTCCTTGGGCAGATGAATAAGATGGAGAGAGGTGGTTGAGGAAGTCAGCATCCTTCTGTACACTTGGCCAGAAATGCTGATCTGCCAAGTGAGGTTTGTCCCTCTCAGCAGTCCTGTGGATATTGTGTGGCCAGCTCCCTCGGCCCTCTGGTGTTGGTGTGGGCTATCCTGATAAGCCCACAGCAAGACAAAGTGAAGAGCTGTGGATCGCTGGTCCTGACTTTGAGTAGAAGTAACTGCATTTAGCAAGTAGGATTGAGAGTTGAGTCTTGGCATCTAGAAAATTAAATGGACCTACAAGAAGATTTATTTCAGAGCTAGACTAGGCAGCACTGGACTGTATTCCAGCTACTTCAGAGGCTGAGGCAGGAGGATGACAAGTTCAAGGTCAGTCTGAGTGACTAGTGAGACCCTGCCTCAAAACAATCAGTAAAACGAAAGCCGGGACACAGCTTGTAGTAGAGGACTTGTCTAGAATCTACTAGTGAGGGGCTGGGGAAACGGCTCAGTGGTAGAATCCATCAGTGTGGAGCTGGGGGCATGGCTCAGTGGTAGAGAGCTCACCTAGAATCTATCAGTGAGGGCGAGTAGGTGTGGCTCAGTCATAGAGCCCTTGCTTTGCAAGCATGAAGCCCTAGGTTCAATCTCTAGTGCCACAGAAGGAAGGAAGAAAAAAAAAAGATTTACTTGAGATGGACGGTCATTGATTTAGGGTTTCTGACAGGTGTGCTATCTGGAACTGACAAAGAGAAACATTAAGTCCATTCTGCACAGAGCACTTGCATTCTTTCCGCCTGGTCAACTCTATAGCCCGAGTGCTTTTGTCCCCTGGAGGAGGTTAGGATGGATTTGAATTAGCCAGGAAGTTCTTTGACTGCTATTTTAAAACTTCTCCCTGCTACCTGGCCTGACATAATAATTACCCGCCTGTGATTTATCTCGGCCAGATTATGAATGATGATAGGGTTTGGGGTGATAATTGAGCAGATCCAACACCTCACCTCCTCCTAGCCATTTACTCTTCAGCAGCTGATGTTTTCCCTTGAGGACTAGTAATGACTGCCGTGAACCCGGAGAAGGAAGTGGGAGGTTCGTGATGGCACCCTGCTGTGCCCAACCCCATGGGGGTCAGCCCAAGTAGCCCAAGTAGCCCCAACACTTGTAAGTCTTCCCATGACACAGGCACAACACAGATGATCAGCCTGATCTCTGTGTGTTCCCACCCACCACCGGTTCTGCTGCGGAGACTCTGAACGGAGCGGAGAGTTCCCTGGCCTTTGGAAGCGGTGCAGGGAGACTGCAGGACAGAGGATTCATCACCACACCAATAGAAGGGGTCGCTTCAGTGGGGGAGGCTAGGAAGAGGACGTAAGAAGATTGGGGGCCGTTGTGAGGACTGCTTCTGAGGGAGCTCTGCAGGACCCACCGAAGGCCAAGAGAGCCAGTGTGGAAACTGCTGGAAGGTCAATAGCTGAGTAAAAGGTCTAGCCGGTATAAAAGGTCCCTAGTTTTAGTGAGGGGTAGAATGAGATGGGAAAAGACTAAGGCTAAGTGAGCATAGGCAGAGAGTGACTTGAGCACAGAATGGCTGACAGATTTCTATCAAATCTGGTTAGATTCTCACAATGTTATAAACTTAGGTTGATCACCCTAAAACTTCCCTTATCCTTATACGTGATGTCCTTGGGTGCTGTCTACTGCTGTGGGGGTGCATTCAGAAGGCATAGGGGCCACACTAGCACTGTCAGCTCTTCTAGGAGCCAATACATCATCATGATTCACAGGGTCCAGTCCAAAGGTTGCCATTGCTTAAAATGTAGAGAGAAATGCCCACCTTTCTTCCACAGGGTCTCCTTCCATTGTCAGGGTAATTAGTTATCTAAGGCCACTATCCCTCCGACATAAGGACAGAAGGGGAGAATTTGGGCTCTTGCTCACTTCAGGGGCCCCAGTCTGCACCTCAGTGCATGGAGGGCAGGGACCATCCCCAGACACCCCGGGCCTCTGCTTAGGAGCCTTTGATGAGCATGGAAAGCAGAGGGAACAGTTGTCACTGGGTGGAGGTTGCTGTTAGGCACCTTACTGCACTACTTCCAGAACGAAATGGTGCCTCTGGGCAAGCACAGTGGGCGTGCATGCTCTTTCCTCAACCTGAACTAGCCCCTGGGCCCCTCCTTCTTCATATATATATTCCCACCGCTGGATCCAACTCTTCAATAACTAAGCATTTTCCCATAAAAAGTAGAACTCCAGTAAAAAGTAGAAAATCTGAAATGACTGTTGCTCCTAGTGCCTTCCTGGTTGTTCTCTATGTAAGCCAAGAGGAAACGAAAGCTGGCGGATGCTCCGTGCATTGGCGCCTGAGACAGCCATTCTGCTCCCGTAATAAATCTCTTGAGCACGTGGCCTGTAGTCTTTGCTGGACACTGAAGGGAGTTCCCGAACAAGCCCCCTTCAGTTGGGGGATCAGATGCTCTGAATAGAGCCCACCGACCCTGTTATGGTTTTGATGCCAAGTGTCTTGCCAAAGGCTCATGTGTAGAAGGATTGGTTCCCAGCTGGTGGATCCAGTCAGTGAGAGCCCACTGGGTCACAAGGACTCTGACATCAAAAACTGATCCACTGATGGAGTCAAACTTGTTGGCATCATTGGGAAATGATGGAAACTTCTGGAGGTGGAGCCTAGTTAGAGGAAGTAGGTTCCAGGAGTATATATGTAAGGGAGGCATATTCTTGGGGATTCCTCTTGACCCCCACCATGTTTCTTGGTTGCCATAGGTGAGCAGCTATACCGTAACATGCCCTTCTCCCATATTTTTTGCCTTATCACAGTTTCACACCAGTGGAACTTGCCAATCGTGGACTGAACCTTCAGAAACTATGAGCCAAAAGGAATCTTTGCTCCTTGAACTTATTCCCTCTCAGGTGTCTGTTACAATGATGGAGGACTAACACAGTCCCCTTGGATTTTACTTACAAGACACAAATTCAAAGACAAAAATTATTAGGAATTTACTCTAAAAAAGTATTAGGAATTTCAAAGTTGTGAGTTCATAGCTTGAACTCCAAATGCAGGGGCCATTTCTGCATTGGTTAACCAAAACTTGGTCAGTTTTAGAATTTTCTAATGCTTGGACTTTGCATATTTCAGTTATTAAAGTACTGACTAGTCTTGTATGAGGCCCTGGACTCTAAAATCGACATCATTGGGAAGGAAGAAAAGAAGGAAGAAATGAAGGAAATATGAAAGAAAGAAAGAGAGAGAGAGAAAGAAAAAGAGAGAGAAAGAAGAGAAAGAAAGAGAAAGAAAGAAAGAAAGAAAGAAAGAAAGAAAGAAAGAAAGAAAGAAAGAAAGAAAGAAAGAAAGAAAGAGAAAGAGAAAGGGGGAGGGAGAGAGGAAGGAGGGAGGAAGGGAGAAAAAAGAAGGAGGGAAGAAATAAGAAAGGAAGGAAAGAGAAAGAGAGAAAAAGAGAAAAGAAAAAAGAAGGAAGAAAGGAGAAAGAGAGAGAGAGTTAACCAGATGTGGAGTTGCATGACGTGATCCCAGCTGAGACAGAAAGATTGACACAGTTTAAGGCAAGCCTGTTCTCTGAGTGAGTTTCAAGTGCAGCTAGAGCTTCATAGTGAGATGCTGGCTCAAATAAATAAATAAATAAATAAATAAATAAATAAATAAATAAATAAATAAATAAATGTTCCTGGGCCCTACTCCAGATGAGTCCTTAGGCTCCTGAGCGCTGACATTACCATTCCTGGCCCTGTTCTTAACACTGCAATTGGAATCATTTCTGGAAAATGAAGCTGATCATTTATTTAGTCCTGAGAACGTGTTCATGGCATCATAGTTTTAAAATATAAAGCCAGCGTGGAGACCCGGCGATTCAGCAACACTCTTACTGTGAGTGGTGGGGGAGGGAAGGGAGGGACATGATGGAGAAATACAAGACAGAGTCAGGCCTCTCTAGCTTGCACATGTGGCAGCTAGGTGGAAGCAGGCAGGTCCGCTGTACTAGCCCTGAGCTGGCTGCCTGCAGCCGTGCTGAGCTCCAGGGAGGTCTGGTACATCCCTTGGGATTGGAGGAGGGAGGTAAATAGAGGGCTAAGCACTGACATTTGAGATTTGGAAGATACAATGGCAGAAAGGTGGTTCTTTGCTATAATGGGGAAGTAGGGGACCAGACAGCCTGGGATTCAAGTCTCCTGGGTGCTTCGACTCCTCAGAGAACTCACTTTTCCATTATAGGAGTCGACTTCTTGCGGTGCTTGATTTGTTTTGCTTTCTTGCAGGACAAGTTTTCGCTGTGCGGCCCGGACTGTCCTCGAACTCTCCATCTTCCTCCTTCACCTCCTGAGCACTGGCCTTACCACTCTTGACCCTGTTCTTAACACTTCAATTGGAACTGTTTCTGGGAAATAGCAGAGCTTATCGTTAGGTCAGGGCTGCTGCAATCACGGCCACCAACCAGTCGCCCCTTGAGCTTATCCCTCGGGTGTGGAAGCAGGCAGCCTGAGCTGCATGGGAATGAGGAGGAGTCCCATGTGGCTCCGGACAGGTGGTCATGATAGAAAGGCCTTCTGTGGGAGGGCTGTGTACTTCTGACGAGTCTCCCAGGGAGCCCGCTACATCAAAGTGTCCTCTCACTTGCACCAGGGTTTCTTGATATTCACAAGACCAAAGTGTGATACTTGAAATCTCAGCACTCTGGTGGTGCAGGCAGGAGGATCGTGACTTTAAGGCCAGTCTGGGCTATATAACACTGAGAAAGGAATGAAAGAAGAGGGAGAGAAAGAGAGACAGAGACAGCGACAGAGACAAAAGAGAAGAAAGAGAAGGAAGGGGAGGGAAGGGCAGGAGAGGACAACATGGCTGTTTCTGCTGCATGTCAGCCTAGGCCTGGTACAGATATGAGTACCTGTGCTAGCCACTTATACAGGTAACGACTCGACAATAGAAGGCTGAGCTCTGGGCAGGCTTATGAAAAATGAACAGTTAAGGCAAGCCCTTGAACTAGCCTTCAGGAGATGGATTAATGTGGAACATTCCATGGGCATGTAGATAGATGGGAAGCTGGTTCAGTGGATTGGCATCATCAGCATACTTAGGCAGTCTAGATGCTTGGGGAGTGAGGTTTGTCCCTCCCTCAGCAATCCTGTGGTTGTTCCCTGGGCTCTTGGTGTTGATACAAGCTCTCCTAAGCAGGACTTCTGAGAATCGTAAAAAGAATAAAATCCCCCGTTTTCCCCTAAACTCTTTTGGTTGTGAACTTGTCAACAACATGCAAACTGTTACAGCACATTTTCAGGCATCTGCTGACTGTTCTCCCTGGAGGATGAGGGTTTCGATGACTTCCTGGAGCCGTGACTAGCAGGAGGAAATGGTATCTCAGCACCTGAGAGTCAGGTGCAACTGGCACTGATGGAAGTAGACTGAGCTCAGACTCCCCCGGCCTGGCTGCAGTCTGAGCCTCGGAAGGAATCACTGACCCCTCTGGGGACTGACACCTGCATTGCTGAGATGTGTCACGAAGCTGCCATAGAAGAGCTCATGTCCCCCTCACACCTCCCTGTTCAGTTGCAAGGAGATCTCCCTCCAAACCTGGCTGTTCCTCAGCATCCCTCAATTAGCAGAAAAGCAAGACAGGGGTCCCAGTCATTTGTGCCCAAGACTGGGCTGCTTTCGTGAGTGCTTCCTGCTGCAGAGCTCCCCAGAAGCTGAACTGCAAAGCCTGCAGGTCCCCACCAGGTTCTGTAGCCTGCTCCCTACCCACAACTCCTCCTTCCCCGATTCTCTGTTCTCTTTCACAGACATCTTTGATTGACCAGCTGCATCTCTATCTCCGTGTCTGCTGTTTGGGGACTTACTGCAGTTACTCTGCATGCAGCTGGTAAACTCACCACCAAATGTCTTAGGGGAACAAGAAATTTTATTCTTTCTTATGACCCTGGTTGCAATTCTTTGTTTTTAGTCCAGCTTGAGAGGTGAACTCATGCCAATACCAGGGGCCAAAGGAACTGGCCACACCATACCACAAGACTGCTGAGAGAGGGGTAAACTTCACTTTCCAGTATGCCTAAGAATGCCAACTCGCTGAATCAATTCCCTCCATCTTATTTACCCGCCTAGGAAAAAAATCCTACCCACCATAGGCTGGGTGTTTCCTCCTCCATTAAACCGTCTCCTGCAGGCTTGCTCAGGGCTTAACTCAACTACTAATTCTTTAGAAACATGCCCAGAGCTCAGCCCTCAGATGACAAGCTGACACCTGTATATGATTATCAGATGACTTCACTGATGCAGATCCTCAGGTACCTGTAACAAGGAAGAAAGGAGGTAACCTGAAAGGGGGGATTGTGGACCTGAATGAACAACTGCTGGGGAGCCCTAGCTGCTTGGTACGCGGAACACACTGCCTGGGGCTGACTGAGCGCCTGCCTCAGGCAACCTGAGCTGAGCTTGAATCTCTACACATGTACTCCCTTTTTTTTCTACTGAGATGAAAAGGTCGCTGAGCCACAGAGTCGGGAGCAAAGGCATGCTGGCTCCCAAGGACCTGGCCTGAAGACTTCCAAGCTTGGTCGGCAGGGTAACCCCCACTCACATACACTTTGACACTGTGCCAGCACCCAGCATCCGCATGTAGCAACTACTCTTGGAAACAGATGAGGAGGAGAGATGTACTTGTTCTGGAATGATTATGGATTATCTGAATTCATACAAGACTCACCTTTACTCTTATTCTGCCTGGGGAGCCTTGTACCCCCAGCCATGGACCCCGGGGCCCAGCTGGGCTAGAAGGACAGGTTGGATGGAGGTGGTTTGCTAGGCAGGTGATCCTTACTGCAGTAGCGGGTGTATCAGAAAACCTGGGTTCTGCCATCAACATCCACCATGACCTTAGGAAAGGCTTCTTCAGAGCCAGATGTGGAAACAGGCACCTGCAATCCCAGCACCTAGGAAGGTGAGACCAGAGGACTGTGAGTTCAAGGTCAACCCGGGCTTCGCAATAAGAAATGAACAGAAATTTCTAACATTTGGGCTCCAGGAGCAAGGACACCAGAGATCGAGATGAGGGAAGTCCGAGTCAGAGAGGGCAGTCAGGAGTCCGGTAGACAGCAGAGACACTTGAGCTGTCTAGACTTGTGATCAGCAGCCTTTCATGCTCCGTGTCCTTGAGTGGCAGCATTTGATTCTTCCCCTTGAGTTGGTGTTAGGTGGGAATTGATGTACCCTGGCCAATGAAAAATGCTTATTCCTCTAACCACCTGGATTGATTGTGTGACAGACAAGTGAGTCCCCCTTGGGACTTTGAGGGAATGTGATGGTGTGGTAGTTACCTTTCTGCTTTAGTGAGACAATGCTCAGACAACTTAAGAGAAAGAAGAGTTACTTGGCTTGTGGTTCCAGAGGGGAGATATAGTGCACTGGGGTGCGCATCATATAATTCTGCACATGCAGAAGGCATGGCTTGGAGGCAGAAGCAGGAAGGCTGGTTCGGGTCACAGCCAGTCATCATAGAAGGCAAGGGCAAGTTGTAAGAAGCAAGGCTGGGTCATCCGACTTCAAGCCCCCCACCCCCAGGCCTTCCTCCAGGGAGGAAGGTGCCACCAACCTTCCCAAAGAGGAACACCAGCTGAGGATTCAAACAGGTGAGCCTGTGCAGGGCAATCACATTCAAATCACAGATGGCCTTTTTTATCTGGAAAGATGCATGGAAGTCATTGTGGGGTCTGGACACATCCAACAAAGACTCACCACACAGAAACTGGGTGAAGAAAAGCTTTACGACAGAAACCGGTGCACTGGGGCCACACCTGAGAGCTCTTTTATCTCCAAGTGTAGCCCCGAATGACGTTAAGCAACATTTTTTTAAAGGCAAAAGCTGCAGATGCCTGGCATCTTTTTGTTTTTCGATTCCTTCTTCCTTGGAGAAGGGTGCTTAGCAGTAAATTCCCAGTTACAGTTGGTCTATTTTTAATTTTGTGGTCACACATATCCAGGTACAGCTATTGTCTCCTATTTAGATTAGAAGTTGTGTAAGTTGTGTAAGCAAACCAAGATATAGCAGCAGAAAGCCAGGTTACAAGTTAATATTTGTGTTCTATTAGTCCTCCTTTCAGTTACCATGGACCCGAATAAACAACTTAGCACTTTTTCTTTCTAAAGTCAAGTTCAGCAAGCTGGGTTACAGAAGCAGAAGCCACATTAGTTCCATTAGCCTATTTTAAAGCACATATTAGCTAAATTTCATTTTATTTACTATTCCTTCTTTCAGAAGTAACTTTGGAAATGAATGTAGCTTCTGACTACAATAGGAAGTCAGTCTTCCCGGAAGGGAGCCGATAACACAGGATAGCAGAGCCAAAAGGATCCCAGTCTTGTACCATTTGGGCCCTGAATCCAACCGTACCTAAAGCGAGAACCCGTGTGGATTTCTCAGTTGTATAAGTCCATAAATCTCTTCTTTCACCCCCATAAAACACTCCTTAAACACTGGGAATTTATTGGAAGGCAACATGAGTGTAGACAGACCTGGCGAAGCACTTGAGGAGCTCTGGGGCTGATCAAGAGCACATGGCTCCAGCCATGAAGCCAACACGAGTCTGTCGATTGCATCTCTGCAAGGGACGCGAGAACAGAACAGATGGTGTCTGCTAATGTCGTTTTGTGAGAAACACGGAGACTGTCTTCTCGCACACATTTTGTCTATTGATCCTCAGCAGTCACTGGGAACATGGCGTTAAGATTTTTTGTTTTTAAAGATAGCTCTGTATGAAAGCAGAGAACTGCAGCATTGGGATGTGTGTGTGTGTGGGGGGTGCTCCCGCCTTTCCAGCTATCTGGGTTGGAGCACCGGAAGCAGGGCACTTGGAGAATCTGTGAATGGTTGGCTTGTCCCTGAGCAGCTGTTTCTGAATGACAATTATTTTCCCTGTGCTCTTGACAGAAGTGACTTGGAAGAGAAATGTTTTAAATGCTTAGCTTATTTTTTTTTCTACTATAGATAATAAAAGCACATTAGCAGACATTTGGAAAAGAGCAAAAAAATCCCTTATAATTCCATAATCCTAACACAAGCATTGTTAAAAAGCACTACTTTTCAAGATAAATACAACCATCATCTTTGGAGGGGCTGGTATGACTGAATGATGGCTATTCGGGTTCATCAGAGGTATGGTTTCCAGGTGAAGGTAAGTGTTGCGGTACCCAAGCTCTGCTTATTCAAGAGTTGTGTGGCTTCGGACAAGTTACTCAGACTTTCTGAACCTTGGTTTCTCATCCCTAAAATGCAGAGGAGGGTGGTGTCTGTTTCATCAGCGGGCTATGAGAATGAAATGAGATGGCGCTCAGCCCTTAGCCACTGCTAAGACAGATGCCACATTAGCAGCTTTTCTCAGTGCCGTGCTGGAAGCAGCTAAAGGGAGGAAAAGAGGCGCATTTCAGTTCATGGTTCAGAGGCTGTGATCCATCTGGAGGGGAAAACATGGTGGTCAGAGCAGGTTATAGTCACTGGTCATGTCACAGTGGCCGATGGGAAGCAGCCACCTTCAGGGCTCAGCCCCAGCAGCCCGTGCCTGCTGGTTCATGTCAAGATGTTCCCCAGCATCCCCAGATAGCCCCGCCAGCTGCTCAGATACAGAGCCTTTGGAGGACACTTTGTATTCAACCCTTAACAGACACAGACCTTGTTTTAGTTACTTTGCCTGTCACTTTGATAAGATTCCAACAAAAGCAACTTAAGGGAGGAGTTTATTCATGTGCATTGCCCAAGGATATGGTCCATCATAGCATGATGTTGTGGCAGCCAGAACTTGAGGCTGCTGGTCATGTTGTAACCTCATTGAAGAAGCAGAGAGAAGGCTGGAGAGATGGCTCAGGGGTTGAAGTCTTTGCCTTGAAACAAAAAGGACCTGAGTTCAGATCCCCAGATCCTATATAAAAATGCTGATAAGGGAATGGTCTGAAATTCTGGCTCTGGAAGGTAGAGCCTGGGAAACCCATAAGTGTTGGCTATGTCATTCTATACATTATGGTCTCAGAATACATAAAAAGGAGAACGTGAGCAAAACACAGCATTTGTCTATTGTCTGACTGCAGGTGCAATGTGACCAGCTGCCTCCTGCTTCTGCTGCCCCAGTCCCTCGATTCCTTCCTTCCTTCCTTCCTTCCTTCCTTCCTTCCTTCCTTCCTTCCTTCCTTCCTTCCTTCCTTCCTTCCTTCCTTCCTTCCTTCCTTCTTTCCTTCCTTCCCTCCTTCCTTTCTCCCTCCCTCTCTCCCTTCCTTTCTCGCTTCCTTTTTTCAGTTACATTGATCAGATATTTTGTCACATTGCCAGAAATCAACTAATGTAGAAAGGGTTACAGAAACCAGAATGGAGTGTCCACCACCACATCAGAGTCTTGGGTTCTCTAAGTCCTTCTGCATTCCTAAAACTTTCCTTGCTCACCCACTCCACTACCAGTCTGTCTTTCCTTCCTGAGGACCCTACGATGAATTCTGGGTCAAAAGATAGTTTCACTCTCTGAGCCCTGCTGTGGCGGGATGCCTGCCGATCCTCTAAAGAGAGGGACCCTTGGAATGTGTGTAAGCTGATTAGGAGGAGAGTCTTTGTACAGATGCAATTAAGGCATTATCTCAAGATGAGGACCGTTCTGGATTAGGGTTGGACCAAATCCAATGACCAATGTCCTAATGCTAGACAAAAAAAGAGAAGACGGGGTCCTTCATCATGTAAAGAGAAAGGCAGGTCGGGAGCTAAGCCTTCACCAACCAAGAGGCACTGAAGCTCCAAAGCTAGCAAGAGTGGTGGGAAACAGGTTCTCTCTCAGTATCCCCAAAGGAAATCAGCCCAGCTGGCAGCCTGATTTGGAACGCTAGCCCAAACTGAGAGAGAATAAATTGCTCGTGTTGAAGGCGCGCCATGTGTAACTTGTCACAGAAGCCTAGGAAATCAATCCCCATGGGTGTCCACTCAGGGGAAGGACACTGGGCCATGACCCATGTGGATGTGGCCAAGCGTTTGAGCCACAGAGCTCAGAAAGTGGGAAAGAGGGTGCCTTTCATCGAAGCATTCTACTGCTGCAGGGAGAATGTCAGAGACTCCAAACTGGGTGCTGGGTAAAGACAGTAAGGAGCCAGGTAGAAGTGAGTGGATATTTAAAAACTTTTTTTTTGAGGGGAGGCACAGATGAGAACGCAGGTGGAGATCAGAGAACAACTTTTAGAAGTCAATTCTCTCCTCCTACCACGTGGGCTCCAGGGATTGAATTGTATTCAGGTAACTACCCACTGAGCCATTCCACCGGCCCGATGACGGGGTATTTTAATGGAGGAATGGATGGCAGAGGGAGAGTTTGGCTAAAGTCAAGGATGTGAAGCATTATAAAAAGTAGGTGGTGGGGGAGGGGGAGGTAAAGGGGGATAGGCACGGTGCATATCTGTGATCTGTGCACTTGGAAAGCTGAGGCAGGAGAACACTGTGTTCAAGATCAGCCTGGTGTAGCCTCCTTCCAAAAGTGGCTATTTTGACTTCTAGTGACTTAGATTGTTGTTTTTTGTTTGCTTAAAAAAAAAAAATAAACAGAATCACTGGGTGATCCCAGCACAGTAGAGGCAGGAGGATCAGGAGTTCAAGATCATCCTAGCTTATGCAAGTTTAGGCTAGCCTGGGTTATATGAGCCCCTGTCTTAAAAATAAACAAATAGAATAAATTCTGGGGAGATGTCTCAGTGGATAAAACACTTGCCCTGAAAGCACTGGAATTTGTATCCCCAGAACTCATGTAAAAGTCAGACAGGTGTGATGATTGCCCATAATCCCACCTCTCTGGAGGCAAAGACAGGGAAACTCCAGGGCAAACTGGCTTAGGTAGCCTAGGGGATTGGCTAACTCTAGGTTCAATTGTGAGCTCTTGCCTTAATAATAAAAATAGAATGAAAAGGAAGACACCAAATATCAATTGGAGATATACACATACATATGTGCACATGCACCTACTCAACACACATGCACCTATACATGTGAACACACATGCACATGTGCATATGTCACACATACAGGCAAGCAAAGTAAATTAAACAAGCAAGCAGAATGACAATAGAGACTCTTGGTGTCTGGCTGACTTCACACAACACTGATTCCTAAACTTGTCCTCTTTGATAGATACATGGGTTATGTTGGATGAAAATACCACTTTATTTATCCTGTCCACTATCTATGGTATTTGGGTGCTTTGTAGTTTGGCCTTTTTTGAATGGCTCAGTTAGGAGCACTCTTACCCACATCTGGGTGGACAGATGTTCACCTTCCATGCACACCCAGGAGAGGAGCATGTGGGTTGAACCACACTATCTGAAGATTAAGAATGGATGGTTTCTTTTTCAAATTTTGTGAGTCAGCTAGTGACTCCCAAATGAATGTGAGTGAGAAGATTGAGTGAGTAGCAAAGAGACAAAGAAGGTGAGGAGCCTTGGAGCCATGGGTGGCCTTTAGGAGAAATATAGTCTGAGGGAGACCTAGGCATGATTCTTCCAAATTGAATTTCCTATGGGGTCACTACCCCTTCCCTCCACAGACCCTTCTCTGCCCCCTTATCCCTGCCAACAACTGGGGGTAAACAAGCTCAAATTTTCTCCATCTTCATCTCTGAGAGATTCAACTAGGTATTTTCCCAAATCCCTGGCGTTCTGACTCCTGTCTTGGGAATTCTGACTCAGTTCGTGTGTTAGTAATTTTTCTCTTCACCATGGCCACCAGATAGAAACTGTGTAAGGAAGGAAGGGTTCATCAAGGCTCATGACATCTGAGGATTCAGTCCATTAAAGTAGGAAGCCAGGGCAAAGAAGCAGTGGGCCTTATGTGGTAGTAACCTCTTGAATCCCAGGTAGCTTCTAGGATCACAATTATCCAGTGAAACCAGCCATCCATACAAGCTCTGTGTCAGGCAGGGTCCATGGAGCGAACATAAAATATCAGATGGATGGGCTAAGATGGATGGCTCAGGGATTAAAGCCTTTGCCTTGCAAGCAAAAGGACCTGAGTTCAGATCCCCAGATCCCACATAAAAATGCTGGAAGGAAATGATGGCAGCCTGTACTTTCAACACTGGAAGATAGAGCCTGGGAAACTTCAGAACAAAGGAATAAGGAGGGAGGGCAATCCAGGATGACTCCTGGAGTCACCCTTGGACCTCCACAAGCACGTATACACTAGTGTATTAAACAACATACACACACACACAAAATAGATGGATGGCAGAAAGGGCCCCTTTGGAAGAATGCTTTGACATCTCTAGATACTGCTGTCTCTGGGCTAGAGTGGAACCCCGAGAAGGACCCCCAGCCTTAGCTGAGTCCCCCATCCTGGCGTACTTCTGCCGTGGCAGCTGCTTCAGCTGCCCTGACGCCCACCTCTGATGTCACAGGAAGGTCACAAGGGGAAGCAGGAGACCAGAAGCTTTCTTCCAGCAAGCATTTCTATTTCCTAGCGCAAGGCTCTGTGGGTTCTTACCCAAGAGTCAGCACCAAATAAAACAAGAGGACAGCCCTTTATGCCCCTGTACAATTTAGTCTTTCCTTTCTTTCTCGCATACTTGGAAACAGGTTTCTGTTCCTGAGTTTTTATATTACAAGGTCGTGGTCAGCAGTGCACACAGAGAGTCACTGGCTGTTTGTATTCCAAGCCGGCATTCTTTTCTTATCTTGGAGGGTCCTTGTCACACATGCAGACAGATAGTGGTCATTGGTATTCAAACCACCTGCCTTTCTGACTCTTGTTCCACCACGGCCACCACGAATCTCCTCTGGCTGAGCTGTTCCCCAATAATCCTCCGAAGAGGACTCCTCACACATTCCACAAGGACTCTGGCAGAGCAGGGGGACCCAATGACACCCTGTGCCTGCTCTGGAAGGGACAGTACTGGACAGTGGTCACCTTCCTCCCCTTCTCTCCACTAGCAAGCACAGCAGCCTCAGAAACAAGGGACCCATTGAATTCCCAGCAGGATGGGGACCTGTTCTTTTCTCTGGACTCCTCATAGTCCATTGAACGCCAGACCCAGAGCCAGCTGGAGCCAGGTGTTCAGATTTAAAATGTAATGGGGGTTGAGGCCAAAGTCACTGGGCAGGATTTGGGGCAATTGTCCCACCAGTGGTGAACCGCTCATCAGACAATGTAGACATCATCCCCTCTTGTGGTTGCAAGACCGGAGGCCATGGTGGTGATCTCTCAGTGAGTTTACTTGGATGTAGGTCATTCAGTGGGTAATATTTTTTTGCGGAGCCCCCCCCCCAATACCCATCCAAAAGAAAGGTGAGACATATTAGACATTCCCTCTAGCCCCCGACAGCTCCTGGGAAGGTTTGCAGGGATTGGGTTAGTGGATGTGCAGGGAGCTGAGCCAGAGCAGCTTCCCCTCCCCCTTCTCCAGCAGCCCGACCACTCCTCCCCTCACTTTTCCCCCTCCCTTGGGACTCAGGTGCTGGAAGCAAATATCTGAATCCATGGAAACCAAGAGGAGGCAGGAAACCCAGGAAGGAGGAGGGGCTGAAAGCTGTCTTGCAAATCCTGGGGAGAGGAGAGAGAGAGTACATTCCTTTTCCCATGAATAAAAGCCAAAAATACCATTTCTCTCTCTCGCTGGCAGCCATCCCACCAAAGAACTGGCTCCTACTTCTCACACTTCTCCCAAGAGCTGTGGAAACAATCGGAGCTCTATCTCCACCATAGGACTCAGCAGGCCCTAGCTGGAAAGTGAGGCCAGGGTAGAGAAAGGGGTGGGGTGTAGGGCTTGGGAGACTGGGGGTCCGAGGTGGCGGTTAGTGTGATGGAGATGAGCTTCGGGGATCAGAGAACAGGAATAGAAGTTACAATGGAGGGGCTGGAGAAATAGTTCAGGAGTTAAAGCCTTTGCATACTTAACAAAAGGACCCAAGTTCAGATCCCTAGATCCTATGTGAAAAATGTTAGGTGAAAACGGTGACAGCTTGCAGTTCTGGCCCTGGGAGGCAGAGCCTCCAGAAACCCCAGAGTAAAGCAATGGGGGGTATGGCCCATGGAAGATGGATAGGCCTGACTCTTGCTTGGAGGTTCTTGCACGTGTGCATGGTGCGACCTGTTATGCACTGCACTTCTGCTTCAAATCGCACTGAGAAGACTCTTCTTCGTCCCCAACCTCCCTACTACCACACCTTCTTGCCACCTGCAGATCTGGGGACAGAGCTCCAAACTGGGCTCCCTGATCTCCCATGTGACAGACAGGGGTTCACTTCTCAGGCACACACATGACTTCCAATTTTCTTTTTCTACCACAAATAACACTGCAACTACGAACTGTCAGTGCCCATCTCCTTGTACTCAGGGAAGCGGAGTTTCTCTACTCTAGATAATGAGAAACGCAGTCACAGAGTCGGAAAGCTTAGCTTTCCCCTTCCCTCCCCTTTTGGTTACGATATTTCCAAAGTGTCTTGCATCCAAAGCAATCCCATTGATGTCTCTACAGCCATTCAGGCTCGGTGAGCTTCTATTTGGATAGGAGAGGTAGTAGCTAATGGGCTCTCTAGCCAGGAGAGAGGTAGGTGGAGCCATACAGATGCCCTGGACTTTTTGCCTGGACTCTGGCAAGGGCAGAAATGTGGGTTTCCAAGGGTCTTGGGAGTGACATTTTTTTAAGGACCGGAGAGAATAAGAGGTGGAATGAACTTGAAATTGATGCCCAATACCTAGGTTTCTTTCCCAGGAGAGACCAGTTTCCTTGGATAGCTGCCCAGACCACACACTCCAAACCTGACTACAAACCACAGGTAGCTGCAGTGATGGTTAAAAATCCAGCTGCACTCAAGGTTACTAGGGGTGGGGACTGGTGAGATGGCTCGGTGGATAAAAGTTCTGTGCCTGAACCTGGTGATCTGAGTTTGATCCTCAGAGCCTGCAGGATGGGAGGAGAGAACTTCTGAAAGTTGTCCTCTGACTTCACATGCATGCCGTGCCCACTCGTTCTTGTTTACTTAAAATGAATAAAATACTTTTCAAAAAATAGACATAACTAGAGGTGAACTGCAGGTCCCTCATCCTGAGCAACAGCTGCAGAAATGGTGCAGAGAACTTGGATACTCTTAGTGTTTACATAATGGTGCAATCTGAATATGAACTGCCCTCCTTCACCTCCCCTCCCCTAACTGTCTTCCCTCCCCACCATTGGCTCACGTGCTGAATACTTGGTCTCCAGCTGGTGGTGCTATTTCGGAAGGTTTTGGAAACTTTAGGAGGTGTAGCCCAGGTAGAGGGTGTAGGTCACAGAAGTTACCTTCCAAAATTATACTTGGAGAGACAGAGACTCTATCTCTGTCTCTGTCTCTGTCTCTGTCTCTCTCTCTGATATGTGTTCAGGCCAAGCGACCCTGAACCAAATCCTCTGAAACTGTGCACTGAAATAAGTCTTTCCTTCCTTTATGTTGTTTCAGTTGATCACAGTGGTAATAAAACGAAGACACACAGCAAGTGTCCCTTGGTGACAGGAAGAACAAGCTGTGCTCTAAACGTAAGCTCCAAAGCTAAAAATGGTTATCTGTGCAGCCTGGAATTCAGAGAATAACCACAAAATCTCAGTAAGCTCTTCTTAGCCTGGCTTTGCATGCCTTCTCCCTTCAAGCTCCTGGTGGAGATTTTAGATCCTGTCTCCTCCCAGGTCCCTGTGAACAAAGGCTGGACTGCCTACCCCTGAAGACCCCCATGCTGAGGTTCTGGAAAGCCCATTAGTGGAGTGCTTTGTTTAGAGAGCAAGCTTGGAGAGGCCTCATGCTGGGTGGACAGCTGATCCCGCAGGCTGGGCATTGAGATTAGATACCTCTTTGGAGGGAGCTGCCTGTGCAGGGGAGCATTTGCCTCTGGCCTTACCACTGTCTGATGACTTTGAGTCCATTTTCCCTCAAGCCCTAAATGGAGAGTGTGATATTGATCTTTGAGATCTTGAAATAAAATTGTGATTTTTTTTTCCATGGGCTGTTTGACCTGAATGTCCCAGAGAGAATGAAGAAGGAAGTGAGATTCCTGTCAGTTCACCATGCTGCCCATGAATTCAGCAGTGTTACTGTTGGAACGGAGACTGACAGAGTCAATTTCTTGGGTTCCACTCATCTTTCTGGAAGATGCTTGGCATGTCATGGCCAGTGTTGCGAGTAGGATGGTCATTTGCCTTTGCCATGGGTCTCAGCTGCTGGCTTCTTCCTTCAGTGCATCGGGAAAAGGGTTTTACATTTTCAAAGAAGCTCTATCAGCACTCTGTGTGGATTTCCATAAGGTCTGAGCCAGTTTGATCCCGTCTCTGTTCTAGTAGCCTCAAAGTGGCCCTCCCTTGCCATTGAAGTCAAATCCCTCACTGTTATAGTTTCAATATGAAATGTTCCTTACTTACAGGTTTTGTGTGTGTGCACGCATGCATATGTGCATGTATGTGTAGAAGAGAGCATTTGAGTGTGTGTGCATGTCTCTCTGTCTCTCTCTCTGTATATTGAAGAGGGTGTGTGTGGGTTTGGGTGTGTGTGTAGAAGAGGACACTCGAGTGTATGTGCCTGTAGAGGCCCATGGGTGACATCAGGAATCACCCTGCATTGCTCTACCTTCTTATTGCTTTGCTCTGGGGTTTCCCAGGCTCCACCTTCCCAGACCAGGATTGTAGGCCACGACAATTTCTGCTTGGTGTTTTCTGGGGATCTGAACTCAGAGTCCTTTTGTTTGTGAGGTGTCATAGTTACATACTAGTGTCACCTTGGCCACAGAAGGCTCTGAGCGCTGGGCACATTTGTGAAGAATTAGCAAGCCTGCAGGAGATTGTCTAATTGATGAGGGGAAGAACCAATGATAGGCAGGACTATTATCCAGGCAGGTGAATAAGATGGAAAAAGCTGGTTGAGGAAGTTGGCATCTTTCGGTATACTTGGCCGGACATGAAGGGTTGACAAGTGAGGACTGTCCCTTTCAGCAGTCTTCTGAGCAGGGGCGTAGCATGTCCATTTTGCCTGTGAGGAAATGGGGATTCAGAGAGGCTGGGCAATTTCCCAATGCCACACACTGAGTAAACAGCAAAGCCGGGAATCAGACCTTCATGTTCCTCGTCACTGTGTCCATGATCTTGATTAACAATGAGCCTTTTCTGACTCTCTGGACAGCCATGTGTGGAAAGCAAAGGCCACTCTGTATCCTCTGAACAGGAAAACAAGGGCAGATGCCATTCGCCTGGACCCAAGACCAGCCTGAAGACTGGGAAGCCCACACACTTCTTGCTTTTTGAAGTTTCCAAAGGGCATTTTGTGGTTGGCAGGGATACGGAAGCCGAGCCAGATAAGAGCTTTGGAGTCGAAGAAATGAAACATATCTCTCCACGTAAACTGAAAATCAACATTAACCTAAACTGTGAAACAGAACCTCACACTTACACCAAAATGCAAATAGCTCGTTTTAGACTTTCTAACTGAAAGATTAGAAAGTGGGGGGAAGGAAAACTTTTTAAGGTGTCATTTGGGGGCTGCTTGTATAGCAAAGTGAGCCACTGTTGCACAGTAGGACTCTGCTCTATAGCTACCAGCATCCTCCTGTTTGGAGACTGAACTCAGTGAGATGCTGTTCTGATTAGAATATGACTCATGCTGAATGTCTCCTTGCTATTGGTGTCCTTGCACAGAGGTTCTAGAAACCAGGAAGTGGGGCCTAAGTGAAGGAAGTGGGTCATCAGTTCTGGACACTTGCTTCCTATCTGCCACAAGGTGAAGAAACTCTTCCACCGCATGCTGCTGCCTCCACAATGTTCTGCCGAAGCACATGGAGCCAAGTGGTACGGTCAGAACCCTTGGAAACCATGAAAGAAATAAAAATCAACTTTTCTCCTTTAAGTTGTTCTCAGATATCTTGGTCTTAGCAGTGTAGCTAACTACAGTTTCCATGGTGGGGGACCATCTCCATTCTCACCAGAGGCCCAAAGGGACAAGACACTCAAGTATGTGGGCAGGAGACATGTCTCTACAGCTGACTGCACTGGACCCTAAGGACTTCAAGGAGCCATGCAGAGAGCAGAGTTAGGATGCCGTGTCAGTGCAGGCTGTGCCCACAAGCAGACAGAACCAGCTGTCACAGTCCCCACTGCGCAGCCTAGAGGCACTTGGCCACCAGCTCTCCTCGCTCCTGCTGTTTTCTGAATCTACGTCTCCTCATCTGTGCTGAGTGATATCCCTTCTGGTCATTTTCCATCCCCCACCCATTTTTCATGTGTTTTGTATGTATGGGGTGTGTGCATATGTGTATGAATGTTTGCATGCTTGTGAATGCCTGTGTGTGATATATGTATGGTGTGCATGTAAGCCTAAGGTCACGACCCAGAATCATTCTCCATCATTCTTGCTCCTTATTTTTTTGAGCCTGAGTCTCTAATTCAACCCAGAGCTGCCCTATAGAGTTAGTCTGGCTAACCAGTTTGCGGCAGAGATTTCCCAGACTCTGCCTTCTAGGGCTTGAATTACAGATGAGCCACTACTTCCCCCCAGTGCAGGTATTTTATATGGAATCTGGGTTCTTCTGCTCGTGCGGCAAGCAGTTTAATGTAGAGCCACTGTCTCAGCCTTAGTTCATCCTTCTGCCTGAGGCAGCTGGGCTGAAGGGCTGTTTGTTACAGAAAACCATGATGAGTGAGGGGGTTCAGGATGGGGAGAGATTGAGGCTCTCCAGGGGTGCTTGGAGGACGGGACGGCAGAAGGTCAATGCTACTTGTAGCAGAAGAGGGAGCTTATTTGCTTGTTTGTTTAAGACAGGGTCTCTCTGGGTAGCTCAGGTTAACCTCAAAGTAATAGTTCTCCTGGCTCAATCTCCTGAGTACTGAGCTTACAGGCACATGTCACCACACCAGCTCACAGGTGAAGCGGTCTTGACAGAGGAGTCTCGACGGTGGCATTGTCCACGGTGGCACTGATGAAGGACAGATGGCCGCTGAGTATGCTACCTATGGGCTCTGTCATGCGTGGCTGAAAGTAACCTTCTAAGAATGGTTCCTTTAGGGGTTAGATTCCTGAGGGGATGCTCTTTCGAATGCCACTGAGACACTCTGTCTGTCCCATCACAAACACTTAGGGACTTGGGGCTGGGCAGAAAGAGGGAGGGGGGGGAGAGTCTTTCCTACCCCAGAGAATTCCTCAAGCTATAGAACCAGTTCTCTGTGCTCTGGGACTTGGCACTCATACTTTTCAAATTGGGAATTTCATTCCTTCTTTTTTTTTTTTTTTATTATCAGGATCTTGAAGTGGCGTAATAAAGTTACACCAATGAATAGCCCAGCACAACATGGGCAATGCAATAAGGGTGAAAGCAATAAAAGGTGGAGTGCGACCAGCCCCTCTGCGCTGGTACGGCGTGCAAGAAATAAAAGTAATTATCACCTGTGCCACCCAGCCGGCCCGCTGCATGCTCGCGGAAGAAAACAATTTCAGGACTTTATTTCCTGTATTGAATGTCGATAATTGGATGTATTTATAAGTCTTGCTGGAAGAAAGCAGCTTGTGATTTCAAGATGAGAAAACAGTCTTCCAAACGCTGAAAAACAATATATTCCCCCATTTTCACACACACAAAAAGAGCTTGTTTCCTTCGAGGTTGTGAAGGGGCTGCCGGAATGATTTGCCTTTCCTGAAGTTGCCGGTCCATCTCTCATCTTGAATTGCCTCGTAGACCCTGGCAAAGCACTCAGCAGGGACCACTTCGTTTGACGTGGTGACGGGGGCTTCCTAGGGAAGGCCCTTCGGCTGCTGCCTGCCTCTTTTCTACAGGAAGATGGATGCCCAGGTAAGCTGGGCCAGGGAGAGAGAAAGGAAGGGCAGGAGGACCAGGGGGTGATAAGGGGCTCCTCTGGGGGGCTGGTGGTAACAGTGGGGTGTAGCCCTGAGCACCATGTAGCCCACACTTACGCTAGGAATGGGAGACCCGCAGTCAGCCCAGCTGCTGACAATCCAACAGCCAAGGACTGGGAGTTACCGGTACCATGATGGAGGGACAGCCACCTAGCCGTGTGCTATGTGGTTTGAATGTGATGTGCCCAGTTGGTGGCACTGTTTCAGGAGACTGTGGAGCCTTTGGACTGTGGACTACTTGGCCAAAAGTGGTTCACTGGGAACAGGCCCTGAAGCTGAGATTTCTGGTTCCCAATTTGCCAAGATCTGAGAGCTGCCGCCTCATGCTCCTGCCCCTGTGGATAGACCCACTCTAGCTCCATGCCTTCCTAGCACAATGGACAGAAACTTCAGGAGTCATGAGCCAAATCAACCTTTTCTCCTTAATTGCTTTTGTCAGGTGTTTGGGTAGAGAAATGAGAAAGTAACCATTACAGAATGTTGCACCTGTCGAAATCTTCCTTTCTCACTAAGGAGAAGATTGGAACACATTGTTACGCTCCCATTTCTCCCGAATCCCCATAACCAACATCAACACTTTTTTTTCATTTTTTCCCATATATATGTGGGTGGGGTGTGTGTGCGATTGTGTATGCATGTTTGTGCACACATGCATCCAAGTGTGTGTGTGTGTGTGTGTGTGTGTGTGTGTTGTGTGTGTGTGTATGTGTGTGAAGGCCCAAGGTTGATATCAGAAATTATTCCCTATTGTTCTTCGACCACAATCCTTGAGGTAAGGCCTCTCATCAAGCCCAGAGCTTGCCCATGTGTCTTAGTCTTGCTAACCAGCTTGTTCCAGGGCATCTCTTGTTCTTATCCACTTGGAAGTTTATATGGATCTGGGGATCTGACATCTGCTCCTCTTGCTTGTGCAACAAGTACTATACCTGCTGAGCCATCTCCCCAGCTGTTTCCTTCTCACACTCCCAACTTATTCTTCCATTCAGTCTATTTGGTGCTGGTTTCCAGGTCTCACATCCATACCCATTATTCTTTGTGCTGATGTAAGACAACACTCAAACTCAAACCAACTTAAGGGAGAAAGGGAGATTTATTTCAGCCTACCATTCCAGAGGAGAGAAACAGAGAAAACAGTCCATTATGGTTGGAAAGACATAGCTGGCTGGAAGAGGCTGGAGATGGCTTAAGTTCACATCCATCCTGCAGGCTGAGAGCTGCAAAACTGCTCACTGCAAACTGTAAGAGCAGACTTCCTGTGGGAACAGGGCAGGATTAACCAACTCAAGACCCACCCCCTGTCACATGCCTTCCTCCAGCAGACTCAACCTCCCCAAATTGCCACAACTTTCCCAAATATCAACTTAAGATTCAAACATATGGACATGTGAAGAACAACTCATAATCAAACCATGACACCATCTATTCTCAACCTAAACAATGAAGGGGGGGAGGAGGAGGAGGAGGAGGAATAGGAGGAGGAGGAGGAGGAGAAGGAGGAGGAGAAAACTTGAGTGCATATGGTGCTGGGGGTGGATTCCAGGATCTTGTGCATGCTTAATATGTGCTTACTTATACCCCAGCTCTAATGTAGAGCCTTTTGGTAGCTTTTACCAGTGCCCCACCCTCTCGCTTCCCATTTGAGAGATGGATTGTTCTGAACCCCTCTGTCACAATCCACAAGCAATGTAGCAACATGAAGCCTGCTCTTTGGATTCTCCCAAATCATTAGAGAGTTCCTTTGGAACAATACCAGGCCCTGGGTATTGTTCTCTTTCTCTTCAGCCCCAAGATCCAAGATCATTTTGTGGCAAGATCTGGCCTCTAGCTCTTCTGCATGTTCAGTCAGGGGTCATAGCTAAGGTAGCCAGTGGTGTAGCCAGTATCCAGACAAACCCCAGTGTGGCCCTATGAGCTTCCAGAAAACAGTGTATCAGTTAAAATAATACTTGACGAAAGCAACTTAAGGAAAGAAGATATGACGGTTAGCATTAATTATTTCTTTGACATTTCGGAGCTAGGCCTCCAAGTCCACGTGAGAGGGATTCTCTAGATTAAGGCTGGCTTCTGAGCATGCCTATGAGGAATTGTATTGATTGCATAACTGATGTGGGAAGATCCAGCCACTGTGCGCAGGACTGTTCTCTGGGCAGGTGGTCCAGGGTTGTAGAAAGATGTAGAGCACTAGTGTCACAGTTTGCCTGAATTTGCTGATAATGTCGTGATCAGTTTAAGGAAGAACAAGGGATTTTATTCTCTCTTATGATTGTCTGGCCACATCTCTTAGTCCAGTTTGAAAGAAGCACTCATACCAATACCAGAGATTGAAAGAACTGGTCACACCATATTCTGCTGAGAGAGTCTTATGTGTTTGGCAAGGTCATGGCACCTTGAAAGGTGGACCCTTGCTGGAGGAAGGCAGTCACAAGGGGTGGGCCTTAAGGTGGATTAGTCCCACCCTACCTCCAGGAGAAGTCAGCCTTTGCTGCAAGCAGTCTATAGCTCTCAGCTTCCAAGATGTCTGTGGTGACTTAGCCTCCTCCAGCTTTGGCCAGCCAGCCATGCCACCTCTGCTTTGAGAGACTGTCCCTTCCCTCTGGAACTGCAAGCTGAATAAACCTCCCTTTCTCCCTTAAGTTGATTGACTTTGAGTGTTCTCTCACAGCAATAGTTAAGAGTAACTGTTACAGAGAGGAACAATCCTCACTTGCCAACCAGCATGTCTGGCCACATTTAACAGTTACTCTTAACTATTACTGTGAGAAAGCATTCAAAGTCAATCAACTTAAGAGAGAAAGGGAGATTTATTCATCTTACAGTTCCAGAGGGGAGAAACAGTCTTTCAAAGCCGAGGTGGCATGGCTGGCTGGCCACAGTTGCAGGAGGCCACGTCACTGTGGATATATTGGAGGCTGAGAGCTGCAGACTGCTTACTGCAAAGGCAGACTTCTCCTGGAGGTAGGGTGGGACTAATCCACCTCAAGGCCCATCCCTTGTGATTGCCTTCCTCCAGAAAGGCTCCACCTCTCAAGGTGCCATGACCTTGCCAAACACATGAGTCTGTGGGGGACACATTTCAAACCATGACACCAGGTATATCCAAAGTATGTCATCTACTTTAACCAGTTCCCACCATCTTATTCATCTGCTCAGGGCTTAGACCTACCCACCATGGGCTGGGCCTTTCTCATCAATTGGGCAATCTCTTGCAGGCTTGCTAGGGCTTAACTACTAATTCTTTACAAATGTGTCCTAAGCTGAAAACTTCAATTGCTAGTGGACACCTTTAACCATGTTGAATAAGTAAATCCTGATTCATTCCTTTCACTATAGAAGTGATGTGAACAGTACCTCAAGTTTCTGCTGCTGTAACTTCCCTACAATGATGGTTTGTAACCTGGAATTATGAGCCAGTCAAACCCTTTTCCCCTAAGTTGGTTGGGTTAAGTATTTTGTTGCAGCAGCATGCAATGCAACTAAAACGCAAGGGTTTATTTTGGCTCAAGGCTTACGCAAGCACACCCAGTCTAGGTGTTCCCTCCTCACTTAAACCTATCTGGAAGAAGCCTCACAGACCTACCCAGAGGCGTATTTTCATGGTGATTCTAAATCCAGCCAAGTTGGCAGTGAAGATTAACTATCACGATTGATGTCTTTGATGGGATGGAGCCTGTGCTATGATTTTTCCAAGGGACATGAGTCAGAGTGTGGTCGGACTGCTATCTTTGCACATCCAGCAGTTGACTAGCAGTGCTCATTGACCTTTGAGGGAATCATGACTGGAGGTGGGGGGAGAGGATGGGCAAGGCAGGGCAGGGCAGGCAAGGTTGCCCAACAAAGTCACAGGGTCCAAAGGACCCTGACCAGGATGGAGC